>JARFIW010001341.1:600000-798993 GCA_036346225.1 Platerodrilus igneus
ATCAATTTGTTCTGACCGCAGATATAAAACAAATGTATCGTCAAATTGAAATATGTGAACAACATCGTGCTTTTCAGCGCATTCTGTGGAGATTTTCTAAAAGCGATTCTATTGGAGAATACCAATTGAATACTGTAACCTACGGTGTTTCTTCGTCACCCTTTTTAGCAATTCGTGTTCTTTTGCAACTTGCTGAAGATAATTGGAGAAATTATCCTTTAGCTGCTAAGGTGCTTATGTCTGACACCTACATCGATGATGTAGTGACTGGATGTAATTCTATAGATAGTGCTTTAAACTTACAACAACAACTTATATCTTTGTTATCCAGTGCTGGATTTATGCTCCGTAAATGGACTAGTAATCATTGTGAATTATTATCGTCGCTTCCTGTGGAAGATCTTCAACTGTTGTTTTGATGATTCAGATTCATTATCAGTGAAGGTATTGGGTCTTCAGTGGGATCCTCGAACAGACTGTTTTCAATATAAGGTAGAACCTTCAGCTCAAATTTGTACCAAACGAGGTATTTTATCAGATATTGCTAGAGTGTTCGATCCGATTGGTTTATTAACTCCTGTGATTTTTCTTACTAAACATTTGATGCAACAACTTTGGAGTTTAGGTTTAGATCTTACCATTCCTCGACATATTCAAATAGATAATGCACAATCGGTGCAGCTTCATGGGTTTTGTAATGCCTCTGAAGCAGGTTATGCTGCTGCCATATATATTCGTTGTGTTACACTCAAGGAAACATTTCCGTAAAATTAGTATACGCTAAATCTAAGGTTGCTCCTCTTAAGAGAATTTCTTTACCGCGTTTAGAGTTATGTGCAGCCGTGCTTTTATCCAATTTAGTGGAATACGTGTCTTGTGTTTACAAAAACCTGATTACTCCTGATCAGATATATGCTTGGTCAGACTCTACAGTGGTGTTATCATGGATCAAATCGTCTCCTCATCGTTGGAAGACATTTGTCAGTAATCGCATCAGTCATATTCAGGGTAAGATTGCCCCTCATCAGTGGCATCATGTCAGTGGAGTGGACAATCCGCAGATTGTGCTTCGCGTGGACTAATGCCTTCCGATCTTGTAAATCATTCAATGTGGTGGTTCGGTCCAACTTTTCTTTACAACTCGAATGAATATTCTTCATTTGATGCACTGAAATAGACCCAGTAGTAGAAAGTGAACAAAGAAAATTAAATTTGTTAAATGTTGTCCCTTTGATGAGATAAATGTCTTATTGAAGAGATTTTCATCATTGCGTAAAATACAAGGTGTTGTGGCTTATTGCTTACGCTTTGGTAATAATTTCATAAGTGAAGTTCATCAAAGAAAAACAGGATTCGCTTGTTATGACCGAGTTACATAAAGCATTACTAGTGATTGTGAAAATAGTACAGCATGAAGTTTTTCTCAATGAAATAGATTGTATTGAGAAAGGGAAAGTGTGTGCAAAATCAATTCAAAAATTGGCTCCGTTTATCGATTCTGATAACCTTGTGCGTGTTGGTGGTCGCTATTTATATTCTGAATTATTATATGATGCTAAGCATCCTCTACTACTTCCTCGAGATCATAGACTCAGTGAGTTGATTCTAGAATATACACACCGTAAATATTTACATCCAAGTCCTCAAACTTTAGGTTTTTTGATTTCTCAACAATTTTGGGTGTTGGGTTTAAAACGTGTTATTAATCGTGTTCTTTCAAAGTGTGTTCAGTGTTTTAAAGTCAAGCCTACTTCATTGTCTCCGTTAATGGGTGACTTACCTGCTCCTCGAATTTCTCAAATAAATAGATTTTGCTGGTCCTCTTGCTATGACTTCAAGGCGTGGTAGAGGTGCAAAACATACCAAAGTCTACATTTGCATTTTTGTGTGTATGGCCACAAAGGCTTTACATATTGAACTGGTTTCTGAGCTTTCATCTGATGCTTTTCTTGATGCCTTGCGGCGCTTTATAGCACGACGAGGTCGTTGTTCCGATTTGTATAGCGACCAGGGTACCAATTTCGTCGGAGCATCAAGGTTGCTCATTGCTTATGCTCAAGAGGTATCGGGATCTTTAGCCATCAACTGGCATTTTAATCCTCCCGCCTCACCCCATTTTGGTGGTATCTGGGAAGGAGGTATTCGGTCCATCAAGACTCACTTATATAGAGTTATTGGCGATCAAGTGTTGACGTACGAAGAACTTTTAACAGTGCTTGTTCAAATTGAGGCTGTTTTAAATTCTCGTCCTTTGTACAGTCCCAGTTGTTATCCAAATGATCTATCGGTCCTTACACCTGGACATTTTCTTACTTTGGAACCGTTGACATGTCCTCCGGATCCTGACGTTACAAATCTGAAACTTAATAGACTTTCTCGGTGGCAACTGTTGCAGAGAATGCACCAAGACTTCTGGAAGCGTTGGTCTTCAGAGTATCTCCATTCTTTACAACAACGTGAGAAATGGATAAAATCCTCTTCCCATGTTAATATTCATGATTTGGTGTTAATCAAAGATTCCAATTCGCCTCCACTACAGTGGAAACTTGGTCGAGTAGTTGCTCTTTTTCCAGGTCGTGACGGGGTAGTTAGGGTTGCTCGTGTGCGCACTCAAAATGGCAAATCAGATCGTCCATTAGTTAAGTTGTGCCCACAAGCACTGTGTAATTAGTCATATGTACAATCATAATTATTTATGTGTGTAGAATCAAATTTTGTTCAAGTTACATTTTGTATTCATGTGTTCAAGTATATTGATGTACATTCATTTATTTATTTTCAATTAATTAAAATAACATTGCTTATTTTGGTGAGCGGTATGTTCGGGATTGATTAATTTCATTATTCAAATTCAAATATTTTTTTTTCTTTCGTGTTTATAAAATTGGTTTGTTGGGACGTTATCACTCCCGCCAACATATTTTGTCAAAAACAAGTGCATCTTATCACTTGTTATTTCGGTGTATAACATGGTGGACATAAACGGTGCTGCTTTGTAAACTTCAGGAAATGTGGCCAGCAATTTTCAATCTATGTGGTGACTAATGGCAGAAAGTCGCTTGTGTTGAAAGTGAAACAGTTCCTCAGGTGAGTGTATTTTCGTTTTAACTACACCAATTTCGTGATATTAGGTTAAACATTTTGTACTCACATTTCGTGTGGTTTTTTCAAACAATTTCTATAGTTATTCATTAACAACAATATAAAGGTGAAAATTGTCAAAACAAGAAAGGTGAAAAACCACTTTTTGCATTAAAATCGCACAATGGTGTGTATAAGACAAAACCTGATCACTAAGCTTTAAGTGTTAATAGTAATAATAATGCCAAATGTATACATGAGTGGGATAGAATACTAGGGCATCGAAATCTAACTGATGTCAAGAAATTGGAGAAATTATTTCTCAACATGAATATTACACACTATGATCATAGTGATGAATGCGAAGTATGCTTGCAATGTACAAAAACTAGAGACCTTTTTCCAAAAGAATCGTCAAGTGTATCTAACAAAAATTAGATCTTATACATAGTGACCTCTGTGGACCACTACAAGTCATGACTCTAAGAGGGAATAGATATGAACTTACTTTGATTGATGACTACTCAAAATACTGCCATATATATTTGTTAAAACAAAAATCAGAAGTCTCTGATAGGTTACGAGAGTTTGTAAAAACAGTCAAAATGCAGTATGGCCATTATTTAAAAGTAATAAGGTCAGATCAGGAAGGGGAATTTAATGACAAACTACATACGTATCTAAAATCAAAAGGAATAAAGACACATCTAACAGTGCCAAGCACACCGCAACAGAATGGAGTAACTGAACGGAAAAATAGAATGATAATTGAGAGGACGCAATGTATGTTAAAAGATTCAGGCTTAAAAAAACAATAATGGGGCGAAGCACTATCTATGGCTAACCATATTGTTAATTGTTTATCGTGTAGCAGTGTCAAATTAACGCCGTATGAATTACGGCATGGAAAGCGGCCTAATCTTGAACACTTACAAATTTTTGGTTCACATGCTTACTTTTACATTTTCAAAGATCAACGCAAAAAGTTTGATGACACAAGTGAGAAATTAGTTTTTGTTAGTTTCGAACCAGGTACGAAGGGATACAGATTACTTGATGTCGACAATAATAAAATCAAAATAAGACGTGATGTCAAATTTCTAAAGTCGCCATTATTAGATCAAACACCCATAGAAATAGACACCCATGAAAAGTCACCAATGACATTCCATTTTATTTATTTATTTATTTGTTTATATAGCGCATCTACAGGACAAAACTCCTAATTGGCACAAAATACAATAAAAATATAACCGTAAATAGACAAAAGAACAGAAAACCAAACAAAAATCTATCTAAATGGATGTAAAAAAATCACCAGGAAATTCCATTTCTAAAACTAGTTATACTGATGCCAAAAATATCCCTGCTATTGATCTTATTAAATGCTCTTGTTATTTGATCGATAAAGGCAGATTGTCCATAATTAGTTCTGTGAGAATGTTCTTCAAAAAAATTACTGCGTGTAGACTTATTGTTGACAGGGATAAAAACCATATCCAATAAAGGTGAGCAATCGATTAAACCATTTACCAATTTATATAAACATACTGCCTTGGCCAAGTTTCTTCTGAAGGAGAGATCTTTCATACCAACCAGCAACAAACGACTGGACCTGGGACCCTCCTTATAAGAAAAGTGATGTTTCCATAAGACGTATTTAACAAAACTGTCTTGCACTCTTTGTAACTTAGAATCATAGCAGTTATAGGACGGTGCTATTATAGTCTAATATACTACGAACTAAGCTGTTGAATAAAATTATAATTGGACTAATGTTTTGAAAGTGTATGGTGCACCTACGTAGGAAACCCAACATCGTGTAGCTTTTATGCACAACATTATCCACTTGTTTAGCGAAAGTCATATCTGAGTCAAAAATAACTCCCAAATCACTAATACTGTCTATGGTTTGGATTACACCCGTAATGGTGTAATTAAACTTCACGAGCTTGTTGCATTCAGTGAATCTCATGACCTTACACTTACTTTCATTAACTTTCAGTAGATTATTATCACAGTATTGTAAGAAGTTATTTAAATCGACTTGGATCTTGGAGCAGTCCTCAATGGATTTGATACAGGCAAAGAATTTTATATCGTCAGCGTACATTAGAAATTTACTATGACTAAAACATGAAGCCACTTCATTTACAAATAACAAGAATAATACTGGTCCAATGTGTGACCCTTGTGGCACACCAGAGGGAACATAAAACTCTTGAGATGTCGAATTACCCAACTGAACAAACTGGCATTGGTTTGTTAGGAATAAAGCAATCCATAATAAGTATTTACCGAATACACCAAGATATCCCAATTTTTCTAATAGCAAAACATGACAAACACTGTCGAAAGCTTTGGCCAAGTCTGTATATATGACATCAACTTGATAGCCACTTTCCATGGAGTTTATTATAAAATCTTGAAACAGCTAAATTTGTAGCCGTTGACCGACCCTTAATAAATCCGTGCTGTTCTTCTAGAAAGGTTAACCAAAAAACCTGTAGTAACTCTTCAGCTATAATTGCTTCCATTAATTTGGGTATAATGCACATGAGTGAGATACCTCTGTAGTTGGTTATCTGGAGTCTGTTGCGGATTATAGATTTTTAAGATGTGAAGCTACTTTGCATTTGTGCCGAGAACTACTTTTGTGACGGAAGCGCTGATATTTTGGTTACGTGGTTCATTTCCAGAATTCATTCGCGTTTAAGATGTCTGAGGGGTTAGCTCATGATGGCTGATACCCATTCATTGTAATGTATTTTACTTAAATTTTCAAATATATTCAGTTACAATAAATGTATTCCACGTTCAAGCATTCTTTACAATTTCTATCTTAGCAATAAACAAGTTTTCAGTTCTATTGGTAAGTTGGTCCTAAGAGTCAATATTACAACGAATATACGTACAGCAAATTCACATAGAAGATGTAGAATTATACAAAGACATCCCAAACAGGGTCTGTTACCATTTTTAAAAATTAGGAACAGAACTTATTTTTAATTTTATTTTAACTTATTCTTAACAAATTGGCCCCACCTGTTTATAGAAAGTAATACAATTTACAATTTCCGAGTTAAGTTTAAAGAACTATTGTTTTTAAATCAGAGTAATTTATAATTACATTCATTATGTATGAGACATTTTATTATACTTGTATTTTATCTTTTTGGGTAGGGTTGAAAAACTGTCTTATACAGAACTCCACCTATTGGGTTTTTCTTTCTTTTTATTAAGGTTTAATTTGTTTTGTATGTTTGTTTATACTATTTGTTTACTTTATATGTTTTTTTTAATTTTAACCCAATAAAGCTTATAATAATAATAATAATAATAACTGAACATTTCCAACAATAAGGAAATATCCCAAGACTAAAAGACTTCTGAAAAAGATAGCACAATTGCATCGCTAAGAGTTGTTACACTTCACTAGTAAAAGTGGAGGAATACCATCCGGCCCACCTCGCTTTTTTGTATCTAGTGTCTTAATTTTAGCAATAATTTCTTTGAATGTAAAACAGTGTTGAGATAGGGATACAGACCGATTGAGAGAAAACTTATCAAACACTGACTTCAAAGAGTGTTCAGAATAAACAGACTGAAAATGCCTGGTAAAGGCCTCTGCGATATTTTGAAGTGTGTCAAGTACTGTGCTATTATACTCCATATTTGCAGGTACACCATCTTTCCTCTTTAGTCCTTTAACAAATGCCCAAAAGTATTTAATGTTAACTGGTATGTTCTCTTCAATATTGGAGATATATTCCATATAGTATAAATCAATGAGCAACTTACAAGTACTTCTAGCTTCAGAGTATTTCCTATAGTCTGACTCTAACTGTGTATGTTTATACGTTTTATATAGTTTATTCTTTTTGGCAAGATGCTTTTTCTGATCCCAACTGTACCACCTAGGGTATTTTTCCAGATGAACTGTTTTCTTGGGTACATGTTTGTTTATCCCATCAAACAAAATGAAATAGAAAATATAAACGACTTCATTTAAATCAGTTATTTCTGTAATGAAAGACCAATCTTGTGAATCATAATACTGATTTAATTTTGAAAAATCTGCTTTATTAAACAGAAATACTTCTGTGTTGTCCCTGAAGTCCAGTGAAGCACTAGTTCCTTGACTTGAAAGCGATATATACAATTGCAATGGCGGATGGTAATTATCTACACCTACCAAAGGGCATTTGGACATGTTCACTTCACAGTTTAAACTATCACTACAAAAAATAAGGTCAAGCACCTTATTACGTGCTGTAAAAACCCTATTCACCTGATTTAGCTCAAGGAAAAACATACCATTTATTAATATTTCAGTTCTCATAGTAGGTAGTGTGTTAGGATTATAATTAGCTTCTTCCCTAATCTACAAAATTTCAAGAAGGTTAAAGTCACCGCTAATGAGCGTAGGCATCTGGATATTTTCTATTGATTGATTCACATGTGTTAATAAAGTTTTTGTGAAATTCAGCCTTCATGGTTGGAGGAAAATAAACAATTCCCAGAACAAACTTATGGTTAGACACTGTTAGATGAACCCATATATCTTCAAAATTTGGATCAGTGCCTCTACAAATTTCTTTAGCCATAAGCAACTTATTTATTGCAAGCAATACACCACCGCTTCTACTGCAATTGTTTAGATCATAATTGCGATCGCATCGAAAAACTTGATATTTTGAGTCACAAAACTCTGAGTCCAGGAAACCCGTAGAGAGCCATGTTTCTGTTAATGCCAAAATCTCAAAATCAGAACATAACATTTGTTTACAAACCTCAGTGATCTTGGTTCTCATACCTCTAACATTTTGGTAAAAAATGATCAGACTTTCCTCAATGCTTAGATTACATTGGCTACTGACGTGTGTGCCATATTTTGCTAAGTGCTGAGAGCAGTGGTCAAGGTTGTACCTAAAAAATTGTCATTGGCAGAAGGATTAATAGAGGGAATTTTCTTAGTAGACGGTTTAAAAGTGAACTCACGAACATGGACATCAGATGGCCAATAACTAGGGCTCATAAAGATCTCTCGTTTGTTAAGAGGCATCCCTAATTTAAAATTACTGAATCCCTTAGAAGTGCTTATTCGATAGCACACTGTGTCGATGGAATCAGATTTCAAATAATCAATTACATCTTGAGCAGAACGAGGCTCACCATTTTGTTTGTGGGCAATCCTGCTAATATGAAGCCATGCCCGCTTTTTAACTCCAGTGAGAACATCAGCAGAATCGAGTTTTGAGATGGCTGAACCACCTAAAGTTTTATTTCTCTGAAGTTTGGTCTTCTTACGCAAGACAGTAAAGCAGACATCATTTGCAATAGTATTTAATGGGGTTTCAACTTGACTCTGGTTATCATTATTAGACTTCAGTTGCACTAATTTAATATTGACATCCATACCAGAATTATTAATTGCATTATTGTTATTGATGTTATCACATTCTAAACTATTATCAGCTCCAATAGAGGTTAAAGGTGTTACATGTGAAGGAACTGCATTTTCACCATAAGGTACATTATCTATGAATTGCCACATTTGCTATTATTGCTATCAACTAATGCAGTGGATTGTAATAGTTGCTTAACTTGTGCATGTTTGCTACCTTTTCTGGATTATCAGTGACAAATTGTGAGACATTAGACCTTGATGTTAATAATTTTATTAGGTCTAAATTAGAATCTTTTAAGATTTGTAGATCAGTTCTTAATTCAATGATTTCATGCAGCAAAGGTTTTGTTACCATCTCAACCACATTCTTTAACAGGAATTTAAACTGTTTGCTTTGAAGGTACTCGATTATTATAACATCCATTGCATCTCCAGGCTTGTTTACCAATTCCATATCAACACACATTACACCTTGGGTATTACAGCCATTTTGTTGAATGCAATCATTACAATAATAAACCTTTGAACCATCCAGGTGAGCTTTTACAACACCTTTTCTGTCACTACAGGAAGGATGAAATCTTTCCTCACACTTATGACACTGTACATATTTATTTTGTACATTTTTCTTGCAATATAAACATGATTTTGCTAGCACATTTTCTGTAACAAGCTTGTCAGCCATCTTGTTTGTCATTTTGACACTGCAGTTCCCTCTTTGGATAGAAAAGTGAAAATAATCCACCATTAAGGCGCTCTAGTAGACCAAATAAAGACTTGTCAGCAAAACGGTTAGAGATCAATACTGTAACTGAAGAAACTTAGTGGATCCTATAACTTACGAAGAAGCTGTAAATGGCCCAAATAAAAAACAATGGATACAAGCTATGAAAGAAGAAGTTTCCGCGCTCCACAGTTTTAAAACCTGGAAATTAACAGAACTACCACCAAATACAAATATAGTGGGATGTAAATGGGTATATAAAAGAAAAACTGATCTCGATGGAAACACAGTTAAATTTACGGTGGATTTAGTCGCACAAGGATTTTCTCAAAAGTATGGAAGCGATTATGATGAAGTTTTTACACCAGTAGCGAAACCAACTACATTAAAAATACTTTTAACACATGCTGGAAGAATGAATATGGAGGTTAAACATTTTGACGTCCACTCGGCCTATATTAATGCAGATCTCACATACGAAGCGTATACGAAACAACCTAAAGGATTCGTAGTGTAGGCATTTGCACTCATAAAATGTATATTATGTTCATAATTCGAATATCGGCGGGAATCTTTTAAAGAAAGGAAAGGAATTCAGGTGGGGATTAGTTAAGGTTATGATTGGAGGAGAGAGAAAATGTAATGGAAGATGATGGTTAATAGAAATTTATGTCTTGAGTATTTTTTTTATTTTTTAAAGTCATCCTAATTAATTCGGCTAAATCTTACAGTAGTTGGTAAAGACAATCAAGTATGCAAATTGCAAAGGTGTTTATATGGCCTTAAACAAGGAGCTAGAGAGTGGAACATTAGGTTTAACAAAGTTCTGATGAAATACGGTTATAATCAAAGTTTACATGATCCATGTTTGTATAAACTGGAAATGGTTAAACAAAATTTTATTTATATCTTAAACCACGTAAACGATATAGCCGTAGCTTCAACAAATACAAAACGTATAAACTGTTTTGAAACCCAAATGAACAAGGAATTCGTTATTAAAAATCTTGGGAATCTGAAATACTACCTTGGTATTAGTTTTGAAAGAGATGAAAAAGGGATCTTTTATTTATGCCAAGAAAAATACATATTAGAGAAATTGAAAGAGTTTAAGTTACAAGACACAAAGGATTTGTGTATACCTAAGAAGGTCGGAGACCTGAGCGATCCGCTAAATGAAGAACCAATAACATCCAGTGCAATATACCATAGCGCTATTGTATTGTTACTATAGTTTATCTACCAACATAAAACCCGATATCGCGTTTTGGACTTCAATATTGGCAAGGGACACCAGCAATCCAAGACTGTGATTGGAATGAAGTCAAACGAGTGTTCGGGTATTTAAAGGCTACAAAAGCTTAAAACTCAGATTAGGATCCAATGAGTGTGACACAAGTTTGACATGCTATATTGAAGCCGACTGGGCGGGCGATGTTGACAGTAAGTCAAACACAGGTTACTGTTTTTATTTTAACGGTGCACTGATTGCATGGTCAAGCCGAAAGCAAACTTCAAGAGCTTTGTCTTCAACAGAAGCAGAATTTATCGCTTTTGTGGAAGCAGTGCGAGATATCATATGGACAGAGCGAATACTCAAAGATTTTGACCAAAAAATAAAAACTCCTATCAAGTTCTTTGAAGACAACAAGAATGTATAAAGCTACTTACCGAAGAAATGCGACACCAGCATGCAAATCACATAGATATTAAGTATAAATTTGTGCGAGATTACGTTAGTAAAAATTTTGTGATACCAGTGTACTGTAGTACACAGAATATGATAGTCGACATGTTGACTTAACCTGTCACAGCAAAGAGGTTAGAAATATTCTATGAAGCTATGGTACAATGTAATTTTGTTAAGCTATGTTGGGCAGGGGCGTTGGAATATGTTGATTGTGCAACATAGCAAGTTAATTCATAGTTATCTAGTTCAGTTGTTCAAAAACTTTACTTTACTGTCACTCTAAATAAATGTGAAATAGTTTTCGCTTTAATGCAGTATTCTAGCTAAACAGCCAACAAACAGGCCATCCGTGAGTCCCATATGACCGATATCGGGACATTGACCAGCAGCCGGACAGTCGCTGACTGATACAACTTCTGTCGGGAAGTTGTCAGCCAGGAACTTTCTGAAGTCCAACACAGGACAAAGGTAGGTGGTCCCAGAAAGATTGTTCAGGTAAATTTGCAATTTCATCAATTGTCAACTTATAATCAATATAATTATTTAGATCGACGAGGCAAAGTTTGGAAAACAAAAGCTGAATTGAGGATGGTTTGTTCAAGGAAACTGAATCCTCGAAATGATTGAGGATGGAAGCGAAGACTTTCGGATGGTGGTTGATCCTGATAGGTATTATACTTATTGTAAAATTAATTTAATCAATATTAGGTTTATTTAATAGATCAACTGCTACCTTGATTCCAATCATTAAAGACCACGTGGTAGATGACTCTATTATCCACACAGATTCATGGAAGGCCTACGACGCATTGGGGTCTAATAGATTCACTCACTTTAAAGTGAATCATTCAGACCTGGAAAATCCGTTTGTGAGTCCGGACGGAACTCACACCTAACGGATTGAATCCTGTTGGAAGACTGTCAAGGATTTCTTTTGCCAGAGTGTAATGTCTCGCCCTGGCGCATTCTAATTCTTGTAACTCTATGCTGCACACACAGTTATCTCCCTTTAATATATTTCAGATTTTTATGTCACTTTCGTTTCATTGAACTTGTTGGTTGTAACCTTAATCTTGTCGATACCTTGGGATTGTTAGAATCAATATTTTCTACATTAATAGTGTGTAAAAAGTTGTTTGATAGAATGAAATTTGTTATCACTTCAATATTTAAGTATGCATCGAATTCATATGGATTATTATTATCGGTGCCGTCATCGTTTGAAGAAGGTTATACTCGGAATGTTAGTTGTTTGAAACGCTCTTATTTGTAGATTTTTGCAAGCATTCTGGGTTGATATTTACTGATGCCATTTTGTGTTTAATATGAAATAGTAATTACGCTTTAGTGGATTTGATTGCCTTCTGTCAACTAGACTATGTAATTAAACTAGGGAAAGTGTGTAGAGCACCCGATTTTCCTTATTCCCACATCTGGTGGTAAGTAGTTTTGTTCTTTTCTGTTCTGCCTAATCGTGATTCCAGTCTAATTGTGTTATAAATTTGCAAGATGCTTGTGCTTCCTTGTACTAGTGTCGTACTGTTTGTTGCTGATTTCTTACGTCCTGTCTTAGACTTGGGTTGTAGATTGGATTCGTTATTATACGTTCTATGATGTTGTGAATGTAACTTCACGTACTGGACCCCAGATTTCCTATTTTGACAAAGTTCACCTGTCGATCCCTGGATGGTGTGAGTGGAAGTTGCTGTTGCATTCAGTGCAGTAGGCTTAGTCCATTGAGATTGCATGCTAGTATATTGTAAGATTAAAACGTGACGCCTGGTAGTGTTAACGCTGATGATTCACCTGACAAATATTTTAAATGTTGTGCAAATAAAAAGTCTACAGTAGTAGTTTGCGTTAAGTGCTGTGCTGTATTTCATCCAAGTTGTACTGAGAGATTAAAAAATGTTGAAATTTTGGCAGAAAATAGAATTATTTGTTGTAAAGAGGAACTAACCTTAAACAATACTATTTTGACTTATTTACAAAGTCAGAAAAACTTGATTACAGAAGCAAGTTCTCAAAAAGACATTATTAAAAGCCAGGATGAAATAATTAAATTACTAAGTGGTATTGAAAAGCAGTTGAGTAATGCAGGTACTTGTTCAACAGCAGATGGTTCCAAACAAATATTTGATAATTCCATGTTATTCTGTTCACTATTGAAACAGGAAAGTGCTGTGATTATTAAACCTGCTGTAGGGATTGATGGCTCAAATACAAAAAGTGGTTTAATACAAAAAATAAGTCCGATTCAACTAGGTGTAAGCATCACTGGGGTGAAACAAATACATGATGGATCGGTGGTATTCAGTGTGTAAAAGTGTGTAAAAGTCATAATGAGGCAACTAAAATTAAAGCAAATATCGAGCAAAATCTTGGTAAAAATTACACTAGTCGAATTCCAACAAAACGAAACCCTCAAATAAAAATAATTAGTATTGATCCAGATTTCACTGAAGAGCTATTACTTGAGGCTATTTATAATAAAAATGTTGATAAGATAGGTAGGAAAAACCAGTTAGAAATCAGAGTATTAAAAAAATGAAAACAAAACTTTTTGCAAGTGAGGGATATCTATATATTGGTTTCAACAGATGCTTAGTCTTTGAATATTTACATATACTGCGTTGCTTTAAATGTAATCCGTATAATCACACAGCAAATGTTTGTCGAAATGGTGATTCCTGAGGTAAATACAATAGTACGCCCAAGGTCCCAGGTTCGAATCCCAACACGGTCCGCTTGAAAAATGTTAGGCGAGCATTTTTCACAAAAAAACACCCTCGTTCAGATGAAAGGTGAAATGGAGGTCCCGTGTGTGAGTGTTGTCATGCACGTTAAAGATCCCTACCTTGCTTGGAACAGCAAGGGTTCAGCAAAATTCCAAATTTTCCAGGTAAGATAAACTCGCTCCCTGGCCAATGTAGTACCTTCGGGTGGAGCATTGGAAAATCACATGTAAGGTAAATGCAATAGTAAGAAACATGACGCAAAAACTTGTCAAACTAATGAACAAAATTGTATTAACTGCTCAAATCATAATGCTCAGCTCGATACATATTTTATGACGAAGCACACTCCATATGACCGTAATTGCTCAGTTTATCTAAAATTATTGGCGGCAATGAGAACAAAGATACAGTACATAGATGCGTAGCAATTAGAGATGTCACCGATAGTTACTCCTAATCAAATTTGCACCAACTTCATTTATCAGAATGTAAGAGGTTTAAGGACTAAAACTGATTCATTCTTAAATTCATTCAATTTAGTAAGCGAGGAAGTGATGAGGTAATGATATCTGAAACTGGTTTAAACGAAAACATATTTAAGAATGAACTATTTCCCACTAACTTCAATGTATACAGAATGGATAGGAATATTAGTACTTCGATAAGAGTTAGGGGGGGTGTACTTATTGCAATCAAAAATAAATACAATTCTAGTGTTGTGAAGCTAAGTTTTAATCAACCTGGAATTGAGATGGTATGTGTTAAAATACAAATCGCAAATTATTATTATATTTACATCATTTGCATTTACATTGTACCAGAGTGCGCTATTGCATTTCTTAGGCAGTTATATGAATACTTGAAAAGCTTACGATTTCTATATGAAAGTGATTTCTTAATTGTAGAAGATTATAACATTAGTAGACTCAATGATTACTATCAATATCATGTTAGTGACATTTTTGTAAGAGAAGTTTTCTTTCCTAAATTTCTACAAGTGCAAACAGTTAAATATGGTTACTAATAATTTGGACAGAATTCTTGATTTAGTTATTTCAAGAATGAACTGCAAAGTAAATTGATGTATCTTCAGTTTAGTAAACGAGGATTTATATCACCCTACATTAGCTATTGGGATTCCTCTTGGAATATATAAACCAACAGAATTACATTTACGTCCTACCGATTATAATTTTAAGAAGGGCAATTTTTTGCGAGTGTATCATTTAATTTCACAAACCAACTGAGATGACCTTCAATACTATTCTGATGTGAATGCTGCTATGACTTGTTTGTACAATATAATGTAAAATATTTTTAAGGTGTGTCCCTAAGGCAAAAGGAGTAAATCCCCACTATCCTGCATGGTTTAATCAACAAATCATAAAAGGTCTGAAGGAAAAAAAATTATTTAAGAAGGTTATATTATAGGGTTGGTGGTGTTCGGATTAAGAACTAAGTTGAGAAGTAAGCTCAAACAAGAGATTGATAGAGCTTATCGTCACTATATAATTAGTTTGCAAACAACCATCATGGAGGATCCAAAGTCATTTTGGCAATTTATCAACAGCAAAAAGGATAAGGTAGCAATTCCTAATAGAATGTATAAAGATGAGCAAGAACTTACTAGTGAGGAGGATATTGCTAATGCATTTGCATCTTACTTCAGCAGTGTATATAACACTAATAGTACAGATGGTATTGGTAACAATTATATTACTGATATATATATTATATATATATATATATATATATATATATATATATATAATCAGGTGGTTATTAATAAGATTGAGGAGTTTGATGTCAGAGAGGCAGTAAAGAGATTAAAAGATAACAAGTCCATTGGGTTGGACATCATACCTGTTCATGTTGTAAAGGGTTGCATGTATTAATTTTTTTGTACATCCGTCTAAAAACCAAAACATTTCCAGATATTTAGTAGAGCTAAAATTTGCCCAGTGCATAAGGGAGATAAAGAAAACATTAAGAACTACAGACCAGTTACGGTGTTATCAGTGATTGCAAAAATAATTGAGTCCATTATGTATAAGCACATCATATAAACTCTACTTCTAATAAAATTGCGGTAGCTCAACATGGTTTTATGCGGAATAGATCTACAGTTAGCAACTTAATGAATATTACACAGTTTATAATGCATACTCTCGATCATGAGAGACAAGTGGGTGTTATCTATATGGACTTCGCTAAGGCATTTGATACAGTGAGCCATAATATTATTCTAGGCAAACTTAAAAAGGAATTTGGTTTTCATCCAAACCTAGTATCATTCTTCAAATCACACCTTCAGGATAGAGAACTAACAGTTGTTGTTAGGGGTCATAATTCGTCGGTATTTACTGCAAGTTCTGGGGTGCCGCAAGGGTCCAATATAGGGCCATTATTGTTTCTAATATTTATTAATAGTTTGATGCAAGTGATTAACTATTCATCAATTTTGCTGTTTGCTGATGATCTAAAAATATACACTAGAATAGAGAAGCCTGTTACGTGCCAAATTGGCACTAAACATTGTCTTAGCTTAATTTTTATGTGCGGAAGTTTTCGCGCCTTAAAATTTAAAAGACTTGGCGTGTATTTTCGTCACGCCAGAGGACGTTTGCGCGAGATCGCGCGGGAACTTCGCGCCGACGCGTGAAAGAACAAAAAGTGGGGAGTTTCCAAAAGACGCTTAGGAAACGGGGCTTTTTGCCTCTGACCTTCGTGAAGAGCGGTTTTGTCAGGTATCGTATCGTGCCTTATCTTTATTTATGTAGATCTCCTTGCCTGATTATCTTTGTTTGTCGCCCTTATACCTGTTCCTGCCCTTTCCCTACATAGGTAGAGGTAATTTGTAGCCGTTGGCCGAACCGCATTCCACGCCGGAGCACCATCTTTAATCACTCTGGAGTGGAGCCCTGAGATCCAGTCGAAGCCATTTGGATGGACGTTAGGCGTACCCTCCGTTAATTGCCTTAAAAGGGCCATCAGTAGCCCTGATGGACTTCAACAAAAGCCAACTTTAACTCGGGAACATATTCATGTGAGTATTTCGCTGTTATAAACTATTGTGTCTTAAATTTATATTTTCCGTTAATTGCATATTAAATTTGTGCATTGTGTGACGTCATTGTCAGATGGCCGCGCTAAAGCCTGTGTAAAGCTTGGAGCTACCACCTGCCGTGGCGTCGCTTTTTCCGCGCTTGCGCGATTGCTATTATAAACCTTTAAATTGTGCAATTATGAACTTTAAATTGTAAGAAGCCTAGTAGTTGTATAAATTTGCAGGATGATATTTCCAGTGCTGTAAGATCGTCTGCGGAAAACAAATTGTATTTTAATAAAAATAAGTGCTGTGTTATGTCTTTCATAAGAAAAAAAAACCTATACATACAACTACAATATGAACCGAACAGTACTTGAGCATGTAAATGAAATGATAACTTAGGAGTGCTATTTGACACAGCCCTTACATTTAATAAACATGTGATACAAACAACTAATAAAGCTTCTACAGCATATGGGTTTGTAATCTGCAATACACAGACTCTCGATGATATTCAGTGTATCAGATGTCCTTATATAATATTTGTCAGAAGTATTCTGAATTATTTGGAGTCCATATTACAAAAGTCACCAATACAATATAGAAAAAAAAACAAAATAAGTTTCTAAGATACATCTATTATAAATCAACAGGGCATTATGACTGGAATATGTCACAAAAGAACTTACTGGGATTGTTTAACTTACAAACCTTGGAATCCAGAAGAAATGTAAACACCGTATTGTACCTGCATAAGCTAGTACATGGAAAGGTAAATAACTCACATGTTTTGCAGTACATAAGCATATATGTTCCGACTTACCCCACTCGGTTACCTAATACCTTTTATCTAGCAGAAACCCCTAGGACAAATCTTTTGATTAATTCACCACTATACACAATGTGTAGGTTGTACAATAATATAGCAAATCAGTGTGATATTTTTGGGCTGTCTTACAAGGAGTTAAGTAGCATGTTAATTAACTTTTTATAATATTCTAGTTAGTACTATAAATGTGTATTATAAGATATCTGTATGTATCGTTACTGTATAATTGGGTTATTGCTGTTTAGTACGTAATAATAAATAAATAAATATAAACCCTTGAGTCGTTTAGCTCATTGTTACTAAATTGTAATTATTCTTGTTTCAGAGGTGAAGGAACTGGTTCCGCACAAAGGTCACTGTTAGCTAAGTGTCATAGAAAATTTCAACTTATCTTCTCCAGTTAGCCAAAGCATTCCCAAGACACGTTCTGAACAGTGACCTTTGTGTGTGACAAGTTCTTTCGACTCTGAAACATCATGACTCCATATACAATCCAAGACAGCTTGATGACCAGTTGCGGATCTCAAATCCACCCTTAGAGTGAACCCATTTCACCTCCGTAGCAACTCTATTCGCCTCATCAGCAGTTTCAAAACTGTCAAGATAATCATTCACGTAATGACATTTCAAAATTCCCTCTACTGCACTAGGACAACAATCTATAAACTCTAGAGTGTTTTTGTTGTTGACAAATTGTGCTGATGTCGAAGAACTAGCTGATCCAAATGCAGCAACATCCATAATTAAGATTTCAGGCCGATCATCGAGACTGTCGCGCCACAAAAAACGTTGTGCACCGATCATTTTCTACAATCTAAATATGGTGAAACATCTCTGTGATATCCCCTGTTAATCTCAACAGGATATTGACGGAAACGGAAGAGAACTGATAGCAAGGGTGTTAATAGATCAGGTTCTGGAAGTAGCAAGAAATTTAGCGACACTTCGTCCACTTTTGCTGCTGCAGCCCAAATCAAACATACTCTCCCTGGCTTTTTTGGGGTTTAAAACCACACCTAGAGGCAGGTACCAAGTTCGATGAGGATCCGCTTTACTTAACTCTTTGTCAGTGGCCCGGTGCGCATATCACTTTTCTTGATATTGCTGCAACTGTAAACATACAATCTTTTTTAAGTCGGAATCTCTACTAAAACGTTTTTCTAAATATTCGAAATGGCGTATCGCCATTGGATAGCCATTCAAGAACTCTAACTGGTCGTATTTTCATAATAGCCCCGTTTATAAAGCAATCACCAACTATAGTAGTTGTTTCCTCAAGCATACGCCTTGCTCTTTTATTGTCTTCAGACTCTAAATTTGCAATTGGAAGGGTTCCAACATCCTCAACATTAAAGTACTACTTAAGCAGAAGGTCAACTTTTATCTCTGAATCACATTCACAGATATGATAGCTGCACTGTTCAGTTATGCTGTCATCATGGAGTTTTTCATAGACACACCATCCTAACCTTGTTTTCATAACTACAGGACCACATATGCCCTCTTTAATTTTTAATGGAGCTGTTAGAAGTACGTCACGTGGACCCAATAACAACTTTGGTGTCGCTTTTTTTATAGCTTAAAACAGGTATGCCTTTCAAATGCGGGAACTTTGTAGCAATTTCGTCAAAATGTAGGGTTTGTATTGGCAAATTCAGATGTTCCACTGTTCTGACATTTTCTACGGTAACGTTTTCGTTTTTCTACAGTTCATTTACATTTCCAATGCTCCACCTGTAGGTACTACATTGGCCAGGAGGCGAGTTTTTTGTTGCCTGGAAATTTAGAATTTTGCCGAACCCTTGCCGTTCCAGGCAAGGTAGGGATCTTTAACGTGCGTGACAACACTCACACACGGGACCTCCATTTAACCTCTCATCCGAACGAGGGCGTAATTTTTGTGAAAAATGCTCACCTACCATTTTTCAAGCAGTCGGCCGTTTTTCTACACCAGAAACATCTAATGATAGAACCTGCGAATATTCCTCAGAGTGTGACATATATGCTGTCCACTTTAAGCACAAAAGTACATTCGGACCACCGACTCCAAGTTGTTCCGCAATTCTCATTCAACCATCGTTGCAGAGGAACCTTCATCCAGTAAAGCAAACACTTTAATGGACGTCGCTATTTCATGCAAAACTATGGGTAGTATGCAAAATAATACGGATTCTGTTAAATGGTGATACGAATGTGTTTCAGTTGCAGACGAATTAATCTCTTTTACTTCTTTTGTTATCTGTTCAAGCAGCAAAAAATGGTGCTTAACGTGACACCCACCAATTCAGAATATATTTAGTTTTCTATACGATATACAACCGTGAAAGCCTGAACAACATCTGCACAACTTTAAAAGTGAACATATTTCTATCGGTCCTCAACGCTACAGTCTAGGAATATTTTCCAGTTATTTGCTAAATGTGCTTCTTGAGAACATAAAAAACATCTTTTTTCTATGTGCTTATTGCCGTTGGTTGGGGGCAGTTTTGTGCCTCCCAGATGGTTGTGGGCGTGGAAATAGTTTGCACTACTCACTTTAGATTTTTCCGTCTTATGGGACTGACTACCAAAATGCAATACCATCTTACTTCTACAATCGATGACATAAAATCACTGAACGCTCGAAGTGAAGGTATATGAGAATCGTTAAGCTGTTGAGCCTACTGTAACTTTATGTTATCAGGTAGTTTCTCCACAAGTTCTTGAAGAGGAACAGAGTTTGACAAATGCGCATGTTATCCGGCTGCAATAAGGTATTGTGTAAGATTTCTAACCGACATACCAAATTCCATTAGTGTTTCTAACTTTTCCACTTTGGGAGGTGGGAGTACAAGCACATTTTTAATTAGTTTATTCACTATCACTTCAGGATGCCTGTAAATCATGTGAAAAGATTTCAATACGTCTGGTACCGACTCAGGGGTCAAAAGTAATATTTGACTGACTTGAAGGCTCCGTCTTTTAAACATCGTTGCAGCCTAGCAAGATTTTTCGAATTACTGTATCTGCAAGCGGAAATGGAGTTATTGTAGCTGCTTATATTTATAGGCCATTGTTCGGGATCACCTGAGAACTCAGGCAAATCGCGCGACATTACCTGCCTGGCGGCTAGTTGTCCTGATGTCACTCTTTTTGTCCCAAAGGGAATAAAACCATCACTTTATTACACATCCGTGGCAGAGTGTACAAAAGGATTAAGTATCCGTTTCGCTTGATTACAGCTTAAAGCCGTTGGGATTTTGTCGCACATATTCACATTCGGATCTAATCCATTGTTAGCCATACCCCTATCATTATAAGTGTCTTCTACCACTGTGCCCTTAGACACGACAACAGCTTTAGGGATAGCTCTAGCAAATTGATCTTGGGCATAAAACAATTCCTGTTTCTGCTGCAACCCCAACTGCCAAATTCTCAACTGCTGTTGTACTTTCGTAACTCATCCATGGAAGGGTTTTGTTGTTGTTGAAAGTTTACTACTATATACTGTAGTAAACGCAATGGTTCATTCGTGGCTTCCGGTTCACCCAAGAGATTTCCTTCTCGAACCAATGAGGCGTTCTGTTGCGATGTTAATTGGGTTAAGTCCAATTTTTCTGCAACTCGTACTCCTTTGTTCGTGGAATTCTCAACTAAATAAGCCAAGTGATTAATTTGAGACTGCACCACTGCCTCTACGGTTCTGTGTCTTCATTGCCTAATGCTCGAAGATAGGTAGGGACCTGATGCTGTACCCAATTGACAATGTTTTGTGTGCGTTCGTGACATTCAAGTTTTGAATTTGAGTTCCGTAAACTACTGTTATCTGCTTCTTCTAACAAAGATTGCTCAAATAGTTCATACTTCTCCTGCGTATACCTTTTTTCAGCAGCGTGTTAATCTTCCAAACGCTTTAACTTGAATTCTAATTGCGTTTTATGCGTAGAAGTACTAGACCATAAACATTTAGTCCAGGCATTAGTGGGGGAGTATTTTGTGCAGGTTCAAACCCGATAAGCGATAGATTCGATTACGTTGGCACAGGAATAATGCCACCATCTTTCACACTTATCACACGCAACCATATTGTTTGCCTCATATGGTCTTTTACATGCTACACAGCTGCAGTCGTAGCTAGGATTCGAGTCATTTACACCCATAAATCTTGAAGATTTTTGTTCCAGTAGAACATAAGGGACACAACTTTGATAGCAAACACTTTATTTTTAATATACAATCAGGTGTCTGGTGTATTTGTGGTGACTGTATATGTAGAAGCCAAAATGCTTCAAGCTATAAAATATTAAACATGAACAAATAATACGTACAATAACTTATACCTACATTTAGTGTGCCTATTTGAAATACTTTACAGTAAATTCTATTAAATTAAACAGAGAAATAAATAACTTTTTTCAACTGTTAGAATTCAACTTTTTTGACATTGAATTTATGTCTAATCTATTACTTGGGTAACACAGTTGCCGTACTTAGTACCAATGTTTAGGGGTATTACTGTTATCCACTGGGTTACCTTACGTGAAACCCTTTTGTAGAGTATCTTAATGTATATGTCTGCGTGTTATAACTTGGGATCATACATATTTGACTACATGTAATGCGTTGGCCTGCAGTTATTATTATATTTCCCATATAGTGGTTTACCTTGGGGAACCGTCTGAGAACGTAGAACAATTCTCGTGGTTGTTGCTATTGCTTCAGTTTCTGGCGCCTTTATCCCCCTTTCGAGCTCCAACTATTAGGACTGTTTGCTATCTGTTGTGGTCCACCTGCCATTCTAACGAACCTGCAATCTATCGAGTCTCTTGCGAGCTATTCCCGGAGTGCCTAATGTCATCGTACCCTTAAGGGACACCGCACCTACTAATTCATCGATATTATCTCGACACCAGGACCACTTTCCATACATTTTGATGGAGTATCTCTAGTGAAGGAAGATGTGGCTAAGGAAAGGAAGGACTCTTTTGAAGAAATTTGAGGGCCATCAAGACTTTTTACACTCAATAAATTTTCAATTTTAATTTTTTCTTTGTAAAAATCACAAGTTCGTTTGATTAAAATCGTTTATTTTTTTCTAGGAGAAGACCATTGGTTAGGCGTAGGTTAGGTAGGATAGGTTATCATGTATGGTTAGGTTTCAATTGGTTTGGTTTCGATTTGGCTAGGTTCAGTTTTACTAGATAATATATTAAAATTCGAATTTTTATATTTTTTTGAAGAGATTTTTTTAATTTGAGATATGTTTTTGCGTTCATCCTAAAATATTCTTTTGATTGATATAAAAATCGAAAATTTCGCATCGGGCTTTAAATTTTAGCCCAATTTAACCCGGTATTAGTCGCTATATGATTTCTTACACCGTTAGTCGTGTGTTGACACTTTATGTCAAACTGCATTTTTCTAAACACGAAACTATTTTATCCGCTTATCGTGCTTATTAATAATGAATTTTGATTATTTAATCAAATTTTTTTAATATAGCAAATAATATACGATTAACTGATCAAGAAAATATAAATTAAAATATTTTTTTTGCATACTAACAACTAAGCAATTATCTATAGTTCTATATTACATAACTATATTATTCCTATACTTTTTTTTATTATTAGTTGTCCGAATATTCTGAAGCTGACACGCAATTGGGGCAGGAATATACGACATGATCTGGACAGATAGGCCGATGGCAAGCAACACATTTTTTTTCGAGGACAAAAATGACAAATATTGACTGAAATTTCTGACGGATATTGTGAGATTTCTGAGAATTGTTCTCCAACAATCTTTCCAATAGAAGTACATAATGATAATGATAAATTTCTAATTTGTGCTTGATTTATAAGGTGATGTTTCAAGAGCGAAAGAGCCAATTGTTTAAGGAATGTGCGCCATCATTATGAATTTTGTATTATATAGCTATTTACACCACCAATATTCAACATTGAAAAGTACACTGTCAGTGGCCATCTACAACTCACTCTAGACGCTAAACACAGCCTCTTCATTTCGTCAACAACATCTACTCCACCTTTTGTTAAATTGTAGAATGTAATAATCTCAGGTTTTGTTTGCTCTCCTGAATTTTCATCAATCGCATCGTTGTTGTGCATGGTAGACAAAAGTAGAACATTTTCCCCTTTTCTAGGCACATAAGATACAAGTACGGCATCCTTAGAAAAAGCAAACATACTGACTATGTCGTTGTCGGTGTTTGATGTTGGTTAGTTCGGCAGGAAGCTCCATTTTATTTTTGCGGAGAGTGCCTACGATAGTTGTTCTGTGATTAATCAAAAGATCACTTGCTAACGACACAGATGTGAAATAATTATCCATTGTTATGTTGCGGTCTGTATTTAGAATTGGTGTTGCAATTCGTTCATATGGACCATCGGGTTGTCTCCCAGCATATATTTCCAATTGAATGTGTAAAATGTTCTTGTGTCGACAAGGGCATAAATCTTTATACCATATTTTGCTGGTTTGTTGGCTATGCATTGCCTAAATTTACAACGGGCCCTAAAGGCATCAAACACCTCATCCACAGCCACATATTCGCTGACTTGATAATTATTTCTACATTGCTCAACAAATTCCTCAAAGTTTGTCCTAATTGGAGCCAAATTGTCAAGTTTCTTACGATGGGTTCTGTCTTCTAAATTATCAAACCTCAACACCCTTAGCAATGTGTAAAATCGTCTCACAGACATTGTAGCACGAAAACATTCAGGCGCCGTGCCATCATCTGCCCATAATTCTGCAACACGCACATGGTGACTTTTCTTTACCCCAGCTAAGTAAAGAAGACCTATGAGAGCTCTTATTTCTGTAAGATTTGTATCACCACAATCTCTTTCACGAGCGTAATTTACATGCATCCTCGCTAAGCTAATATTAGTACACAATACTATACTCTGAATAGAGTATTCTGGAAAAAATAATTCCCAGCATTATAACGGAGATTTTGCATTTTGTGCAACAGCTTTTACATGCAGAAGATGTGAAACAATATTATGTTTTCTAATACGACCTGTGAGAACTGGAGCATGTTTTAGCCATTTTGTCTTACCCCGAAAATAATGGTACTCCACCAGTATAGAAATTATTATCAGGCACTTCAGAGTCATTCGATTGCTCTGAATCAGTTGTATGTGAGCTATGATCACTATCTGAGTCAGATTCATAAACTAGTCTAAACTTTCGGGCTCATTTTGTTTCAGATCAATATTTTTCTCTTGCTCAATTTGTAGAAGGGTGACATCCACAATTCTCCTACCTCGACTCATGATTCAAATATAGACAGTCAATAAACAAAACTTACATTAGTCAAATAGTACACTAATCACTATAAAAACAATGTATGTGTGAAGTAAAAACCAAAACTTATTTGGCTTTATTCAACGTAAACAACATATACTTTACAGATAAATAACAACGTCAAAAACTGACATTTCAAATACAAGATTACTGGAATCATAAACGGCGGTCCGTCTCTTCATCACAGTCTTCCATCCTTTAAAAACAATGGTAATCATCAAGGTACTGAGGGCGCTTATGCATCCGTTCACAGCATCTGACCGACACTCGCCCAGAGGAGGAGGAGGGGCTTAGACATTCGCCAGACAGGTCAGTAGTTGGCGGTAACTCAGCAAGCATTCTCTCATCATAGCTCGCGGGAGTCGGTAGCGTTGAACGAAGAGCCGCACCTTCCTTTTCAGGACTATCATTAGAGCCTCCTAATTGTGAATCAATGTAATCAACATAGCCTGCAGTCCCGATGGGAGCTAAATGTCTGTTAGAGACTGTTGTTTCTCTACCGTCACGCAGACGCACAAATGAATAATTTGGATTTGCTTCTAAAAGTTCTACCTTTTGTACAATGGGTTCGTACTTGCTGGACCGAAGATACTGTTTTAATAAAATCGGACCTGGACTCGTCAACCAAGTAGGCAGCGAGTGTCCGTTAGAAGTCCGTCGACAGTGAGAGAACATCCTTTCATGAGGTGTTGCATTAGTTGCGGTGCAGAGAAACGATCTAATGGAATGTAAAGCCTCATGCAAAACCGATTCCCATTGAGTAATTTTTAAATTTCTAGATTTAAGAGCAAGTTCTAAGGTCTTCCAAATAATTCCATTTTATCTTTCTATCTGACCATTTCCCTGGGGGTTGTAAGCAGTTGTTCGGCTAGTAGCAACACCATTAGAGCGAAGGAACTCATTAAGTCTCAGAGAAACAAAAGCAGTTCCTCTATCAGAATGGACAAAGCTTGGAAATCCAAATAAAGAAAAAATTTGTAACAAACTTTTAATGACAGAATCAGCAGATACGTCGGACGTTGGAAAAGCAAAAGGGAATCTCGAGTATTCATCCACTACAGTCAAAAGATACTTATTGTTGGTGGCAGATGGTAAAGGTCCTTTGAAGTCGAGAGATAGTCTCTCGAAAGGTTTAGTCGCGTGTATTAATTTGCCCTCTTTTTTGCAGAAACGAGGCTTAACTTCACAGCAGATAGGACATGAGAGTGTCATCTTCCTTATTTCTTCTGTGGAGTAAGGCAGATTTTTTGAGCGAATCCAATGGATCATCCTGGTTATGCCCGGATGGCATAGTGACTGATGCAGTTCAAACTGTTTTTGATCATTGGTTATGGAAGCACAAGTCTTGGACACATTTCTAGAAAACATATCGGAGACAGTGTTGTCCGATCCAGGACGATACACAATGTCATACTTAAAATTGGATAGTTCTAAACGCCACCTTAAAATTTTGTCATTTTTGATTTTTCCATGACGCTTGACGTCAAACATAAACGACACGGATTTCTGATCAGTGACGAGCCGAAAAGTTCGGCCGATTAAAAAATGTCTCCATTGTCTTAGAGATTCTACATGGCATACACTTCTTTTTCTACAGCAGAGTGTCGTCTTTCACTGTCAGAAAGTGTCCGTGAGAAGAACGCCACAGGCCTCCCATATTGAGAAAGAGTAGCTGCTATTGCGAAGTCGGAAGCGTCTGTCTCCACAACGAAAAGAACGCTAGTTTCGATGGCGGAGATTGACTTAGCTATAAAAGCCTTTATCTCTTCAAAACTCCGAAGAGCTTCAGAAGATATGGGAAACGTCTTACGTTGTATGAGTGGTCACACTACCTCAGAAAATTTTGGTACCCACTTTGAATAGTGGGAGAAAGTGCCAAGTAGTCTACGAAGAGCTACCGGATTATTAGGCGGTTCGAGTTGCATCAAAGGACGAAGCCTTTCAGCATCAGTCCTAATAGTTTGTTTTCTATTGTGAGCCTAGTAGGTTAATGGTTGTTAATGAAAACTTTGATTTTTCTTTATTCAATGTCAAGTTGTACTTTCTTGCGGTTTCTAGGAATTTTTTAAGGTTAGAGTTGTATTCCGCTTGATTAATTCCACAGACAGTGACGTCGTCGAGATAGGCGTACACTCCTGATAGGTCTTCTTTTTGTATTATAGAATTGATAGCTCTTTGAAACGCAACAACGCATTAGTAACACCAAACGGAATACGTAGAAATTGATATAAGTTGCCATTAGCCTCGAAAGCAGTGTACAATCTCTCTTTTTCTGCAATCGGTATTTGATGAGAAGCACTTTTAAGATCGGGGGTGCTGAAGACTAGATTTCTAGAAACTTTAGCAATTATTTCTTCTAAGTTAGGAACGGGGTAAGCGTCTAACTCTGTAAATCGATTAATGGTTTGAGCATAGTTTATAACCATTCGTTTCTTATGATCGTTGACTCGGATCACAAGTGCTTGAGCTCGCCAAGGAGAGTTGCTATATTCAATAACCCCATCGGAAAGTAATTTGTCGACCTCGGTTTTAATGAATGATAAGTCTTCCGGGGTATGCTTAACAGATTTAACAGCAATAGGTCGACAGATAAATTCAATGATGCCATGTTAATTTGTTCATTTGAAGCTGTTATTTGAAGACCACAACGCTTGGCAAGAGAAAGATCTATGAAACTGGAAGTACTCCCAGTATCAATAAGACAGTTAACATCGTTGTTGTTGAGTTTTAAAGGCATGATGACTTTTTCTAATCCGGATTTAGTAACAGCTGATACAATGAGTGCCAGATGACCGCTAGAGCTCTCTGCAGGGTAATCTTCCATTGAGGGCGTGTTTTCAGTGGCGGCTGTGACATTCTCCGTTGTAGAGGCCGATTTACTTCTACAAACCTTTGAAAAGTGCCCTCGTTTGAAACAATTATTACAAGTTACTCCATAAGCTGGGCAATTAATCCTTTTGTGGGGCTGTGCACCACCGCAGAAATAACATTTGTACCTGGGTTTTATAGTAGTTACACGAGTTGTATTTGAAGTAGAACTTAACGAATTTATAAACGTAGGCAGTGTAAAACTTGTTGAATGCAGGAATGCATTCTCCAAAGTCCGAGCTGTGGCGTGCACCTTTAGAAGATCTAGATTATCTTCCTCTAGTAGTCTCTCCCTAATTGCATTTGAAGACATCCCAGTAATAAAAGAATCTCTAACATAATCTCTCTTGTTTTCTTCAGCCGTCACGGCTTTAAAATCGCAGTCTTTGGCTAGCTTATCTAATACCAATAGGTATTGATCTACAGACTCCCCAGTTTTTTGTTTACGGGTGGCTAAAAGATGGCGTGTGTACGCAGTATTTTTCGGCTTAATGTAAATATTTTCCAAAATTGTATACGCTTCTTCTAAAGTTTTACAATCACTGATCAATTCGAATATACAGGGGCAACCCGGTTTATCAATATTTGTAACTTCGAAGTTTCAGTCAGTTTAGCTTTTCTTTCTTCCGCTTCTAGAAAATCGTTAAATGTTCTTTTCCAGAACGTCCATTCTTGAGCCACGGAGCTGGAATTAGCATCTGTTTCAAATCGCTCAGGCCTTATATACTTTTCTATACCATCCATGGGTTTGTTTGGTTTTGTGGTTTTCATATGTTGTTTACGTTGAATAAATTGTGAAGTAAAAACCAGAACTTATTTGGCTTTATTCAACGTAAACAACATATACTTTACAGATAAATAACAACGTCAAAAACTGACATTTCAAAACATACTAGATTACTGGAATCATAAACGGCGGTCCATCTCTTCACCACAGTATGTAAAACGTCACAATTCAATATGAAAATTTACCCTGCTTGGTCGCGCAATGACACAAAGTGTTACACTCCTAACAGCATCTTATACTAATTGTTTGTACAAGTAAACTAAAGAAAGTATTTTCAAAGTGACACTACTACATTGCAGTAGAGGGTCAGGTATAGGATAAAACGAGTGGGAAAGATTCTACCTGTCTTAACTGTAAAATTACAACGAATTTTTAAAAAACGTAACACAAAGTGCTATATAGCAACTAATGCCGGGTTAATTAATAAAAAATTAAATTTTGATTTATAATAACTTTTGAACAGAAAGTTTCTGTAACATAAGGCATATATTTTTGTGTTCAGCTTTGTGCCCTCTATCGATTTACAACATCAAATCGAAAATTCCGCGTTGGGCGTAAAGTGATTTCAATTTCAAAAACTCCAAAAATCCCAGAAACAATTAAAAAAGAAATTGCCTTCCACAGAACAAATCTATACTTGACAAAGTTAATATTCTAGTTTTATGGTACTTTGAGCCATGTTTCGTCGCCTTCTGATAATTAATTTTGATGTACTAAGTTTTATTCTACCTAAAAGAACCACATTTATGTTCTCATTTTTAAATATCTTGTCAACTTTTAATATGTTAGCTGTAAATAAATCTTTTACTATTTATAGGAAGTAATTTTAAAATCTTATCAATTCTACCACTAATTCGGTGATTCTAGACCACATCACCCTGGTCGAAACACTATAGTGCATTGATAATTTAAAATTGATTAATTATTTGCATGTTCAACACATTTTATATTTCATCTGACAAATTTATGGCAAAGAACGGAAAATAGTTTACTAACAGCTGAATGGAGGATATATTATTTGTAATAATCTGATTATAACTAAAACTTAACCTCGTTTAAGTTTTAATAACTATACAATACCTTAAAACACACAAAGAAAACTTTGATTTAATAACTCTTCACTGCCATCATGAAGTATTTAATAATGCACTTCAGTAATATGGTCAGTTTTTAAAATGTTTTTCATAAGCATATACTACTAAAAAAAGTAATCAATTCTCAGCCATCCAAGAAAAATCTTCAATAATTCTTTAAAATTGTTTTTACATAAACCTATAATCAAATTAAACAAAGCAGTAAAGGTTTGTATTTCTCAATTAAGCATATTGTTATTTAGTCATATACGTTGAGAATAATGCATCATTTTTATAAATATATTTTCTGAAAACATGATAAGTTCAGTTTTCCCACATGTTGTTCGTGTTATTTTAGTAATAAACTCTAAAAGACCTCAACAATTCTTTTTCTGCGACCTGCAAAAATTACTTATACCATTATACAAAAATCTAAAACAAAAATTCTTGTACAATGACACAATCAAAAGTAGATGTTAAAATAATTTCAAAAGAATGAGATTTAAAATCACCACACACAATTTTGTGTAGATCATGTCAGTTATACCAAAAACTACTTCAGTACCATTCTAATACTATGTATAATAAGTCAACCCAGAATTTCATACGTCATATGCAGCAAATCAATTTGACAAGAAAGTACTATAACTGTGTAAGCCTCAATAATAAATCACTTGCCTATAAAATTGTTGAATTTTTCCAAATTTGGCAGCTAGATGTTCTGATAACATATTATCTTCTGCAGATATACCAAGTTTTCTCTTTTTACTATTACTATCATCGTTTTTTAAACATTCAGGGGTTTTAAATTGATGTGATTTACTATATTCTCCCGAATTAATAGATGATCCTTGTGCTGAAGAAATTGATCGTTTCCGTTCTGTATGTGCTGGCAAAGGCAACTGTTCATTTTCATGATTTGCAGCATCTGCTACTTCGTCAGCTATAGCAGAATATATACTTTCAGCAGCAGTTCGAGGCATAAGTGAAACCAACCTTTTGCCCTCTTTAATCCATTCTTCAGTGGTTTCCACCTGTCCACAAGTACTAGAAAAATTGTTCGATTATTTAAACAAAGCAGCACTAAATTTTGACTTACTAATAAGCAATGGTGTTCAGTCTCTCGTCTAAAACAACTTTTCTTATTTCTGCTTTACAGCGTTCTAGAGGTATATGTAAAGCCGCTGCTATATCACTTAGTAGTTTTAATTTATCAACGGTAGGAGGTCCCTGGGCTCTTAATGCGGCTAGCATATTAGAATAAGCATCCAACTCTAAAACTACAATTTTAAATATGCAACAAATCTGAATATTGCTAACCTAGCATCCTTAGACTTTTTGAGGACTCTATTCTATTCATGTCAACAAACGCAGGGTACATCATTAATTACAATTAAATATAATTAATGGCTAAATTAAATTCATATAAAAATACTTTAAAAGTAGAAGGTATTTGACAGCACAAAAGCGTCGAAATTTGACGAGGTTAAGTTGTTTAGAATATCCAAAACATTTTTTCCTTTTCGAATTAAACATCTTTCTGATATAAAATTGAATTTGTTGGTGTATTAAAGGCACTTTTTAGGATAAATCATAATAATCAAAAATAAACAAAAAATGCAAATGCATTTAAATATTGTCATTAACGGCGCCCAAAATAAAGAAAAGTTTAGCCTTGTTGCCAAAACTATCGAAAGCTCTCGAATTAATCACATCCACAACGAACGTTATAAAGATGGTTAAATACCTAAAAAGTCCAATAATTGCACCCCTGACCAATGGAAACTTTTAAAAAACAAGATTCGGGTGTTTCAACGAAACAAAATATTAGTAATTGCTCCCATTTCATTTAAACAATATATGCTCAATTTTAATTGTATGTAAAGTTTCAAAATATTCTATAAGAAATATTAATCTAAAACTCAAATTGATTATAATAATTAACACTTTTCTCCCTATTATTTCTTTGGATGGAATTAACTAAACTCGACAATAATAAATTTATAATATTCTAATACGTTTAAAAGGTAGATTTTATAGTTTGTGTGTGTGTGTGTGTGTGTGTTTGTGTGCACATGTGTGTGTTTGCGCGTGTGGGCGTGTTTATATATATACGTGCGTGCGTACGTGCGTGTGTGTGTATGTGTGTGTGTGTGTGTGTGAATCCATGTGGTCCAACGTTAAGCGTTACATTTTATTACTGTGAACTGCCCGAATAAAGAATGCTTATAATAAAGTTTTAATTTTTCCTGGTATCTTAATCATTTTTGGTAGCTCTCTTTAAATAAAACAATAATATTCTTTTACAAATAACCAATACATCCACAACTGGTTTGTCTTACGAAAAAGATCTTAAACATCGAAAAAATATTACTTGCTCTCAATACAAATCTTGTTAACTAAAAATAAAGTTCAAATCTATTCAGAACGGCCATTAGAGGTAAGAGGTACTTCTTCAAAAACAGAAACTGTTTTTTAAAGTAAAGCACCTAGTTATAAGGGTTGAATGTAAGCTTCAGCATACTTTTTTCAGACTCTAATGCTAGAGCTTAAGTAACAACATGGTTCAAAGTGAGGATTATGTTTTCGAGGAGACTTTGCCTTATTTGCTGAGAACGCAAACTATTTATAAATGCATTCTTGATATTATTGTTGCAATGCTTTTCTGTTTTGACTGTTTTAGAACCATAATCTTTACTAAACCGTTTTAAAGTTTCGAAGAAATTATCTAGTTTCATAAGTTTGTTGTTTTATATCTTTCAAATATTTCATTCTTCGGTTTTGAAACAATGGATTACAGCGTTCTGTTAGCATCATCGTATTTGTACAATCATCAATGTATTTAAAAACACGACCAATATAATTGAACAGTGATCTTCTTTTTTAAGATCGCTTATACATCCAAGAATTCGTTTTCAACTTTTGTAAAGACATCGTTTATAAAACCATTTAAAGATTGAGATTCAAACAGCTGCCATTTTCACCCGTGTTGACACGAACACTCACTGAAAGAAAAGTGAACCATATAAGAGAAGGGGAGGTGTACATAGGAGCATTGTACCTAGCGTACGCCGGTCGGTTACTTTCACTAAGATTGTGTTCATTAATATCGTAATGGAAAAGGAGACCAAGACGACGACGAAGAAGACCACTACCACGGCTTCACCTTCAGCAGTTCTTGTCAGAATAGTAGATGATGAAACAAAAAAAAGTTAACAAACACAGGAACGTAAAGGATCTCGCACATCCATAAAAACCAATAACTTTGACGATGACTCCATGAACACCACCAACACTACAAGAAACGCTTTATACTCACAGAGAAAAAGATGATAGAGATAAAGCAACCCCAGACATTAAGCAACCTTAAAAATCCGACACGATGAGCTACGCCAAGGTCATTTTCAACCTCAGAACATCTATATCGCATACTAGACCAAATGGCGTGAAGACAAACGCCGACAGTAGATCAGCTACATGAATACCGCCTATTCTTCTCGACTCTGGCGAATATAAATTCATACAAGCCTGCTTTAAGAAACAATATAGAATACCACACCTACATGATTTGCTCCAAGAAAGATCTGAAGGTTGTTTTAAAAAACTTGCAGACAATATCACAACCGAATTACAAGAAAGAAGCTACCCTATTAAATACGTCACTAAACTCAAAAGCAAAGACAAAAAAATGTAGCAACACTTTTTGTCGTCTCGCTTAAGAATCAAAAGATAAGCAGAGCCATATTCGATATACGGATCCTTTTATACTACAATCGCATGCGAGTAACGGTGTACCAACCCCTATAACAACCCACACAATTATTGCTTTCTATTTACACCTTCGCTAAGAATGGCTTAAAATTAGGTTAAGTGAAAATCACACCTTACCTAACTTCAGTTGCATTTGATTATTAGAAGGTACAACCTCTTCTAACCTATGGGTACAACTTAGCATTTTAGCTAACTAACCTATAAAGAGCTAGAAAATAACATTAAAATCAACCGATTCTTGTTAAGAATCAATTTGGTATTAACTGTTATGTTATAGTGGTTTTTATAAAAGTGCAATAAAAATTAATATCATATACAACAGGAAAAATATAACCTCAGTATAAAGTTAGGGAGGAAAGTTAGTAGCTAAGGTAGATCTATTGGCACCTTATCTGGGGTAAGAGGAATGCAAAAGATCTAACTTTATCTAAGTTCTTTAGTAGTAATCCTCAACTAAGATTGTTTTAATTTAGGTTAGACTAGCTTAGTTTTAGGACAAATAGAAAGCAACAAATGTTTCTCTTGTCAACGTTTCGGCCACTCAAGCGTCAACTGCGGCTACAAACCACGCAACGTCGAGTGCACTAAAACACTACGTCACAGAGTGCAGAAAAATACCCGAAGGCCAAATGCTTGAGTTATCGATTCTTTTCTGTTTTATAAATCTTTGTATAATGTGTGTTTTTTTTTAATAATTATTCCTAAAAGCACTACCAGTTTTATTATGTGGTTTGCCAACCATTCACTATATTTTTAATTAAAAATAGGATTTAAGTGTCTGTTAGATTTTCATACCCATCATTATCTATTGACGAGCTGTACTTACATTGTGTAAATGGTTTTCAGATAGAATATTATTTATTAAGTTGGATTTATTACTGAATTGTAATTTTAATTGTTCTCAAGTTTTAGTACGATATTTTTCAATAATTGAATATGCGAAACTACAGATTGCATCTATGAAAATATTTAAAAAATTCTTTTCCATTAATCAATACATCGCTGGTCAGGCAATCCACATTCTACCGATTTACTTAATGCGTAACTATGAAAATAAAATGTAAGCAACCCGTAATTTTTACATGAATAAGTGTTGACAGGTTACTAATTGGAATTAAAAATAGAGTATGTTCTATTTCACATTCTCTCTAAATTTACTGTCGCTTAGTTTATGTATAGCTAATATAAGCAGTCTATTAAGGTTTAGATCGTTTTATTGTGAGACTTATCAACCCTAGTTGCACCTAACAAACTTCATAGACGTAATAGAAACGCACACGTGAATTCCAGTTACATATCCAACATATTAAAATATATATAAGAATACATGTAATTATTATGGTTTTGCAATAGCATGTTACATAGTATCAAATGAAGATTATAATTGAAGGTTAATTGGAGTTCATATCAGAAATAAGAAATGAAACAACTGTTTTGTATTCCAGACGCAACCTGATACTGCAGGTGCAAAAACAATGAACTGCAATAAAGCAGTCTTAATTAAAATTACTTAGAATAAGACATTGTATGATTATCGAGAAACTGCAGACAGCAAGATCTGCACTTTCCCACAAGTTGAAGTGAGACCAGAGACTTCATAAATACTGTAAGAAGCCTCTGCTAGTCAGTCAGTGTTCGAACTTCATAACTTTAACATTGTAGGTAGTTCAAGCTACTCATGAGTAATTATTGATTGTTAAAATATTAACTTTGATTATTTTTTTTTCAACTAAATTAAGTCACCTTAATGAACATAACGTACAAGTTGTTATAGAAGAAGTAAACCATTTTTGTAATTACTGTATTAAAATAAATTTGATAGGAGTGTTTTTGGAAATAAATGTGTTTAAAAGAAACTCCCAAAGGCCCAAAATCTATCTCGCCCCTTAATAAAAGTCTCGTCAATCAACACACCTTAAAATCGAATAGCTTCTGATCTCCTGAGTTTAACCTTTTATTGCCGCACACCAAAACCTGGAGGTTAAACCAGAAGGTTGTGCGTTATGCACTAACGTGGATACTCCACGCCCTGTCTACCAAAGAAAGTTACTTTCTAAAGCTTTGGTATCAGCATCTACTGCTGAACGCTGTTCACCAAGACCTGATGTCTGAGTTATCCGTGACGTCCCCGTCTTCACCGCCCATCAACACTGAAGCGGACCTAGCTGCATGGACGTGTGAATACCACACCCCGCAGCAGTTCCGACGTCCTTTACGAAGAAGCCGTCATCAGTAAGCCGATCCACGCCTCGTATCACCGATAAGTAAACCCACACAGTACATTGACCTGCCACATAGAGCACCGTATACAGACGTCGATCCAACAAAACTGTTACCTACAGTTCCCAGGCGACAACGTATCTGTGAGTACTTACTCCTATGTTAATACTTTTTAACATAGGTTTCGTTTTGAGCCGTGTTTCTTAACAGCAACACGTATCAAAGTTTAAGGTGAATACAGTGCGCAAATTTTCTTTATTTTTGTATACAAACATTACATGCATTTAAATCCGCACTATAAGTTTTCTAATTCTAAAGGACATTTGCATTTCTAGCGTTAACAAAATTTGTTCACTTAAAGCTCCATTCTCATGCATAAATTCAAGAACATTTGTATATTGCATATGCATGTAGGATCTTTCGTATTTGTTATTTTAATTTCCTGTTATTGTATATATTTCTTGCAGCCAATGTAAATAAATTATATACATTTGTTTTCTCTATGCATTAACCAATCAAAAGGTAACTCCGCACAAATATAAAATCGTGAACTGAGCACTCATACTCCTATACCATAGATTAATTTATGTAGAACACGCAGTTCTACGAATTAATCTGTGCCCTATACCTTGATATGCAATTGCATCGAGTTTCTTATATTTAGAAATTCTTACTTGCTAACTCTCTCAAAAACCACTTGAATATAACCCACAGAGAACATACATTTATTTATCTATGATATGATGATACATTCTTTAAATTCCCTCATTCTTCTGATTTGATATCGGAATGTATATATGTATCTGTACTATTTTTTACAATTGTTTCTTTGTTTAGTAGCAAGTTTGAAGTACTATTACCCTGTTAGTAATATTACTAATCTGTGGAATGTTAATAATCTATAAAACATATTATGATGATAATTCTGTTAATTTTTTTTTAATAATATTTTTTGATATTTTTAATAAAGTTAAGAAGACATTTCAAAATAATCAATGTGATTGGCGTTTTCTAAGTGTAAACAGGTTGTTTTTGAACGACGCATCTCTTTCGTAAACTAACTGAATTACGGAGTATGTAACTTAACCTTTCGGTAATTTTTGGTTATAATGTTTTTTGATAGTTCTAAAACTGGAAAACAATTTCTGTGATTTATAAAAGGCAAAACAAAAACAAATGAATTTCTACCTGGAAGATCAAGCTCGGTTCTTATATAAACTAGCTGATAATGTTTTCAAACTTAAATCGAAATTGTTATGTTCTATTTGGTAACTATACGAACCTATTCTTAAATTTTAATAACTATACTTTTTCAGCCTGGACGTGTATGAAACTCCCACAGGAGTGAAATGTTGTGATCATATATTTTGTGAAAAATGTATTACTTGTTATTTGAAACAGACAACTGATTTTCAAGTTCCCTGTCCTATTTGTCAGAAGTTAGTAGATGGGAGTTTTATCTTGACCTACCACTCGTTAAATAAAGCAATTAATTTTGTAACTTTAGGAGAACAGGAATTAAAGAAATTGGATATTGATGGTAGGTAAAGATCACAAGATTTTAATATATCCGACAAACTTGCCGCCTAAAAATTTTATTTACTCAGGTCAAAATTGTTAATTGTATTTATTGTTTTATAGTTCCTTTGAATTTTTAATCGACCTTGTGTTGACTTGTTTAATGTTGGCTGCAAACTGTAGTAGGTTTGACTAATGTAACAAATACCCATGATATTTCAAGTGTGATAATTGTGCGATCAATTGTATCAGGAATTGGAAATGTTTTTAGATTAGTACTTGATTATGGTAACTTATAATTTTAAACTAAAAATCTCTTTAAATTACTCAAAAATGCATACGTTTATAAACAACACAAGAATGTTGTGAAATTCCTGAATTTTAAAGTACTATTAGTATAAATTCTTTGTTTTTAACTTGTGGTCTGTCCATTTTATCTTCATCATACATCTAGCACCACCTTTCAGTGACCTATCTTTATCTTGCCTAATTCTTTTACTGTTCACGTTTCACAGATATACAGCGTTGTGCTATACACATATGCTTTTGGTAATCTTTTCCTTATATCTAGTTTTGTTGTTATCGAAAATAATACTGCATTTGATTGTTTTCTTTCTAGTGTTCCACTGGAAGGTACTACATTAACCAGAAAGTGAGTTTCTTTTTTTTACCTGGAAAAATGTTGAATTTTGCCAAATCTGCTGTTCCAAGCAAGGTAGGGATTTTTAACCATGCGTGATAGTGCCTACACATGGGCCCTCCATTTTGCCTCTCATCTAAAGTGAACGTATTTTTGTGAGAAGTGCTTGCCTAACATTTTTTAAGCGGGCCGTGTTGAAATTCGAATCTGGGACCTTGGGCATAGTGTCACAGACATACTATCTATGCCTCAGAAACGCTTCTTGGAATATATCAGCCAACTCTTTCCCTTCCATTGTTTTCTAAATATATACCATATTTTACCAATATTTAATGATTTGCAAAAAGGGTGAGCAACCTGATTGCTACCAAGATTCTCTGTCACTTAAACATTTGCCGGATCGAAAGTTTTCTAATTACTCCTTTCTCACAATCGACGTTTGTTGAAAGTATTGCAAAACCAAAACAGATAGTTTATGATAATCATCAGGTTTAAATACATTTCCTTTTTCATTATTAGGTTTTCCATCTTGGAACTGGTTAAACGCATACTTCTATAGAGCTTTTAAACTAGGTATTTCAGCTCATTTACAAGAAAAATTTATGAATCCATCTTACTGGCCAGCTAACATATATATTCGTGAGTTTGTTTACAAATCAAACATAGGAAAGCCAGCATAGATATCAGTGGATAGCCAAGCTGCTAGTGATAATAATTTTTTAGAACAGACTGGAACTGGCCCTGTAATGAGTTAACAAATAGCTTAAATCAATTTAAACAGGAAAAGCACTGCGATGATTTGAAAAACCGGCGAAATTTAAAACAGTTTTTGTGTTATTTTCAAAATGTCAATGCATTACGTACAAAACTAACAGATTTATATTGTGCCGCTATGTCTGTAAACTATGATGTTTTAGTTTTTTGTGAAACAGGTTTACACAGTGGAATGTTTAATAGTGAATTACTCGACAACCGTTATATTACTTAACATACAGTTCGTTCTCCTAATACAAGTGATAAAGCTCGATTTGGAAGAGTACTTCTTGCAGTCCGCAATATATTTTCATCGGATGTTGAGACAGTTATATCAAACAGAGAGGAAATATGTGTTAGTGTATGGTATGGAGATATTCACTTAGTCATTTGTTGTTGTTATTTTCCCCCTAAATGTGATGTACAGCTATATATTGGTCATACTGAAGCTATACAATACATTTCAAACAAATATGAAGAATCTACAATCTTGATATTGGGAGATTATAATTTGCCCGATATTTCCTGGAAACAAGATGGTGAATGTGAAGGTGCTTTTGCTGAGATAGTATTATTAAATTCGTCCTCAATTTTTTGCGATGAAATGTTGTCATTAGGGCTTACGCAGTTCAATTTGATTAAAAACGAAAATGATACAATCCATGATCTAATATTTTTAAACAGCTATTATTATTAGTCCAGCTGATAACTCTCTTATTAAATGTGACGTTCATCATGCGGCCTTACTTGCAAATTATCCCTTACAGTGCACTACTTCAACTAATGATCGGTCTTATCTTTATCTAGATGTTAGGTATGCACCATATATTTAAAAACACAACAATTGAGGTGTCCAGCACATTGTTTTATGAAATTTTGAACTATACAATAAGCTACTTTGTCCCTTTAAAACGCACTAGACATAGTTCATTTCCCAAATGGTTTAGCCTGGAACCAATCATGTTAATTCAAAATAAAAAAGGAACTCATAAGATTTATAAGAAAACAAACAATATGCATGACTATACATTATTCTCAAACCTTAGATGGTTATGTAAAGAACCTATTATCAATGATCATGCATGCTATATTAACAAAGTTGAAAAAAACATTCATGATGATGTTAAATTTTTTTGGAAGTATTGTGTGGAAATAAAAACAAATTCTTGAGAAATTCCATTGTCAGTTCATTTACGTGAGGTAAAAGCCTCTTGAGTATAACACAATGGTAAACCTTTTTTTGTACTTCCACACAACTTATCAATATAAAGGAAACAATATAGCAAATGATTATAGCATTACAAATTCTTTTTTACTTTTAGGTCAATCTCGTTTATCACTAGAAGATATTACAAATGAAATTGCTTCAATACATACTAACACCAGCTGCGGCCCTAATCAAATACAACCTTTATTTGTTAAAATCTGTGGAGAATCCCTTGCACTACCTTTGTATTTACTATTTAACGAGTCACTTAAGGAAGGTCATGTACCTCTGAAATGGAAAAAATTATTTATTACCCCTGTACATAAATCTGCTGTGTCAAACAATAGACATACGTATTCAATCTTGCATTCCTAAATTATTGAATTTTTTGGTAACAAAATCTCCTAGCTCTGTTTTCAAGAATATAATTATTCCTGAGCAGCATGGCTTATCGACTAGTACTAATCTTGTACTATTTTGTGTACATATATAGCTGAAGCACTAGAGGATGGTTGCGAAGTAGATGTGGTGTACACCGATTTTTCTAAAGCATTTGATAGTGTCAATCACGATATACTATTACTTAAATGCAAATATTATGGAATTTTTGGCACTTTATTAAAATGGGTGTCTTCATATTTGTCGGACTGAATTCAACAAGAACGTATAAACGGATTTATAGCAAAAGATATTCATTGTCACTGGAGTACCACAAGGTTCTCATTTGGAACCATTTCTATTTTTGTTGTTTATCAACGATATTGGTAAAGCTGTTATGTCCGATTTCCTAATCTTTTCTGATGATGTTAAAATTATTCTCAACATTAAATCTCCGGCAGATTGTAAACAATTGCAAAATGCTTTAGATAGACTTTTCGATTGGTGTCAAAGTAATGCACTATGTATCAATGAGCAAAAATGCACAACCATTTGTTTTAGCTGGAAACTCTTTGGTATTGAAAAGTATGAATATAGTATTAATAAATTCACACTAAACAGAGTTGACTCAGTGAAGGATCTTGGGGTGATTGTAGATGATAAGATGATGTTTAATTTGCACTATAATGAAGTAATTTCAAGCCAACAAAATGCTAGGTTTCATGATATTACTTTGTATTGGGACTCCTCTTCTGCTCCTATACTTCACAATTGCATTTCGTCAGATCTTGTTTCTACTCAAAATTGGTTCAAAATAAACAAATTCTCTATAAACACTAAAAAAACTTGCTGTATAATTTTCAAACCTCAAGTCACCTCTGAAACTATAAGTATATTAGACAATTTATCACTAAATATTGTCACTAATACTAAATTCTTAGGCTTAACTATCGACTATGGCTTAACTTGGTCAGAATATATATCCTGATTTGCCCCTAACTTAGCATCAGCGTGTTATGTACTGAGAACTACATTCACGGAACAGTTGACTCTGCCCTTAAAGTGTATTATGCTTTGTTTGAATCCAGGCTGCGGTATGGTATACTCTTTTGGAGATATACCACACTAGAAAAGATGTCTCTAATCTTCAAATTGCAAAAACGGGCTATCCGTATTATTTGCCATAAACCAAGAGATGAACACTGCAGGCCGCTCTTTAAACGACTGAAAGTTCTCACATATTGTCCCTATTCATTTTGAACACGTTGCTGCTGTTCCGTAAAAACACTCTTAAATATAATAGTGCCAACACTAATTCTTCACACATTACAAGAAATTCAAGAGATATCTACAAAATTACACCTACTTCAACCCGGGAGTTTATAAATCAATACTTTTTATAGCACCAACTCTCTATAATAAACTACCTGACAGCATTAAAAACTCTAAGAGTACTCTTAATTTTAAATTGTAACTAATAGCCTTGCTGCGTGACTGGTGTTATTACACGGTGGAGGAGTTTTTGAATGATGAGTCTGTCAAGTAGACCTATTATGACAGATACTTTGTTAATTATTGTTGGTTAATTTTATTGGTTATGACTATAATATATTTTATTGTAATTATTTTAAGACTTTCAACACTACGCCGTACACTATATGTTGTATTGTTTGTTATATTGCTTGTCTCTGCCACTACCATGTATATATGGGTTCAAATAAATACAATACAATACAATAAAGTGGTTAACCAGACACTTTAAAAATTCTAAAACATGAATTATATTATATAACTCATTTGTTAGAAGTCTTCTTGATTATTGTTGTATTGTTTGGTCCCCATAGTATGGGATTCACAATAATAGCTTTGAAAACATTCAGAAACGATTTATTAAATATCTCTGTTTCAAGGAAAATGTTGTTTACAACAGCTCCAATTATAACATGTTATTGCTGTATTTCGGAATGCATATTCTTAAAAACAGAAGAATTTACTATGATGTTTGCTTCTTTTATAAAGTGTTGAACAACCTTATAGCCAATCGGCTTCTATTGCAAAAGTTTAACATACGAGTGTCATGTTATGGTGTACGTGAAAATAACTTCTTAAAACCCCGTTACCATCGCACATTATATGGATTCTACTCACCGATAAATAGAATTATAAAGAATACAAACACATATTATCATAAAATAGACATTTTTGGTCCTATATTTAAGCAATTCAAAATTCTTATGCTAAAGGTTTATGTGAGAATATTTAAAGTTATGTACGATCATGTATTGTATGTGTATATATATATTTTTTTATTTATAAATATTGTAAAAAGCTTAGGCGTAGATAAATAAATAAATTAGAATGATAAAATTTTGTGTATCTCTAAAATTAATTTTTAAATAAGACTAGATGAAAATGAAACAATTATTTGTGCTCTTTTATATAAATTTAGAAAGAACGAATTTTATTTTTTAATATAAATTATGTAATTATGAAATTTTATTGGTTTATTAGATTAGAAAATGTGGATATAGGATCAAAGAAATGGCTGCAGCTAGTGTGAGCTAGAGTATAAAAAAGTGGTGCACTTCCTATATATTTGAATAAAATTTTATTAAGGTTGAGAAACAGTAAGTATTGTGAAATAAGAGAAAACACTTCATATTAATATATGAAACCTTATGATACATTTATTTGTTATAGGACATTGTGAGACACAAATAGTATCTTGTATTTCATTGAATAACTAACTTTTATTACATTTCTCGTTAGCGGTTTTGGCTACTGTTTAGAAATGAAGTTTTATCAGTTATAGGCAACACTATCCGGGCTTACTTGAGGGTTTCCGCATATTCTCTTAGGGTGTATTTATTGTTACAGTTAGATGTGATCCCCACTCCCCAATATTTGTAATTACCGCTTTTAGTTTTGTATTGTTTTTACGTCTAATAAAAGAATCATCCTTATTTTCATGTTCACTGCAGAATCCATAACTCGAGCTAGCTGGCTATACAGATACTGCAACGTTTGGGCTAGATAAAAATAATAAAGAAAATTTTTCTGTTTCACTAATGCCGCCAATATTGGACCGTTATTTTTTCTATTAAAATAAATTTCTATTATCAAAATAGAAAGTTTTAGAATATATTATTTTTATCTGTTTTCAATACGATGATGGTTTGTACATAATTATTCGAAATTCCATAAACTATGCAGTCACATGAACCGATGTCGAAGGTAATTATTATTAGATTACCTCACCCTTTAAAGCTGAGGTGTTGCAGTGCAGATATATTAGGAACATTGCATCGTTTGGTGTTTAGAAAGTGCAAAACTCCAGTATTTTCCGACCGTTTCTAGTATTTCTGTAGTATTTTCAAATACTTCCAGTATTTTTTGCATATTTACTATTTTTGTATTTTTACTCTATTTTTGTATTCTCAGTATATTTTTTTAAGTTTGTACACTATTTTTGAAGCAAGGTTTTCTCTTTCATATACAGTGTGCCCATAAGGATGAACAGCATGGATATCTCGGAAACCGTAAAAGTTACAAAGACGGTTAAATTACAAAAAAGTTGTGTAATTTGGAGGTCAATAATATACTGTTGAGAAAATCCCAAAATTCGTCTTACTTCCGGGGATATTCACTGTAGAATCTAACACATGACAACATTTCAGGAGTTATTTTATTGAACGCTTCTGGTACAGATCGAAGTAATTGTTCCTCATTTTCAAAATTTTTCCCGAATATTTTATTTTCTATGTAACCCTACAAAAAAAATTGGAGGTTAAATCCTGGATCTTGTAGGCTACAGTGTTTCACTATGAGTGTCAATAAATTGTCTTAGAAACTGTCCAATTAAATAATGATAAACATTTCTGTAGTTATGTGCTGGAGCACCATCTTGTTGCAATCAGCAATTGTGTACAATATCCAACGGCAAATTGTCTAAAGCATCTTCCAGATCGTGTTGCACAAGGTGAAGGTAACTGTCTGAATTTAGGGAACCACAATAGATAAAAGGTCCTATTATTCTTGTGCCAAAAAATACCACATCACATTAAATCCAAAGCAATGATGATATCCGGCCATTCTTTTTACTTGTGGGTTGCTTTGTGACCAATGATGCATGTTGTATCTGTTGAAAATACCATTATTGGTTACCATATTTTCGTCGGACTAAATAACTTTAAATTGAAAATTTTCACTGTTCTCACACATCCTGGTATACCACTCGCAGAAATTTCTACGTTGTTCGTCATCACCTTGGCTCTTGACAAATTCGAAATTTATAAGGCTTAAATTTATTTCTTTTAAAACGAATAGGACTGTAGATTTGGCTATGCCAGTCTGATATTTTATTATTCTTGTTGATGTTTTTGGATTTTCAATAATGCATTGTAAAAGTTGGTATTGTTTTTTCTCTCTTGTATTTTTTGTCGGGAGAGCACAGGTTTTTTAAATGAACCGTATTTCTTTAGATTAAATACTAACTGTCTAAAACTAGACTTGCCAGGTTGTATTCTTTCTGGATACTTGTTCAAATACATGTGTCCAGCTTCTACACAATTTTTTTGGCTTTAAATATAGCAGCACAGCATATCAAATCTTTTTTCAGATGTAAAAATGCAGAATAATACCATAAAAACTTGCTAGAAAAAACTTTTAGATTGAATTCAAAAGCACAATACAAATAATAGTAATATGTCGATAAAATTGATTTTGTTTCAACACCTACTATTTAATAAAATTACTTCCTAAAATATTAAGTTGAGTGTTACATTCTACAGTGAGATGAGCATAGTACTGTATGGGAAATAGAGATAATCTGTTTGAAAATTTATCGTCGGGACTGTTTTTTAGTTATTGCAATTTGCTTCAAAACATGATTGGTTACATCAAAATAATTAAAGTACTAAAATAACACCAAAACCTTGAATATTTAATAAGCCTTTTTTTAAAATCAAAATACATGGCAGCCATACCATGCCATACATCATTGAATTTGTAGTAGAAAATACTATTTAATAGAGAGCGTATTTATTCCCGGGCCATATAAAGAAGCAAACGTGATGATGATTTCTTCGAATTGAAACGTTCTATAGAAAATTTGTAATTGCTGTCTTGTAAATTGAAAATAGTAGCAATGACAAAGTGTCTTTTTGTTTTTTATACCTTTTCAAATAATTTAAAAAAAAAACAAAATTGCGATATTTCTGATATTTTCGAATATCACAGGAAGTAAGCCGAATTTTGGGATTTTCTCAACAGCATACTATTGACCCCTAAATTGCATAACTTCTTTGTGATTTAACCATCTTTGTAACTTTTACGGTTTCCAAGATTTCCATGCTGTTCATCCTTACCTAGAACACATTGTCATCATCATTTGGTCTTCAGTTCTGGAACTGGTTAGACACGTACCCTCATTGTTTCTTATTCTGAGCTAACTTGCACATTTCCCTGAAATTTTCACAGTCTGCATCTTTCACTATTTGCATACTTCTGACATTCCATGCCCCGACTCGCTCTTCCTTTCAACTTTCCGATCACATCCTCCGCAGTAGTTCCCTCCTGAAGATCCGAATGGGGGACTATTTTAACTCCAGAATCTTTTACCCCAAAGAATGTCATCATCTTAAATAACAATATAGGTACGCTGTGTACTTGGGAGGTAATGTGGTGGTTTCCTGTTGTCTTCCATATCGCAGTAGAGTGTCTTAGAATGCCATACCGATCCCTATGGTCTTTGCCACTCTAAGTACCGAAAGAGCTGCTGCCCTCTTTTGGGGACACTGTATAACAAACATATTTAAAATGCTCAATTATTATAAAACATACATACACAGATTAAATTGAGTTATTAACTGTCTGCCAATATTATGTCTTGTAATTAATATTGTTGATCAAATTGAATCATCATAGTTGCAATTTGATGTAGTTTTCTTTATACAGTGAATATTAGAACTACTCCACTTTATGTAGTTGTTGTTACTGTTATTTTATTATTCCAAAATAAATTTTGTACATTTCTTTTACATCAGTTTTGTTATTTATCACTGTAGGGTTTTTGACTATATGTATAATTTCCGGAATTTATCTTTAACATGTGTTTTTTTCTGTTTTAAGTACTGCCATTTTTTGTGATTAAGTGTGTACTTTTTTGCATCTTATATTTAGTGAGTGCGGTCAGATTATCTTTATCGTATTTATACTCATTTATATGGTTGATTTTGTAAAATATTCCTTTCTGATTGTTGTTTGACATAGCATTCGCTTGCAATTGCCGGTTTCCATACCTGCGGTAGTTTTTGGAAATCATCTCTTGTGTTGAGACTACATGGTTGCTTTTCTATTTCAATAGCTTCTTGGAATTCTCGAGGTTTAGTGTTCAATCTTAACTAACATTGTAGTATTCTTAAAGTCAATATTGTGTCTTGTAGTGTTGACGTGCGAGCTAACGATGATGCTTTGTCTGTCTTCCATTTGTTTGCTCAATGCAAGATTTGTTGCAGTCTGAGCATGGTATTTCGCAGACTCCTTGGTCTTTTAATCGGATCTGATCAGTGGGATTTCTTAGGAATGCGCCGATTTTTCTATGCTTGTTGAATGAGGAAGCTATTTTATGTTTCCGTAAATCAGCATGGACTTTCATAATACTAGAACACTAACTAAGATTGAACACTACAGCTCTACGTTAATCCGAGAAGCTATTAAAATAGAAGAGCACCCACATTGTCTCAACACAAAGTCTTTAATTTATACCTTGGCAATGGTGGTCTTATCTAGTGTAAAAGCTTTTCATGCCGTTATTTCTTAAATGTATTACAATCGTTAAATTAAATTAGTACTATTGTTATTAATATGTTTAACATTGTCCTCTGTTCTTGTTTTGAAGTATGACCAACAACTTATTTTTGTTTCAGTTTCTGTGGAACAATCGTATAGTAAAATTTATAATGCGTTACAAAGAACCAAAAGTACAAGTTTACCTGACCAAATAAATTCAACAGAATCTGATAATAGCAATCTGATTAGATTGTTTAAGGTTCTTGTTACGACTAATGATGAAGTACTGGCATTTGATGATAACATGGTTTTAGAATATTGTTCACAAGCTGTTAATAGTAGTACAAAAAAGCGTAGAAATGCAAAACGTAGGTTGCCTATGCCCTGTACATCTATTAAAGGACGCAATACAACTAAGAACGATTCATTTGATATTTTAAAACAATCTGCTACTATTAACCCTTTATACCAATCTACAAGGACATACAAAAGAGTACAGAACCCTAGGAATGAAAAAACGGATAGTAATGATAATGTGAAGGAATTTCAAGATCACTCTGTAAAAGCGGATACTATTCGTTGGCTTAATGATACTCGCAATAAATTCAATTACATCTTAACTCCAGACGTCAATACATGTGATAATTTACAAGCACCAGATTTTGACTTATCATCAATATCACAAAAACATAAACACCACATAAAAGATGCTCCTCCAATTTCACAAATAAATAAACAGAAAATAGAGCAAAATAGAATTCGTCATAAAAATAAACCTATTGTTGAGTTAAGCCGTGGCTCTTGTAGATTTGGTATTAAAAACAGGAGGGCACGTTCTTTAGAATGTTTAGTTACAACTATTCAAACCAAACCTATTATGAAGTGTCGCAGTTTCACGATATTGGAAAGTCCGCCAGATCATCCAAAATATAGAACAGGTTAGTAGTGAAGAGAACGCATTACTTAATGATGTAATGAATCTTGCCATTGAGAAATCAGCATTAGTTAATTTAATAGAAGATGAATACATAAATAAAATTCGATACTGAATTAGATCACAGTCAAAAAGCAGATGATTTTCCAAAGGTACGAAAAAAAGCACCTTCATTGCTTCAGAAAACTATAAAAGCAGCAAACAAAAGACTTGAAAATATTAGTACACTTTCAGCGTGGGATAGGGTTAAAGATATTAAAAAAACTATTGGAAGAACTGAAAGGCAAACTCGAAAATTGAAAATAGGTGAAATTTCACATACCACTTTAACCAGTGCTAGTTCAAGTAATAACAGCAATGTTTCCAAAAGCATAAATAAAAGTAAGTCGGAGGATTTTGCATATTGCACCATGTATGAAAACATGCATTTAATGACTAGGACACGTGCTGGTAGTAGTTATGTTAATAAGAATAAAAACAAATTGAAATCTGTAAAATCGCGTGTAATCAATAAAAATGTTAAAAATCTTTCAATTGATGCCAGCAACATGAACTATGATTTAAAAATTGCTGCGGTTAATCAAAAAGAAACGAAAAATAAACAAACTCGAGTTGATATTCAAACTGTGGTAGATAATCAAAAGCAACTCGTTGTAAATATTGTCAGGTTGCCAGAAACTATAGATAAGCAAACAATTTCAAGACAAAATACAGTTATGACAAACAAAAAGTCTACTACTGCAATATCTAAAACACCTGTACTGGAAATGGAAACGGATATAGTTAATACGACTAATATTAAAATTAAAAAAAAAATCGAACCAGCTGAGGCGAGTGTAAAATTAAGGAATTCATATGTAATGCAAAATAAAACAAAAAGTACCAAGTTAAAAACAAATACAGGTGCAAAAGATAACAACGAAAACTTTATAAATGTTGAATTACCTGCTCCGCACAACTCACCTACAATATCACAAAATCCGTCTGAATTGAGGTTACAGTCAAATAGCATGGAAATGGTTACAAAACTTGAATTGCTAAATTCACCTCCATTGAACATACAATCTAATGGTACAGTTCTAAAACCGTTCGAATATAATCCATTGCTGACACAAACACCTACATGTTCTTTTAGTAACAATATAGCTGAGAATAAATTATACACTGAAAAAGCGAAAGATACAAATTGTGAAAATGAAGAAAAGGTTACAACAAATATTGAATCGAAAATCATGATAAAAAGGTTTATGTTGCTTTGATTGCATTGCCGTCTAGTAATGTAAACCCAATTGTAACACAAAAAGTAGTTGAAGAAATCACATATTCAGATGAAGAAATTTTATGATTCCAACTCAAACGAACCACATTACAACACCGCAAAAAGAAGCCGAAATCAATGACACAGAAGATAACGATATTTTGCAATGGCAACTCAAGTTCTTCCTTCAAATGTGCGCATAGACCACGATAAAAAGGAAACAGTAACACATTACTTAAAAGAAAAAGTGTTGTGCTTAAGAACATTTTTAAAAGAGTTAATGGGTGATTGTGTTAAGTCTCATACTACAGATGTCAATTTCCTAAATCGCTCCCAAACAGTATCGGATTTAATAACTAAAATGAGAAATACCATAGGTGATATTGAGAAATTAATCCCTCAAATTTCTAACAAAGATATTTTGCATGAAACAAAGGATGCTGATATACAAACAAATAGCAACGAACATATTTTTTCGTTAAGTGTTGCTACTCAAACTGTAAATCCTATTAGCCATATAGCAGTTCAAACTGAATATGATTCACCTGGAGGTTTCCATATATCATCAACAGCTATGTTTAATATACAACCAGGAGTCGCAGTGGAAGCACAAACTGATCCATTGTGTTGTTTAAAGTGTAACTCTGAACTGTGTGCCTTAGATACAGTACAAGTCGCTACAAATCAGTTATCTGCTGATCAGAAACTTATTAAACATATTTCAAATAAGTATACCTTATCTGGATCGTTTGATAACATTGATTTTGATACTCAAGATATAATTAAAGGCAAGGAAATTGCAGATCAAAAAGAAGAAAAGAGCATTGTAAATAAAAGTTTGGATTTGGAGGAAGAAAAAAAAGCCGAAAGTATGAATATTGTACCGCAAACTTCTCGGCAGAACATACAGGAGAAGAAATCTTTCAAACGCATACGCAAGCCTAGTACAGATAGTGATTCTGATTCCAGTGAAGAAGTGCCAGTGAAAGCTAGGAAAAATAAGTTTGTGGATGAGGATTTGTCCATACATTTTGAATCTGAACTGCAAAAAGTGGTAAGTTTACTCTTTTTATACATAAATTATTTATGTTTTTTGTTTTATTATTTTGATTTTATAAACAGTATTAACTTATTTGTAATACGATAAAACCTTAAATTTGGCCAGATTTTTTAGCTTGTTTTCGAATACTTACTTTCGTAGATAATTTAACGAGAACTGTTCAACAAAATTACAAGATCATAGCTCGAGTTTTTTTGTCAAATGGTTCAAGTTAAATTACCTACCGAATCAGGTATGAGAAAGGAAGCAAAAAATCTGGCTGAAAATTTGCGCTTGCATTGTATTTGGCGAGACAATTTCGCAAATAAATTTAACTGAACACAATCTTTATAGCAGTAACATACAAAATCGACAAGAGAAATACATATTAATGTCGAAGACAAGAACCGTTAAAATAAACAATTGTTGAAAACACAGTTTTCAAATACGTTTTTTCCTGTTGACTTGGACTCCTTTATTGATGTGGATTGTTTATGAGTGATGTTGGCACCCTGGTTGGTTCGTTATCAAACGATTCGAGTCAGAGATTTGATACAAGATTTGAGTGATGATTGCTGTCGAGTTGCAAATATAGTCTTATAAAATTTGAGGAGGAATGTCCAGTAATCTTAATTAGCTCTTATTCATTAATATCAGCTTTGACTAAATGTGATACTGTGCCGGAGCGGTGGGAATGATAGGAAATTATTTTATTTTTAGTGTTCAGTTCAACTTTGTTAGCAGATATTTTCATCCACTTTATTTCATTGATACTTATAGGCATATTCTTGTACTAACCTTTTGATTAATCTCTCTCCAAAGCGGATTTGACGCTAAGAAAAACCTATCTGTTAATATATGATTTATTCGGTGTGATAAAATTTTATAAAATAACCGTACTGGGCAGATGTCAGGATTTTCCATGATTTTTTATCAACCACTTAATGTCGCAACATTTTTTTGAGCCACCCTTACATATTTTTGAGAAAACGGTATTACCTATATTCAATGCGACCAGTTAAGTCACCATTATTAGTCCTTTCTTCTTTGAAATAGTGAATCTTACAATTTGCTGCTTCCCCTCCATGCCAAGCTAATTCATAGAAACAATATGAAAAAATCTTTTCCAAAGGCCTACTGGAGTATTTTCATCCCATATTAATGCCATTTTAATAATTTCACTTTTGCTTTCTTTACTCGGCTTACAACTGTTTCTGTTTAGAACTATATGCATCACGGGCTTTTTTGAATGCAGAATCGACAAAAGAATTAAAATTAACTTTACATTTTTCATATTATATACTTTGCAACATTTTGGCAGTTGTATTCCACATTGTTTTTACTACATACTCTTTATAATCACTTCCATCTCTCTTTTTCATGAAACTCCAATCCATCAGTATTCCTGCTATATCGTTTACCATGTCCAAATCAAAATTTCGCTCTTTGCAAAATATGCTGAATTGATTACAAATTGACGATCGACTTTTCTTTGTATTTTCAAGAATACACTTTTCTATTTCATCATCGCATCGTTTATATTTTTAAATTGAGATTATAATCAGCAAGGAGATCTTATGGTGTACTCAAGTGAACTTGAGGTTATGGTCTCCTTAAGATGATGGAATCTCAACTATCTTCTGACTAAGCTAGAGGTCTATTCCTCGGGTAGAGCTTATAAGGAGTGGTCGTGGGTTTTATAACAAAAACATTATTCACTTACTGTCTCTAATAATACAAAAATAGGGGTGCAAGAGGGGCACCACCAAGTCCTTAAATTTTTTAAATACGGGTTTGTCCTAAGGGGGACTTGGAAGTCCTTAGAGATATATATTGTATTTATTGCTAAAGCAGGAGCTGTAAAGAAAATATAATTAATACAGCAAAGAAGGACACAAGAGGAGTACCCTTGTTACCTTATACTATAAAGAAAAAGAATAGCTACTAATATCAATTATTTGAACACTATTATAAACACAAGTTTAGGCATTAAAATTCTTGAAAGTGCTATTAGTGCTTGTTAGTCAAGTGAGGGCTAAAAACATTAATTTTGTAAAGGGTATTTATGCTTTATTACCTCTTGATTTAATTCCCTTATTCTTGAACTCACTTGTTCAAAATAAAACAATTACCCAAATGAATTAAATGGTTTTTCTTTAATTAAATATTGCCTTCTAAGTAATGAAATTTTATGTACAAAATATACATCTCAAAGGTAGTTTAATTTCTTCAACATAATTATTGAATGAGAAAATTATGACTGTCTCTACTAAGAATTAATAATATCAATAATGTATCAAACATTTTCAGAAGGTTTTCCAAATTAATTACCCAAAATTTCAGATCTGTTACCTGGGTTTACAAGTGTGTATTAAAATTTCAAAGTCTAATAATTTTAGTTCTCATAATTACTTAAGGTATGATTGAATTTAAATGAAATATTTTGTTAGGATTAAATTAAGATATTCATTTGTAATAATATCATGCACAACCCTTAATTCAAACTGTGATAAATTCTAAACAGATAAAGTTTTCATAATTACATAGCAAAACAAGAATCGTCGATTGTTACAATGTTTGACAATCTGCCTCGTGGTCAGATGACGAACTGCTATCGTCATGTCAAAGTGATAAAAAAAGCTTACCCGGTAAGTGTTGTTCTAAGCTACATTGAAACAATTACATCGTTGGGACTAGATGTGTTGTCATGCGATCCTTTGACAAACAACTGACATCAACGTACTTCCACATTTTATTGCATAATATACTGGAACCATTTGCACGAACTTAAAGTGCATCCTCATCTTTGCAAATCGAAACAAAACCAAACCATAAAACAAGCTAGCCAAAATACATCATTTTCAACATTCTTCCACTTGTTTTAAAGATAGTTAATTTAATGGTGATTCGGAAAATTAAATATGGTATTTGAACTTATAAACTCGCAGTCTTATCTTTACTGAATGTCCAGAATAAATATTATTACAATTACGTTATGGATAATAAACTTGATAATTACAAAGAGCAAACTTAAAGAAAATTATTATTGGAAATTCTATAAGATCATAAGTAGAAAATCCTCCAAGCACGTTTTATAAATTTAGTGAAATTAAAATTAACAAATTTGGACAATTCATTATTAAAAACGGTATCTTACAAAAAATTATCATAGAACGTTTGAGCGCATTATTAAAATACACTGTAAATCAAATGCATCATGCACCTGGCTAAGCTGTAACACCGATCGCTACACGAAGGTTGCTGGCGAAGACCCAGATCAACTGCATTGTGCTTCTTTATCAAATGGTCGTGCCAGACTAAATCGTCTGCTCAATGCGCATAAGTAACATCAAAATCGCCTGACCTATCCAAACGACCAATGTTTACTAATAGTAACTAACCCAGTATTATTGAATAGTTTTGGGCTACTTTGCCTCGATCTAAATATTTATTTACATCACCTGATTTTATTGTTTATTTAAATAGACAATGCAGCGTACTTAATGAATAATTTTAAAGGATTTGCAGTCATCAAAAAAATTGTTACAAGATATTTCAGATGGACAGAATATTTTATGCAATTAAAAGCGTCAAACTAACAGCAAGCTTTTAATACTGTACGTCTAATTTTAATATAAAAACGAGCATTTCTATAGCAGGTTATATTATCGCTAATTTATCCAGTTGCATTTCATCTTCCTATCTGTATAGCCGTTAGCAAACTATGTTTTTAAAGTTTGCTTATGGAATTTGTTGTATATGCGTGGAATTGTCTAACTTAATTTATGGAATAAAGAAGCAATTAAATATTTTTCTTAATCTTCTTTGGGAATTATAAACCACTCATAGTTGTTAAAATTGTCTTTATTTACGTTTCCATCCATGACCTAGGATTGTTGTCAGAATAATAAAAATTTCAAGTTTGACATTTATGACATGAATTGAAGGCGACTAATTTATTAATGTTTGATATATTTAGCTTGAATACATTAGGGGAAAATTTTAAAGATTAGAAGAACGAGTGCCTTCGATTTGTGTTGCGCCCTGGGAGCGACTTTGAGGTAGCCAATACACTTAATGTGAAATCACCTGATTAATTTTTATATAGTTAAATTTCATATAAATTCAATAACTTGAGGATTGAAAAACATTTTTTAACATATTTCTATTTATACGGTTGTAGGGGTGATTATTAAAGAAGTATATGGTTACGTTACCGTAAGGTTTAAGCAGTTTTTTTTATATTTATCTCGAGGAGGACAACCATTATGATTCACACTATCTCTTTGGTAGTGCCGGACTTTCACCAATTAAAAAACTTCTTCTGTTGTTACATGGTTTTGAGGCGACTTTATGGCGGGCTTACACTTGTCAGATACCAATGCCGTTTTACGGGGGCTGTTAATATGCTTATTGTTATATAATTAGTTATTGTCTGAATAAACAGAAATCATGTATGCAAGCTGTATTTCATGTTAATATTGCAAGGAAAAACCCAGAAAAAAACTTGCAATGCTAACTAGATAAGGGGACATTTGATATTCATTTGTTATTTTTTTTAGTAATGGCATCCAGTGTTTACTGAAAGTTGCGGAATCGTTTGCTATGCAGTTAATTTTTTTTGTAGGGTTATATGAGCAGCTTCTTTGATTTTGTGTTTTTGGTTGTTTTTGCATCCTCTCAATTTATTTTATGACTGGAGTCCCATGGATGTAGGTAAATCATGGATTTTTCAAATTTTACATTTTTATATATGATTAATGTTCTTTTAATCGAACCTCAAATGGTCTGAAACTCTGTCTTCTGTATAAAATATGCACAGTTTGCATCTATAACTGTCTGATCTAGGTCTACATGTACCTGTTTTTTCCTATCTCTGCTTGTAATATATCACATACTATTCTCCAAAAATGCCTTAGAACGTATTCCGCCCTACTATTTCTCTTTTTCCCCAGATATCCTTGTTCCCCTACTATTTCTGTAACTTATTTGTTATTATCTTTGTCTGTTCATGCTATCGTCCTCATACATCTGAAGCACAGCATTTCAAAAGGGTGCTACCGTTTTTCTGTCTGCGTTTCAGACTGCCCGTATTTCATAGGCATACTGTACTGTGCTCCACACATATGCTTTCAACAATTTTCTTCTTATTCTATGTTTGTTGTCTTTCCTCATAGGCGCTGTTCTTTCTTGTTAGATGCAGTTCGATCACTTTCTATTGTTTTACAGTTATATGCCCTATTTCTCCGACCTTCAATGGTTGTGAAGGGAGGTAAGCAGCCTGTGGCTGCCAAGTTCCCCAAACACTTAACCATTTGGCGATTTAATATATTTTCCAATTTATCTTTTCGCACAGTCAACATTAGTTGCAGGTATTTCGCAACCAACAACTAGTTGTTTATACTAATCATCAGATTTATCTGCGCTTATTTTTTCGTCATTAGGTTTTCCGTCTCAAAACTGGTTGGACACGTACCTGCACTTATTTATATTCTGGGCTAGCCTACATAGTTCCTGAAATTCTCACACAGCATGTGTATTCAGCTCGTTCCTTTCTATTGTTTTCTAATTTTATACCCTATTTTACCGAGATTCAGTGAAGGAGGTTAAGCAACCTGTGGCTACCAAGATCCCCAACACTTAGACATTTGCCGAAATAATGGTTTTCCAGTAAATCCTTTCACACACTTAACATTATTCGAGAATATTGCCCAACCAATTCTTGTAGTTACTTATAATAATCATCATGTTTAAGCACAGTTATCTTTTCGTCATTAGTTTATCCATCTTGGGATTGGTTGGATGCGTACCTCCAACTATTTCTATTCTGGGCTAGCCTACACATCTCCCTGAAACCTCTACAGCCCACATCTTTTACTATCTGTGTGCAGTAGTCTAATCTAGGTCTGCCTCTTCTTCTCTTTTTTCCTATCTCTGCTTCTAATATATTCCACTATTCCCTCATGCCGTAGTATGTGGCCTATCATCCTATCTCTCCTATTTTTACCGTTTTCCACATATTTCTTTCTTCCCCTACCATTTTAGTACCTCTTCGTTCTTAACTTTGTCTGTCCATGATATCTTCATCATACGCCTGTAGCACCACATTTCAAAGGCTTCTACCTTTTCTTGGTCGCTTCTCCTACTGTCCAGGCTTCACAGCCGTACAGTGCTGTGCTCCACACATATGTTTTAAGCAATCTTTTCCTTGTTTCTATGTTTGTGGTCTTTGAGCACAGTAGTTGCTTTTTCTTGTTAAATGTAGCACGACCTTGTGCTAATCTTTGTTTTATATCTTTTGTGCTTTTCCCATCTTGCGTTATTTGGCTTCCTAGGTAGCAGAAATCCTTAACCTCTTGTAAGTTCGTGTTAGATACTTGTATTCTTGTTTTGATTTATTTTCCCCACCTTTGCAAACTAGAACTTTAGTTTTAGTTTTGTTAATTTTCATACCGTATCTCTCTGTCAGAACCGTTTCCATTTCATTAAGAGCAGCTTCTAACTCTTCCTTGCTAGACGCTAATACCGCTATATCATCTGCAAATCTAAGCATATCAATTTTTTGTCCCTGCATAGTAATTCCAAATGTCTTCCTGCATTTGACAGTATTCATTGCCTCTTCTATGTACAAGTTAAAGATCAATGGGGATAGGGCACATCCCTGTCTCACCCCTTTCCTGATGGTTACTTTTCTACGTTCCTGCTCTAATTCTATTACTGCTGTTTGCTCTTTGTATAAGCGATGTACTATTCGTCTATCCCTATAACTCATTCCTATCTTTTTGAGTATTTCAAACATTTTTTTCCAATTTACATTGTCGAATGCTTTTTCCAGATCTACAAATCCTATATACATGCTTTCCCCTTTTTCTATTGTTTTCTCCATTATCACTTTCAAAGCTAAAATAGCCTCCCGTGTTCCCCTGTTTTGCCTAAACCCAAATTGATCTTCTCCTAGTATATCTTCAGCTCGTTTTTACATTCGTCTTTGCACAATTCTAGTTAATATTTTTGACACGTGTGCTGTCAAACTTATTGTTTGAAAATTTTCACATCTATCCGTGCCTTTCTTTTTTGGTATAGTTACTATGATGCTACGTTTGAAATCTTTGGGTATCTTGCCTGTCTCATACATATAGCTTACAAGTTGGAAGAGACGTTCTGTTACTGCTTGTCCAGCGGCCTTTAGAGTTTCTGCTTGCATCTTATCTGTACCCGGCGCATTACCATTTTTCAGACTCTTTAATGCTAAGTCAAACTCGTCTCGAAGTATAAGATATCCCAAGTCACCATTTTCAATGTCTGATTCCTGTTCTAATGCAGTTAGTTCCTCTCCTGCATATAAATTCCCTATATATTCTTGCCATCTACTCACTTTCTCTACGTTTTCTATAATGACGTTTCCTTGTGCGTCCCTTGTATTTTTACTATACGGTTTTATATCCCTAAAATTCATACAATCTTAGTTTGTACCTCTTTGCACTTTTCATCAATCCATTGTTCTTTAGCTTTCCTGCATTTTCGAATAATTTCCCATTTTATGGCTTTGTATCTCTGTTTTCCTGTTTCGTCTGATTTATTTTGTATTTTCGTCTTTCTTCTATTAAATTCACGATATCTTTTGTTATCCATAGTTTCTTATTTTCTTTTTGTGTATACCCCAGAATATCTCTGGCCGCCATGTCTAGGCTGGATTTAATGTTATTCCATTCTGTTTCTACTTCCTTTGTTTCAGATATTTTCCCTATATCATTCAGCAATTCATTTGACTTTTTTTCGAATCTTACTTGAATATCTTTATCTTTTAGTTTCTCTAAGTCCAAGTGCCTTTTTCCGTTCCTCTTTTTCAGATTTTTAAATTTAAGTGCGGCCTTCATAATTACGATGTTGTGGTCAGTATCTATATCTGCTTCTGGGTAGTTTCTACAGTCTTTTACTTGATTCCTAAACCGTTGTCTAACAAGAATGTAGTCTATTTGATATCTTCCTATATCTCCTGGCATCTTCCACGTATATCGTCTTCTAGCATGATGTTGAAATAATGTGTTTGTGATGATTAAATTGTTCTTGTCGCAAAATTCTACCAGCCTATTTCCCCTGTCGTTTCTTGTGCCTAAACCAAATAAACCTACTACCGCTCCTTCCCTACCCTCACCTACCACGGCATTAAAATCCCCCGTAATTATTAAATTTTCATGTCCTTTTACGTATCTTAATATGTCTTCGATATCTTTGTAGATGGCTTCTACCTCTTCGTCACTGTAGCTAGAGGTGGGCATTATTACTGTGTTTACCGCTTTAGATTCTAATCTAACCATGAGTACTCTTTCGTTCTTTTGTAAGTAATTTTCTACACAGTATCCTATCTTTTTCCGCATAACTATCCCCACACCCAAATTTCCTTCCTCTGCTCCTGTATGAATTACCCTGAAGTCTCCACTCTAAAAATCCCCCGCCTCTGGTCACCGAACTTCGCTGATCCCTACTATGTCTAGTGATAACCTATTCATTTCGATTTTTAGGTTCTCTAGCTTACCTACTTACTTCATACTTTTAACATTCCACGCTCCGACTCGCAGAATGTTCCCTACTCTTATTTTTAACTTTCTGATCGCATCCTCCGAAGTAGTCCCCTCCCGGAGATCCGAATGGGGGACTATTTTAACTCCGGAATCTTTTACCTCAGAGAATGCCATAATATTTGTAACAATTTAAGTACGCTGTGTACTTGGGAGATAATGTGGTGGTTTCCCGTTGCCTTCCACATTGCGGTAGTGTGTCTTAGACTGCCATACCCCGACCCCTATGGTCTCTGCCAATCTAAGTACCGAAAGAGCCGCTGCCCTCTTTCGGGGACCTGTCTTAGTCTGGTTCCTCACTAACGACCCTACTACTTTGGTTGGACCTGTAGTTTGGCTCTTTAGCTCATTAGAACACGAAAGCCGTTTCACCTGTTCTAGTAATTTAGAACTTCGGTAAGGTGTAGGTCCATTCGAAATGGACTGTCTCTACTAAGAATTAAAAATATCAGTAATGTATCAATCATTTTCACAAGGTTTTCCAAATTAATTACCCAAAATTTCAGATCTGTTACCTGGGTTTACAAGTGTGTATTAAAATTTCAAAGTCTAATAATTTCAGTTCTCATAATTACTTAAGGTATGATTGAATTTAAATGAAATATTTTGTTAGGATTAAATTAAGGTATTCATATTCATTTGTGATAATATCATGCACAACCCTTAATTCAAACTGTGATAAATTCTAAACAGATAAAGTTTTCATAATTACACAGTAAAACAAGAATCGTCGATTGTTACAATGTTGTTTTTGACAATCTGCCTCGTGGTCAAGATAGGCGAACTGCTGTCGTCATGTCAAAGTGATAAAAAAAGCTTACCTTGTAAAGTGTTGTTCTAAGCTACATTGAAACAATTACATTGTTGGGACTAGATGTGCTGTCATGCGATCCTTTGACAAACAACTGATGTCAACGTACTTCCACATTTTATTGCGTAATATACTGGAACCATTTGCACGAACTTGAAGTGCATCTTATCTTTGCAAATCGAAACAAAACCAAACCATAAAACAAGCTATCCAAAATACATCATTTTCAACATTCTTCCACTTGTTTTAAAGACAGTTAATTTAACGGTGATTCGGAAAATTAAATATGGTATTTGAACTTATAAACTCGCAGTCTTATCTTTACTGAATGTCCAGAATAAATATTATTACAATTACGTTGTGGATAATAAACTTGATAATTACAAAGAGCAAACTTTAAGAAAATTATTATTGGAAATTCTATAAGATCATAAGTAGAAAATCCTCCAAGCACGTTTTATAAATTTAGTGAAATTAAAATTAACAAATTTGGACAATTCATTATTAAAAACGGTATCTTACAAAACATTATCATAGAACGTTTGAGCGCATTATTAAAATACACTGTAAATCAAGTGCTTCATGCACCTGGCTAAGCTGTAACACCGATCGCTACACGAAGGTTGCTGGCGAAGACCCAGATCAACTGCATTGTGCTTCTTTATCAAATGGTCGTGCCAGACTAAATCGTCTGCTCAATGCGCATAAGTAACATCAAAATCGCCTGACCTATCCAAACGACCAATGTTTACTAATAGTAACTAACCCAGTATTATTGAATAGTTTTGGGCTACTTTGCCTCGATCTAAATATTTATTTACATCACCTGATTTTATTGTTTATTTAAATAGACAATGCAGCGTACTTAATGAATAATTTTAAAGTTTGCAGTCATCAAAAATTGTTACAAGATATTTCAGATGGACAGAATATTTTATGCAATTAAAAACGTCAAACTAACAGCAAGCTTTTAATACTGTACGTCTAATTTTAATATAAAAACGAGCATTTCTATGGCAGGTTATATTATCGCTAATTTATCCAGTTGCATTTCATCTTCCTATCTGTATAGCCGTTAGCAAACTATGTTTTTAAAGTTTGCTTATGGAATTTTTTGTATATGCGTGGAATTGTCTAAATTAATTTATGGAATAAAGAAGCAATTAAATATTTTTCTTAATCTCCTTTGGGAATTATAAACCACTCATAGTTGTTAAAATCGTCTTTATTTACGTTTCGATCCATGACCTAGGATCGTTGTCAAAATAATAAAAATTTCAAGTTTGACATTTATGACATGAATTGAAGGTGACTAATTTATTAATGTTTGATATATTTAGCTTGAATACACTAGGGGAAAATTTTAAAGATTAGAAGAACAAGTGCCTTCAATTTGTGTTGCGCCCTGGGAGCGACTTTGAGGTAGCCAATACACTTAATGTGAAATCACCTGATTAATTTTTATATAGTTAAATTTCATATAAATTCAATAACTTGAGGATTGAAAAACATTTTTTAACATATTTCTATTTATACGGTTGCAGGGGTGATTATTAAAGAAGTATATGATTACGTTACGGTAAGGTTTAAGCATTTTTTTTTTTATATTTATCTCGAGGAGGAAAACCATTATGATTCACGCTATCTCTTTGGTAGTGCAGGACTTTCACCAATTAAAAAACTTTTTCTGTTGTTACATGGTTCTGAGACGACTTTATGGCGGGCTTACACTTGTCAGATACCAATGCCGTTTTACGGGGGCTGTTAATATGCTTATTGTTATATTAAATTAAATTTTTTTTTTAAATTAAATTAAATTTATTACTTTTGCATGTTTAACATTACATAAGTGTTTATCATTTTAAATATAATATAAATATAATATAAATATAAATATAAATAAGTAATATAGATAGATAAAAACCGCATACGTATGCAATAGGTCTGAATTCACAAGTGGCGAAGTTTAGCTACAAGCTATTCTTACACTTAACCACTATCTAAATCCAGCCCCGGCACATACTATACATAAAAAAATAGCATTATAAACAATAGTATATATAATTGAGCACACAGCAATCATGAAATTATTAAATTATTCAATTGTTCAATTATTCAATTATTCAATTATTCAATTATTCAATTATTCACCTAAATGAGTAAGTATAACATAGCTCATTCATTAAAAAGTCGCAATTTTAACATATGTTTAAACTGCCACAGAGACATATGAATAAAGCTACAATTCATTTGATTTAATAATTTTATTGCATTGTAAGAAAAACTTTTTTGAAAAAGTGCAGTGTGGTGGATAGGCATGGTATATTTGAAACTGCCTCTAACATTAACAGAATGGGCCTCCGATCTTGGAGTAAATTTGTTTTTTAAGACTTTAGAGGTATTACAGGTAAGTAGATTAAAAATAAAAGTGCCAAAATGAAGAGTACGCGATCTTCCATATTTAACCAACATAATTCCTTCAATTTTTCAGAGATGTGGTCATATTTCCGTAAGCCAAACACATACCGACAGCAATAGTTTTGAACCAATTGAATCCTATTTCTATTATGCAAGTCAAGACAAGGTCCATAAATAACATCGCAATAATTAAAATGTGATAAAACAAGTGTTTCTACTAAGGTCTTTTTAACTTAAAGGTTAAAATGCGTGAAACAGTATAATAATCTCAGAGAACCATATGCTTTTAACATCTTGTTTACATGTTCATTAAACTTAAGATCCCGATCCAATATAACACCTAAATTCTTTGCTGATTGTACAATAGGCAACGAGTCATTATTAATTTTAATGGATAACATAGAAGCAACGTCTACATACGTAGTTTTATTACAAAATAGCATAACTTTAGATTTCAGTGAATTAAGCTTCAGATTGTGTTGGACTGCTAGATTTTCAATAATTTTTAAATCATAGTTAATGATATATTCTGCATGAGACACTTGCTCTTTAGGAAAAGTAAAATATAGCTGAGTATCATCGGCATAAGCTTGTATTTTACAATTTCTTACTGCAGTTAATACGTCCGCAGTATAAATAATAAATAATAGAGGCCCGAGAATTGAACCTTGCGGCACGCCTGATGTTATAAGCGTCCTATCAGACAAATCGTTATCTATCTTGATTTTCTGATATCTATCACTTAAATATGAGCGCATTAATGAAACTGAAGTCATAGAAAACCCATAATATCCAAGTTTCACACATCAGCTTGTGATTAATCGTATCAAAAGCTTTAGAAATCCAACAACACTAAAGCTGTAACCAACCCTATGTCTCGCGATCTAAAGATATCATCAGTAACATTAACAAGGGATGTAGCAGTGTTAAATGTTTTCCTAAATCCTGATTGAAAGTCAGGCAACAAATTGTTAAGATCGATGAACCCCAAAATTTGGTTGAATAACACTTTTTCTAAAATTTTAGATAAGGCCGGCAAAATACTAATGATACATAGCTCCGAAAAAGATTTCGGATTATTAACTTTAGGTAATGGACAACCAATTGCTTCTTTCCAAGCATCCGGGTAAAATTCAAGTTCAATACAGCAGTTAATAATATGTAAAATAAAAGAATCTATAAATGGGCTGCAGTACTTCAACATAATTAATGAGATACCATCTGGACCATAAGCATTAGACTTAAAACTATGCAAAATATGGTGAATTTCATCAATGGAAGTAAACTGAAACTGAAAATGTAGGTTGTTATTGTATTTATTATTTTCATAGAAATTAATTTTGTCCTGACAAATTAAATCATTAGAGGCATAGAAAGATCCAAAGTAAGTATTAATTTCATCCGGCTTTCTAAGATAATGCGGCAGAATAATTAGTTATTGTCTGAATAAACAGAAATCATGTATGCAAGCTGTATTTCATGTTAATATCGCAAGGAAAAGCCCAGAAAAAAATTTGCAATGCTAACTAGATATTGGGGACATTTGATTTTCATTTGTTATTTTTTTTAGTAATGGAATCCAGTGTTTACTGAAAGTTGCGGAATCGTTTGCTATGCAGTTAATTTTTTGTAGGGTTATATGAGCAGCTTCTTTGATTTTGTGTTTTTGGTGGTTTTTGCATCCTCCCATTTTATTTTATGACTGGAGTCCCATGGATGTAGGTAAATCGCGGATTTTTCAAATTTTACATTTTTTATATATGATTAATGTTCTTTTAATCAAACCTCAATGGTCTGAAACTCTGTCTTCTGTATAAAACTTGGTACATTCGCATGGTATTTTGTTGATGCACTTTTCTAACTTTATATTGTATTTTTGGGTTTTGTTTTTGTTAATTGTGTTCTTAGTGTATTGTTGGTTCTAAATACTGTTTTGATTTTGAATTTGTTTCCTATTCTTTGGATTTTTTTCAGAGAATCCTTTTATGTATGCTATTGAGGGCATTGCATTTTTGATGCGTATCGTTGTTTCTGTTTTCTTTTTTTCTATTTTTTGGGACTTTATTCATTTCTTTTTCTAGAATACTTTTAGGATACTTGTTTTTTATTAGTGTATATCTGATTAGATTTTTTTCTTTCTTTAAAATTTTGTTTGATGATATTATTTTGCTCTATCATACATGGTTTTGATAATTCCTCATTTGATACAGCGTGGGTGGTTTGAATTGAAGTTTGAGTATCTGTTTGTGTGTGTTAGTTTTCTGTATATACCAATGTATAAATTGTTGTATCGTTTTTGCTAACTAGAATATCTAAAAACGGAAGTTTTCCATGTTGTTCTAATTCATATGTGAATTTAATAGTTGGTTCTATTTTGTTAAAGGACTCTACAAAGTTTTTAATTAGTTCTGTATTATGAGGCCAAATAGCATAGACATCATCTACGGATCTCCACCAGATTAGTGGCTTCAATCTTGTGTGAATATTACATCTTTTTCGAATTCCTCCATGAATATATTACTAAAGACTGGTGATAGTGGACTTCCTATCGTTATTCCAAAGCTCTGTTTGTAGAATTGGTCACTTATTAAAAAATTTGTGGTATTAACACATACACCAAGTAATTCGATCATCGATGATATACTTAGTTTTGTTCTTTCTTTAAGGTTGCCATCTTTATCTAGTTTGTTTTTATAATATTAAGTGTTTTGTTTATAGGGACATTTGTGAAGAGATTTACTACATCAAAACTTACCATTGTGTATATATTTTCAATTTTGACGTTTGATAATTTTTCTAAAAGTGTTGGTTGTATCTTATGAAATAATTCGTTTTGCCTGCTAATGAATTTATAATTTTTACAAGAAATTTTGCTAAATTATGGCATGGTGAATCTATGGAGCTTACGATAGGTCTCAAAGGAATGTCTTTTTTATGAATTTTTGGTAGATCGTAAAAGTGGGGTGGCTTGCTGTAATGTGGGACCAGTTTGTTTCTTTCTTTGTTTTCAGTGATTTTAATAAATAGTACATAAATCCAATTTACAATAAAAATAGTCATAATGACATCTGAGCAAAACAAAGCAATACACTTATAGTTATATACGAGGTACTGTAGAACCTTTAAATAATTTAGTTATAATATAAATTGGTCAAATAAAGCTATACGAGCAATTTGATCGTTCTTGTACTTATAGTTCACTGCATTGAAAATGATACGATAGCTAATGTAGTTTAGTCGTTCTTAATTTACAAAGTGAAATACAAAATAGATCAATCGTACATGAGTTACCAAAGGTCATCATTCTATTGAGACTAGACCATTGACCATATAATGTTCTAGGATATGGTACAAAAAATATGTTGTTGGAGCGTAAACATTTCTGTGGTATGTTGAATCTAATTAATTGTAATAATTCTGGAGCATTAATAAACCATTAGTAATTTTGTGTAGAGTAGTAATATTTATATTGATTCGTCTTACCTTTAGAGATTGGATATTCAAGCGTATAGACTTCATTATAATTTATATTATCTTGTGGAATTTTTAGTTTGTATCCAGTATATCTAGAAAAGTGTTTTGAACATTTTCTAATTTGTCAATATGCACTTGAAAATGAGACCTAACTAGTGAAATGTAAAGAGATTTGAGTGCCAGAGTGTTGTAAAATGATTTAGTATTTTTTTTTATGAAACCCAATTGCTTCAACGCTTTATTGCAGCAGTAAATAATATGTTGCTCAAATGTGAATTGTGCAGAAAATATGACATCTAGGTCCTTAATACTGTCGGTATTGTTAATTAATGCATCTTTTATTTTATAAATTTGAGGTGTGTTTATCCCATTTTTGTGTACAAACATTACATTCATTCAAAGCCGCACTTAAATTTTCTAACGCTAAAGGACATTTGAATTTCTAGTGTTAACAAAATTTGTTCACTTAAAAGCTCCATTCTCATGCATAAATTCAAGGACATATGTATATTGCATATGCATGTAGGATCTTATGTAACTGTTATTTTAATTTCCTCTTAATGTATATATTTCTTGTAGCCAATGTAAATAAATTATACACACTTGTTGTCTCTATGCATTAACCAAACAAAAGTGACCCCACAAAAACACAAAATCGTGAACTGAGCACCCACAGTGTTTTAAATTGAAGTTATTGAGAAATTTGTATGCCCTAGAGCCACATTTGTAGCATAGAGTTAAAATATGTATGCAGTGGCGATAATTGTTTTTGGACATAGAATAATACAATAGAAAATATGTTACGGCAATCTGTGTGAACAAGAAAAAAGTAAAGTAACAGTAGGCCCATACCGACTACTGCAACAAAACAGGAGAATTGAAAGAAGTATGTTGTGCTATCTAAAAGCGTTGTAGAGTGGAATGGAATGGAAATGAATTTTATTTACAAACCTTTAGCTAAAACCACGATACAACAAGAATATTTACAATCCCTCTAATTAGAAAACATGTATAAAGCAAACGGAAAACCAACTCGTATGGAATAAAACGTTTTTTTTTTACATAGTACCATAAATCAAAGCAAAAATAATTAATACATTCCTGATTTAGCTTACACTAATTTATACCTTCGATCTATAATATTTACATAAAGCAGCAATTAAAAGAAATTATATAATGAGTTGTTTTGGTTACCTTCAATCTTACTATTTACATAATTACAGCAATCAATAAGAGCTGGTGTTAGGTAAATGTGCTCCTCTCTTCGCCACTGAAACAAATATTATTAGACAAAAAATAAACCTGATACACCTAAACAATAGTGTATTCTTGAATCTATATCTACAAATTTAGAAGGAACAACAGTGCACAGACAACTCTTTACGTCCCTTATCCATTGGTCATTAGTACCTCATTACCTGACCTCCAACGTAGGTCTATACATACCATGCAGTGATGGATTGAATCACTCGAAAACAAATTAGCAACAATTGCTGTACATAATATAGTTGTGGGAAAGCTCCATCTCTTAAAGAATAACTTCCAGTCGAAAGTAAAGGAGCACCAATTGTGGTAACTAATTTAATTGCTTGAAAATTCCATATCTCATAGAACAACTTTTACTAAAGTAATTTCAGATTTCCAAATTGTAAATCCATCAGTGTAGCATCGTAGTCATAATTCTTAAGTTCGAATCGTCACATTTTTAGCTCAAGCTGAAATAGAAGTTCCACAACGAATCAATTGCTTATCGTTCAGTTCTAACAAGTCACAACTAAAATCGATAACGGGAAAACTCACAAACCTATTAGTCGAAATGCTTTAGAGCACGTGCCCAAAGATCTAAGACACTGTTTGCAGCCAACTTCACAGATTTATTGCGTTAGATGTAACATAGCTGCCTATTTTCAGTATGGGACCATAATGATTTACTATTTTTGAAGTATATTCGTAATTGACTTTGTAGAAAACACGCTACAACCTTTCAACTTCTCGTGGAAAACAAAAGCTTCAATATTGAAGAAACGCATATATTTAACCTTCACAAAAACATCTTGTGATCTTTGAGAACAAATATTTTAATAAAATAGATACAGATTTTAAATGCTATAATACTTACAATTTAGTGATAGAATAATTATGGTTAGATTGAGTACAAAACCCACAGACACTGTTTTAGTACAGGTTTACATGCCAACAACTCAGTACGAGGATGAGGAAGTAGAAAAGGTATACGAGGATATAAATAGTATAGTGAGAAAAGTAAAAGGAGATGAGAATTTAATAGTTATGGGCGATTTTAATGCGTCAGTGGGAGAAGGTAGTGAGGGAAAAATGGTAGGAAAATTTGGGTATGGCAGACGAAATGATAGAGGAGAAAGATTAGTTGAGTTTTGCCAGGAACATAGATTAGTAACTGTAAACACCCTATTCGAACAACATGTTAGGAGAAGATATACCTGGAAAGCCCCAGGTGATAGGGCTAGATACCAAATAGATTATATTTTAGTTAAAGAAAGATTTAGAAACCAAGTTAAAAACTGTCATAGTTATCCAGGGGCTGACATAGATAGCGATCATAACTTAGTTAAAATGAAGTGTAAACTAAAATTCAAAAAATTGAGAAAGGCTAAAAGAGAGGGATGGGATCAGGTAAGCTTAATGATAGTAGGGTAAAAGAGGAATATAAACAAGTATTAGATAATAAGAGCAAAGAGATAGCTGTAGGAAGGAACGTAGAAAATAGATGGAAAGAAATAAAACTGACTGTACATGATACAGCAACACAGACTATAGGTAAGAAAAAAATAGAAGCAAGAAAACCGTGGGTAACAAAGGGGATATTAGATTTAATAGAGAATAGAAGAAAGCTTAAACCTTTCAGAGAAGTGGATAGTGAAAGTAAGCAAAATATAATACAGTTAGAAATAAGATAGTACATGAGTGTAGAAAAGCTAGAAATAAATGGATGGAAGAGAAGTGTAAGGAATACAAGATGATTTGAGAGTAGGTAAGACAGACAGGGCATACAGGGCAGTTAGAAAGTTTTTGGGAAGATAGGAAAAATATAATGGTATTAGAGACGAGAATAATGAGCTTCTAATAAATAAAGTTGAGGTAGCAGCTAGATGGAAAAGATATTTAGAAGATTTATATAAGGGAGACGATATGGATGAGTTAGAGAACGACCAAGAAGAGGATGTAGAAATAGGGTTCTCAATATTAAGAGAGGAATTTGATAGAGCTGTTCGAATCTTAAACTAAATAAAGCGTCAGGGATAGACGATATTCCGCAGAATTAATAAAATATGCAAGTCAGAAAACTTTAGATAGATTATATGAACTAGTGAAATTAATATATGATACAGGTGAGGTTCCAATAGATTTCGAAAAAATATTATTATCGCAATCCCAAAAAGTCAGGAGCTGATAGGTGTGAGAATTTTAGAACGTTAATTTAACTTCTCATGCTTCCAAAATACTAACAATAATAATTAAAAATAGAGTAGAAGCTTTGTCTGAGAATTATTTAGGCGAAGACCAATATGGTTTTCGTAAAGACAGAGGGACTAGAGAACCGATACTAATGATTAGGGTAATTATCGAAAAAGGTTACAAAAATAAAAGACTCATTTCGCATTTGTAGATTTAGAAAAAGCATTTGATAAGGTTAATTGGATTGTTATGTTCAGGGTTTTGCAAAAATAGGAATCTCTCATAGGGATAGAAAATTATTTACAGTCTATATAAAACCAAAGTGTAGTAATTAGATTTGATGAAATAGAAAAGGAAGCTAAGATTAGAAATGGTGTTAGACAGGGTTGTATACTGTCTCCTTGATTTTTAATGTTTATATTGAGGAAGCTTTAAACTTAGCTAGAGAGAGAAAAGAAATAGGTATTAGTGTACAGGGTCAGAAAATAGACATGTTACGTTTTGCAGATGATATAGCCATTATAGCAGAGTCTAGAAAAGAATTAGGAGAGTTTTAAATATTTTAGATGAGATACTACGGAGTAACTATAGTATGAGAATTAACTCTGTAAAGACAAAGATAATGACAAGTGAGTTACAGCCTAGTTATAAACCAAAATTAAAAATAGGTAATACCGAGTTAGAGGAGGTAGATGAATTTTGCTATTTAGGTAGTATAATTACAAAGGATGGACGTAGCAGAAGGGATATAGTAGCTAGAATAGCTCAAGCTAGAAAAATGTTTTTAAAAAGAAAACTTACTAATAGCTAATAGTATTAGTTTAGATAATAGAAAAGTTTTTTAAAGTCGTACGTATGGAGCGTTCTACTATACGGTAGTGAGACTTGGACAATTAAAGAAGTAGATAAGAAAAGGATAGAAGCTTTTGAAACTTGGTGTTATAGGAGAATGTTAAAGATTAGCTGGACAGATAGAGTAACAAACGAGGAAGTTTATAGAAGGATAGGTGAGGAACCCTGTATGTGGAAACAATTGAAGGTCAGGAGAGATAGAATGATAGGGCACCAGTTAAGACATGAGGGACTATTTAGTAAAGTCTTAGATTATAGACTACCAAATAAAAATAGAGTAGGAAGGCCTAGACAAAGCTATATTAGTCAAATAATTAGAGATTTAGGTTGTGAAGGGTATGTGGACCTTTTTAGATTAGCTCAGAATAGAAAAGAATTTAGAGCTGCGTCAAACCGACTTTAAGTTCGAAAACAAAACAAAAAAAAAAAAAAAGATCAGTTAACTAAATGTCACCAGGACATAACTCACAATTAGTTAGAGGTCTGGCATGTTGGTAGCGTTTCGTTGCTTAAGCCTTACCATAACATATAATTTAATAAACGTCACCATGATATAGCTCACAATTAGGTAGCGGTCTGGCATGTTGGTAGCGTTTCGTTGCTTAAGCCTTATCATAACAGATAATTTAATAAACGTCATCATGACATAACTCACAATTAGGTATCGGTCTGGCATGTTGGTAGCGTTTCGTTGCTTAAGCCTTACCATAACAGATAATTTAATAAACGTCATCATGACATAACTCACAATTAGGTATCGGTCTGGCATGTTGGTAGCGTTTCGTTGCTTAAGCCTTACCATAACAGATAATTTAATAAACGTCATCATGACATAACTCACAATTAGGTAGCGGTCTGGCATGTTGACAGCGATTCGTTGTAAGCCTTACCATAACATATAATTTAACACTTTTCCTTTTTGAAGCGGATAACCAGGTTATATTTCATTTCCCTATAAATGGTAATCATGTAAACATGTTAGAGTTCTTTAAAAACCATCAGGTTGCTAAAATCTATGTAGAGCCAGCTGGATAGGAAAAAGATAGAATGATATAGGAAGACCTAGACCAAACTATATTAGTCAAATTATTAGAAATTTAGGTTGTGAAGGGTATGTAGAGCTTTTTAGATTAGCACAGAATAGAAAAGAAGTTAGAGCTGCGTCAAACCGACCTTAAGTAAGGTCGAAAACAAAATGATGATGAATAATGTTTCTGAAGTACATGTTTTAATAAAATAGATACTCACTTTTAAGAATGTATTGAAAGAGCAATTTTCTATATTTAAAATTATAATTACTTATGCTAATAAAACTTGAGATCTAGTTCGCTATCAACAGGATAGATACAACTTATTTAAATTTGGCACTAATAACAACAATCCCCATTTTATGGCTAACTCAAAACAAGTTCAAAGTACCTTGAATTTTGCAACTGAATATTTAATAAGATTTTACAGGATGATGAATAATTAATCGTTTAAATTGAATGAAGATTGCCGGATTCACTAATACATGCAATTAACTCTGGAAACAATACAGCTTTATGAAATTTTTTAATCAGCTACGTATCAAATTATTAAATTTCAGGAATGGAACGTAACAAATATAAGAACGGCATGGGATCAGGTAAGCTTAATGATAGTAGGGTAAAAGAGGAATATAAACAAGTATTAGATAATAAGAGCAAAGAGATAGCTGTAGGAAGGAACGTAGAAAATAGATGGAAAGAAATAAAACTGACTGTACATGATACAGCAACACAGACTATAGGTAAGAAAAAAATAGAAGCAAGAAAACCGTGGGTAACAAAGGGGATATTAGATTTAATAGAGAATAGAAGAAAGCTTAAACCTTTCAGAGAAGTGGATAGTGAAAGTAAGCAAAAATATAATACAGTTAGAAATAAGATAGTACATGAGTGTAGAAAAGCTAGAAATAAATGGATGGAAGAGAACTGTAAGGGAATACAAGATGATTTGAGAGTAGGTAAGACAGACAGGGCATACAGGGCAGTTAGAAAGTTTTTTGGGGAAGATAGGAAAAAATATAATGGTATTAGAGACGAGAATAATGAGCTTCTAATAAATAAAGTTGAGGTAGCAGCTAGATGGAAAAGATATTTAGAAGATTTATATAAGGAGACGATATGGATGAGTTAGAGAACGACCAAGAAGAGGATGTAGAAATAGGGTTCTCAATATTGAAAGGAATTTGATAGAGCTGTTCGGAATCTTAAACTAAATAAAGCGTCAGGGATAGACGATATTCCAAGAATTAATAAAATATGCAAGTCAGAAAACTTTAGATAGATTATATGAACTAGTGAAATTAATATATGATACAGGTGAGGTTCCAATAGATTTCGAAAAAATATTATTATCGCAATCCCAAAAAGTCAGGAGCTGATAGGTGTGAGAATTTTAGAAACGGTTAATTTAACTTCTCATGCTTCCAAAATACTAACAATAATAATTAAAAATAGAGTAGAAGCTTTGTCTGAGAATTATTTAGGCGAAGACCAATATGGTTTCGTAAGACAGAGGGACTAGAGAACCGATACTAATGATTAGGGTAATTATCGAAAAAAGGTTACAAAAAAATAAAAAGACTCATTTCGCATTTGTAGATTTAGAAAAAGCATTTGATAAGGTTAATTGGATTGTTATGTTCAGGGTTTTGCAAAAAATAGGAATCTCTCATAGGGATAGAAAAATTATTTACAGTCTATATAAAAACCAAAGTGTAGTAATTAGATTTGATGAAATAGAAAAGGAAGCTAAGATTAGAAATGGTGTTAGACAGGGTTGTATACTGTCTCCCTTGATTTTTAATGTTTATATTGAGGAAGCTTTAAACTTAGCTAGAGAGAGAAAAGAAATAGGTATTAGTGTACAGGGTCAGAAAATAGACATGTTACGTTTTGCAGATGATATAGCCATTATAGCAGAGTCTAGAAAAGAATTAGGAGAGTTTTAAATATTTTAGATGAGATACTACGAGTAACTATAGTATGAGAATTAACTCTGTAAAGACAAAGATAATGACAAGTGAGTTACAGCCTAGTTATAAACCAAAATTAAAAATAGGTAATACCGAGTTAGAGGAGGTAGACGAATTTTGCTATTTAGGTAGTATAATTACAAAGGATGGATAGAGAAGGGATATAGTAGCTAGAATAGCTCAAGCTAGAAAATTGTTTTTAAAAGAAACTTAATTAGCTAATAGTATTAGTTTAGATAATAGAAAAAGTTTTTAAAGTAGTGCGTACTGTGGGTTCTACTATTAAGGTAGTGAGACTTGGACAATGAAGGGCCCAGTTAAGAACATGAGGGAAGCTTTTGAAAGTTGGTGTTATAGGAGAATGTTAAAAGATTAGCTGGACAGATAGAGTAACAAAGCTGAAGTTTATAGAAGGATAGGTAGGAACCCGTATGTGGAACATTTGAAGGTCAGGAGAGATAGAATGATAGGGCACCAGTTAAGACATGAGGGACTATTTAGTAAAGTCTTAGATTATAGACTACCAAATAAAAATAGAGTAGGAAGGCCTAGACAAAGCTATATTAGTCAAATAATTAGAGATTTAGGTTGTGAAGGGTATGTGGACCTTTTAGATTAGCTCAGAATAGAAAAGAATTTAGAGCTGCGTCAAACCGACTTTAAGTTCGAAAACAAAACAAAAAAAAAAAATCAGTTAACTAAATGTCACCAGGACATAACTCACAATTAGTTAGAGGTCTGGCATGTTGGTAGCGATTTGTTGCTTAAGCCTTACCATAACATATAATTTAATAAACGTCACCATGATATAACTCACAATTAGGTAGCGGTCTGGCATGTTGGTAGCGTTTCGTTGCTTAAGCCTTATCATAACAGATAATTTAATAAACGTCATCATGACATAACTCACAATTAGGTATCGGTCTGGCATGTTGGTAGCGTTTCGTTGCTTAAGCCTTACCATAACAGATAATTTAATAAACGTCATCATGACATAACTCACAATTAGGTATCGGTCTGGCATGTTGGTAGCGTTTCGTTGCTTAAGCCTTACCATAACAGATAATTTAATAAACGTCATCATGACATAACTCACAATTAGGTAGCGGTCTGGCATGTTGACAGCGATTCGTTGTAAGCCTTACCATAACATATAATTTAACACTTTTCCTTTTGAAGCGGATAACCAGGTTATATTTCATTTCCTATAAATGGTAATCATGTAAACATGTTAGAGTTCTTTAAAACCATCAGGTTGCTAAAATCTATGTAGAGCCAGCTGGATAGGAAAAGATAGAATGATATAGGAAGACCTAGACCAAACTATATTAGTCAAATTATTAGAAATTTAGGTTGTGAAGGGTATGTAGAGCTTTTAGATTAGCACAGAATAGAAAAGAAGTTAGAGCTCGTCAAACCGACCTTAAGTAAGGTCGAAAACAAAATGATGATGAATAATGTTTCTGAAGTACATGTTTTAATAAAATAGATACTCACTTTTAAGAATGTATTGAAAGAGCAATTTTCTATATTTAAAATTATAATTACTTATGCTAATAAAACTTGAGATCTAGTTCGCTATCAACAGGATAGATACAACTTATTTAAATTTGGCACTAATAACAACAATCCCCATTTTATGGCTAACTCAAAACAAGTTCAAAGTACCTTGAATTTTGCAACTGAATATTTAATAAGATTTTACAGGATGATGAATAATTAATCGTTTAAATTGAATGAAGATTGCCGGATTCACTAATACATGCAATTAACTCTGGAAACAATACAGCTTTATGAAATTTTTTAATCAGCTACGTATCAAATTATTAAATTTCAGGAATGGAACGTAACAAATATAAGAACGGCATGCAATAATTTAGTATAAAACTCATATCATGCGCGTTCTTACAAATAGATAATCTTTCAATTGTTAAACTTATTATTGACAAGTGGTGAATAGTAAATCACCTTAAAATTTAAACTGTCCATTAAAAATATATCAGTTCAACATTTAATAGCTAAATATGAATTTTAAATGTACAAACAAATTAGAATATGCTTGTATGATTTACCCATGTGCAATAGTATTTAATTCACTAAAGATACACTCCTTGCCTTCCAAAAGTTGGTGTGTAAAATTAAGAGTTGATGAACAAGGAACCACTGGAATGTCAAGAAGAATGCTTTTATTTCCGATAGAAATGGAATAGAAAGTGACCCAAGAATATCACGTAATTGACCATTGGCTACTGTGCAGTTGAGGATTCCCATCTGGGACAGAGGTAAAAAAGGAGAGCAGAGAATAATAGTACGCATGTTACAAAATCGAGTAATCCGTTTAACATGATGCCGAAAATACTAACACTAAGATAAGGTTTATCATCATTAAGAGTACTGACCAAAATAAAATCTTATAACAGGATAAATTCCTGATACGAATCATAACGTTAGGCAACCCAATGTACTCTGCTCGCGTATCTATATTATATATGATTTAAATTAAACCTGGTTCACTCTTTCGGTGAATCTATTGTGGTTATAATCTAAAGGTATTCTTACGGAACGAATCAATAGTGGAAGGGAATCGGGAGTGGCAATTTGATGCTCCACGATTCGATCGGATCCCGAACCTTTTCTTTTTGAATGAAACCATTAAGCAATATGGTTGACTGCAAATACCTCATTGCGAAGTTAACTTTTGGATGGAAAAGTGTGCGACTCAAATAATAATTGTTAATCAGATTGATTTTTGATGCAGGCTAGGGGTGAGTAATCTGAGTATATTAATTAAAAATTTGCTAGAGCATCTACAAATTTTTAGCTCCAATTACGACTTGATTATTTCATCACGGAACTATAAAAGGATTGATCGAACTGTATGTAAAATTACACCACATTTCAGGACGTTTGCAATTTTGACTGAATTTCATAAACAATCAGGTTTATGAACTCCCTCAGCGGCGCCTCCAAGGATTCACTCAAGTGACATGTGTGTGGCCGCCAGATGTTTGTTTTCGTTGAGACGTAAACTCCAGGTATTTATTGATAACGTTAATCTAGTTCAATGACGTTACAATAGTGTCAAGTTCATTTTCTTAGTCTTCGAGGTTATTCATAATTGTAGTCCGGAAATTTTTTTTAGTAAACTAATCTATTAGCAGTCATTTTAAATAATCAACATTTAATGCTCATACCCTAGTCTCTTTATTAGTAAACATAATTACATATTCTAACCCTACATTAACACAATCTATTAAAATTTTTATAATAAGTAGATTCTGTTTAGATCTTACATTTGCTAAGAATTCTTGCATGATAGCAGTGTTATTTAAAGTCAAACCCGAGCACTGCTGGAATTTAAATTTATTAGTACATAAGTACACTGTGTTTTGGTACAGAGCTCCTTACTATCACCCGTTATTATTTTGTAACATTTAATTGCTACTGCTTGTGTTGAATCAATCCTTTCATGTAAATATTTTGAGTATAGCAATTGTAAATATTTTCCCTTTAGGGTATCGTAAATTTTTGTACATATATAAAAAATTGATGGTGATTTAATATAGCTTGGTTAACCGACAGCAATCGTTTTATTTGGCAGACTGATTGACACTTCAATAAACCAAAATTTTAACCAATTATCCAGTATTGCTAAGCAAAACAGGTCGAACCAACCCTGAAGATATTGTTGTAAGTATCTCATGCTCTCTGAAGTTTTTAATACTGGTGTGAGTGATCTAGCTGAAGCCAGATTCAGTTGGCTCACCAGAGTTTTGTTAGCTTGCATCGTAGAGTGTTACGGGGACAAAGTCATAAGTGGTGTCCCTTCTTTTTTTTTATGTCCTATAGGCAAAGCTACAATCTAAGACATTTATATCGGTAACTGAGATCACAAAATGGATTGTCAGAACAAATATTAGGTACCGAGGAAGCTATCATAGGAATCAAGTCGGTTAGTCGATGTAGCGACTCTAAAGTTTAAAGATTTCTTACAATTTATACAGTTAAAGTGGGTAATGTTAGGTTTACTACAACTATGTCATTATAATATTTGGAATTTAGGATGTGCTGGGGATTTATGGCCCATCCGACCACAGTTCTAGCATCTCGGAAGAAATTTGTGGTAACATCAGAAGTAGTTGGCACTGAACTCCGAGTTACTGTAGTTTCCGTTGACATAACTCGAGAAAATCTGTTTTTAATTCATTCTTTGTTTATTAGTCACTGCAGGTACAATCAGAAATAAAATATTTGTAACATAGCAAGTAACATTGTAATTTGTTTTTTGTTGGAAGTTGCTAGGAAACAAATCTGTGGTTATGTAAAATTGTTTTTCATTAATTAGCCGTTTTTTTATACAAAATTACTTTAAATGTACCTGTTAGCACCAATTATGCAACAACCAATTAAATTTTAATTCTTGTTCCATTAATGTTTGTTGTATTCAGATTCCATTCTATCAATTATTGGTGCTAAAAAAATTGATCTTAAAAATGAATCTAATAGTTTTGTGAATTTACTTTAGTAATCCTTATTTTGAATAATTTATATGCTGCTGTTATAATGTTGAATTTCATCGATTTATTAATGAAGTTATTTTTAGGTACCAGATGCAAGAAATGACTTTTGTGGCTTCACATTCTCAGAAGGAAGTGATGATATTAATTATAAGGTAAGTTTTTAAATTTATGGTATATCAAAGACAGTATAGAGTTTGCAGCTGCATACTTTGTCCCTTAAAAAGCTTTCCTTGTGCATATAATTATAAAGATAAACCATATTATTAACATAAGTTTTATTTTAAATGCTATTTTGTAAAATAACAACCAATCACAAAATTTGACACTAAACTTCTCCAACACGAATGTGTTGATATTAAGAAGTTGATCTCTGCTCCGTGGAGCATAGCGAACTGTATTTTTGAAACAGATGTATTAAAGCACAGATTCTGAAGGACTGTTAGATTTTAACTTCTAATGAAACTCCACAAATTGAGCAAATGACACTTTAATTGTTACATTCCAAATTTGGAGATGTACACTTTTAAATTTGTGAGTAAATTCCCGCCATTATTTTAAAATGAACTTGTTAATTTCCGCCATCCCGGACAGTTGCGTTGGCGCAAAATGCACCGGCGCAGAGTGAGTGGCACAAGTGTGCAGAGTGACACGACATTATTAGCCACAAGACGTCAAGTCGTGAACATTTGTCTGTGTCGTGGTGTCTGCCTTTTCTTCTCTTTTTTAGGATGTAGGTTCTTCTATCTTATCTCTATCTTCTAGCGTTACCTCTACCTGTATCCTTGCCGCTCCCATACAAACAAAAGAGGAAGACGAATAAATTTGGCTTCAACAATGGCGTGACGCAACCCACACTCAACAACATCGACGAGATGCCCTGAGATTTAACTGCAAGGCACGTTTTAAGTGAGTACTTTGCTTTATTTACATTTTAAAATAAGAATTGTATCATGTTAAACGTGTTTGGTATGTGATACAATTTGCCGCGTAATTATGCTATAATATACAATTGCGCTATATTGTGAAACGTGGACCGTATCAGTGTTGCTAAGTGTATCATAATTTAAACAAAAACTGTTACAATACAACAGCATACTTATACAGTACGGCGAAGTCTGCACTACTCCTTTTATTGGAGCTACAAGGTTGGTTAAATTGTAAACTAATAGCATTTTTTCCTGTGATTAAAACGGTGCAAGTGACAAAACAATTAATTAAAATAATTAATACCCCTTTACCACAAAAATATTTTTTAAATACTAAATACGTATACCACTATGTGGTTATCATCAGCAGTAAACTACGAAATAAAAAGCATCAAGAATTGTTTGGGAAACCCTTCTGAGGATATTCTCCTCGCCACGTAGGCCAAAGTGATCCATCCCAACTTTAGCCTATGCGATGAGGAGAATTATTCTTGGAAGGATTTCCTGAACAATTTTTGATGCTTTTTATTTCGTAGTTTACTACTGATGATGACCACATAGTGGTCGAAATACATATTTAGTATATTAAAGAGTGCAGTCGCTGGCAATTGTAACTACTTTTAGTAGAAGCTAAAAATACTCGAGGACGATCCTTAATATTGGGCCTATATGAAGGTTTGCTTGTGTTATTATTAGTGTTGGAAACACTAGCCAACGAATTATTTTCTAATGCCGCGGCATCTGTCTGTTAAAAATTGTTTCAAATCTTCAAAAATAGGTAGTTCCACATTTGCGAATTTTATTTCAAAAGCCTTGCAAGTAGAATTGTCTATTCTTTGCATCAACCAATTAAAAAGTGTGAATTCTCAAAGGTCTATGTTTGGTACTGCGAAAGTGCAGTTAAGTTTTCATTGAAAGTGTTTAATAAATTTTGTAATGATTGAACTGAATCACTGCTACATTTTGGTGCGTTAAAAATTAATTGCCAATACATGGTTGCTAAGACAGATTCATTCTGATATCTAGACAAAAGTGTATTATATGCTATGAAATAGTTATCGGAAGTCAAGGGCAAGTGCTTGACAATAGACAAAGGCTCTTTTGAAAGAGATGAGATCAAAGATTGGAATTTAGCCATGGGCGATAAACTGTCATTATTGTGTATGAGTGCATTAAATAAATCTATATAGGTTGGCCACTCGTTAAGCTCACCTGCAAAACGAGCCAATTCAATTTTTGGTAACCTTACATTATTGCTAGGAGTTGGCACCTCCAATGCTACTGATTCAACCGAATTAAGACGTGACATTGTCACTTACGTTTCCACCATCTGTCTGGACTAGACTTTGCAAATCTTGATGTTGCGGAACATCACTGGTGCTCTAATTGGCAATATAATAAATCGATTTCAAATATATAATTACAAAAGTCCGTCCAAATCTCCGATGACTCACCAACTAGTGTTGCGGTTAACTGACTGAAACTTGTCATATAATTTTGATGTAATTTGAAACGTGGCGGAGAATTTGAGCCAGTTCTGCAATTGATGAATATTGTTAGATAAGGCTTCAAAAGCTTTCAAACGTGCAATTGTCTGTTTAGCTATGACTACGGATTTTTCTAATATGCCAATATTTTTGTTAAAACAATACTAAGTGTATAATTATTTTAATGCAAGCTCCACAAGAATTAACCAAATATGCAATGCTTGTGTTGGGGTAGAATAAATAAAATTCACTCCAGAGCTTTTATAAAATCTTTGCTGATAAAATTTCAAATAAATTCTAAGATGCAGGGTTTTATAAAATAAACAAATAATGAGAAGCTGCTTACAAATAGCAAACACGATTTACTACCTGTAAATTTGAGAAACGGCAAACAACAAATATGTAACTTGTTTTCCCTAACTGTAAATATCAGGTACAAGGAATGCGGTTTTTTCATGAATCATACATGAAAGGGATGAACTAATATTGAAAACCAGTTATTTTACCCTATTCTGCAATGAATGTGGAATTGTATAGATTCACATTACAATCTAAATAAACTCAATTGTATACTGTTACGTGCCAAGGGTCACTTAAACATTGTTAGTAGTTTAGTTTTAATACACAGAAGTTTTGCGGCATAATTTCAAATACGCGGTGCGCGGGAATTTTAAATGGACTAGGCGGTACTTCCGTACGTCAGAGTAGTGCATTTGCGCAGTGTGCTTATCCCTAGAGGGGTAGAGCAATACTAGACAAAGAGTGGGGAGAAGTGTTTCCGTGACGCTCTAAATCATGGCTGTTTGCCTAAAACTATCAAGTGAAGTAGTCGTGCCGGGTATCATACCTTATCTTACTATGTAGATTCCCTTGTCTTGCTTGTCTTTGTTTGTCTTTCCCTAATTAACCTATTCCTGTCGTTCCACTACATTTAGGACTGATACGACCCTAGGAGCAGCCCACGACCGGATGTCTATGCTCAGCTAACACCACCGGAGCCCAGAGCAATACCTTCATTATCGACCCGGAAGGATGATAGGCGTACCTGGGAAAAGCCGGATATCTTATGTGAGTAATTTGTTTGTTAAAATTATTCGATTCTATCTTTCACTGTTTCATTTTTATATTTCTGATTATTGCGTAATATACCTTTTGTATCGGTGACGTCATGGTGGATGGCCGCCCCCAAATCTGTAAAAGGTTTGCGCTTTCCTCCGCTAGAGGCGTCACTCGCTTTTCTTATTGCGCTTGCGCGATGTATCTTATGAACTTTGGTAACTGTATTACCGGCTTTTAGGAACTATCTATCACCATATAAATGTTTCACCATCTAAAGTGTAATACTTTGTTAACTGTTTTACCGACCATATAAACTATCACCAGAGTAGTGGAATAACAATACTTCTTAACTAAATAATTAATGAACTGTAATTAAACATAAAGCTGAATCTGGCTCGAAGACCACAAATGTTATAAATGCGTATTAATTAAGGAGCTTATTGAGGGTTGATAATGAATGTTTGATAATAAAGGACCACCAAATATGACTTTGGATGCAATTAATAATTCAAATGTTATATGTAAATGATTATGCATTTACTGATTTGCTGGTTCTATGACGAACACAATGCTGGCAAGCGAAAACTTGTTGATACTCGAAAATGTGTAGTGTTCTCTTGGGGTCTTTAGTAGAGGTGATTAGAAACAAAGTCGAAGACCATTTCACATTTAATTTAATTAACACTTTAAGGTGCAGTACAACCGTTACATCTTAGGGTTAGATTTTTAATGTTCTTATTCTGTATTAGTTCGTAACTGCTAACAATATTATGCAATTATGCTTACTTAATAATTCCCATTACACCTAGCCTAGAGTTCGTTGCACATGTACTTCCTATTGATTGTCTTACTGTACAATTCCGCACTTTGCACTTCCTATAATAAGTCACTCGTCTTTTAAAGGCATAAAACTTAATTCAATATAATAACTATAAATTATTAGGATATTCGGCTATTACACCATCACAAATGCACATGTTAACTCGACGGCTGCTGGACAAACAGTCACCTGTATAATGAAATGATACGTGCATAAAACAGTTATTATTACACACCCACCACTGTGGTTCCTTATAGTTGAAGGATACTTAGGTAAAGGAGTTTAGGGACAAAACATATTTGATTAACAAATTATGAAAGATGGCAATGCATAAGCCACTAAATTTGTGCATAGAAACGGATGACCGTAATATGGAGCATCTGTTGTAGATTTATTTTTTGTTTTGTGTCAGTTGTCATTTTGTTCTGTGCTTTTTCATTACCAATTTCATCATCTACAAGTTTGTATCATAAAAGGTTCATTCTTTACTCATATTATATTTTACTTTAGAAAAGCCAAATCATTAGTTGGAAACAGTTTATGACATAAGAACAGTTTAACATTCATAGAATTGTTATTACATTTATTTTCCATAGCCATCTTTCATAGTTTAGAAATGAAAATGGTAATCAATGGAAACGTTTGCATTGACACCTGAAAAATTCAAATGAATTTTTTCAATACTGTGCATCATGGCGACTTTAGATATACAAGATATACAAAATTTATTAAATGCTATGTCAAAATGGAGAAATTTGAAAGACAAAAAGTTATGAATAAAAAGGTCCAAAATTTTTCTCAAACGAACCGCTTATGACTACAATTACAAAATTGTTTCCATGCCATAGAATTGGGCATATTCCACAAAATAAATGTACAAAATGTTATCACATAAAAAGTAACCGGTTTGAAGTACGACACCATCTTTAAATAGTTCTAACTTCTTTTGCAAACATGTTTGGATTTACGTTAAATTGTGAACAAACTGTTTAACATTGCTTGGTTTTCATACTCTATTTAGAATTTTTATTAAAGTCTGTGTTATAAAGTTGTGTTACTGCTTGATCAAAACAATATTATAAAATTAGTCGCTACAACGCTTATAATATCTCTGTTTTCATGCGAGTTTTCCGTTCTTTCAAGTGATTTTTAGCTAAAGTTTGAAATGCACACAAAAATCCCTATGTTTAAATAAATAAACAAATTGAATTTGCATATTGTTCATTAGTGTGACCTGATAATTTTGTTTGTAGGAAGTACTGGAAAAGATAATAAGAAAATGTGAGAACACTATTACAAGTTCAAGAAACACAAGTGATGAATATTCGACTCCAAAGCGTGCCAGAATAAGGGAACATGTTAGTCCTGCTTTACCAGCTATTACACAAGATCCTCCCACAAAGAGATCAAAAACACAAGATGTTATAAAGGAGTGTGAACTGATTATAAGAGAGGCATGTTCTGGAACACTTAATTTAGAAGACAGTGAACATTCTGTTACTATTAAGGAACCGTCCAAATTAACTTTGGCTGTTTTAGAAGAAGAATTTGAAAATAATTTTAGTAATAATGTTGCTGAACATATAATAAGAGAAAATGTAGAGCAAAATGCAAATGTGAGTAAGACTAAAAAGCAATTTACTGGGGACAAATTCTCAGAATCTTTATTTACTGATGATAATTGTACCAACTACAGTTTTGCAAAATCTGAAGGTCACAATAATAAAACGGATACGTTAAATAACTTACAACCTTGTTTAAATGACATTATTGATGATTTCAATAAAATGGATGACTCATTTGAAAATGATTTGGACAATGAAGTAGCTGAAATTAATAATACAAATTATAATCAGAATTCGAATGAGAAGGTGCGGATTTTGGAAGACATAACGGTTCTTGATAAGAAGACAATAAGTAAAGACTATGTGTCTGTAAATGTAAGCGGCAATGGAAATGTTGAATTGAATGATGAAAATATATTAAGATGGAATAACTCTACATTCTCATCAGACTCGGAACCAGAAGTTGTGGAATCCACACCACAAAAAACTACCTCTATGGAAGAAATGTAAGTATTAAGTAAGATAAAGGTCTTCTCCAATATAGAAATTTAAAGTTTTTATCAGTTTCGCTGGTCATATACAGTGTGTCCAAATTTCGAGTCTCTACATTGTGATTTCAGTTATTATAAGAGATAGAAATTGGGTTAAATGGGGAAAGATTTGGAGGAATCCAGGCCAGTTTTGTATCCGTTCACAAAATTGGTGTAAGTTGTCTGGTTTTGGAGATATTCGAAGAAAACTAAAAATGGCGGATTTTGTTTTTTGATAATAAAACATGAATCATAAGTCGCACCATCACAAGACTTGCACATTATTAAGACACTTTTCTAAAAGGAGTATTTTAGCATAAACAGAATCATTCGACTGTCTTTTGTTTTCGAGGAAACGCCCACAACTTTTGTTTTTCTTATGGCCGCCATTTTGAATATTAAGTGAATATTATGCGCCTTAAAATTACCTTTTCAAAAATATGCCACATGTCTATAAAAAATGCAAAACTATCCTAAATTTTAAAAATAACTAAATTTGTATGTTCTATAACGTTTGGTAATCCCAACAGGGCAAAATTTAATTTCTACTTTATGAAAAGTACAATACACATTTTATAATGTACACAAACAGCATTTGTCACAAATTATTAATTATGGGGTACTAGAGTTAAAATGATATCGTTTTATAATAGTAGGCGGTGGTATGTGACAAAACCAAACAATTGAATTACAGTTATATTTCAAACAAATTCTAAAATTTAGATAAACTTGTGTGTGTTGTAAGTTTTGGTGCCGGTGGTGCTGCATTTTAATTTAAAAATGGCACATGTCTACAAGTTTTCGAATGAGGAAAAGTTTGATATGCTAAATACTTATTTACAATCGTTTGAACGCTGATACGGCATCCGCCAGATATTTGGAATTGTATCCAGAAAGACGACAACCACATAAAACATACTTCAGAAAAATTGTAATGAATTTACTGAATTATGGTGCTTTTGAACAGACTAGGGAACAATACGACTTAAACAATAGGGAACGTGTTCTAAGCATTACTGAGGCGGTAACACGAAATCCATCCACATCCGTAAGATCTGTAAGTCGTGAACTTAATATTCCAAAATCAACTGTTCATAATATTTTAAAAAAGGAAAAGTTTCATCCTTGTAAACCTACTATTGTCCAAGGCCTCAAAGAGAAGATTTAAGCCAGGCGAATGCGTTTTGTAATTGGTACATCCAAAATGCGAGGAAGAACCACACTTTCCAGAATTGATAATATGGACAGACGAAACACGGTTTATCAATTGCGGGGTGTTCAATAAACATAACACGCATCACTGGACTACTGAAAATCATCATCTGACGGCGCAACGCAAATTTCAAACGAGATATGGATTTAACGTTTGGTGTGGTATCTTAGGTAGTTAATTATGATATAAATATTTTAGTAAATTAACCAATGTAATTAATACTTTTATAGGTAATAATTTGATTGGACCCTTTTATTTTGTCAATAACCTCAATGGCGCCAGATATACGCAATTGTTAAGAGACCAAATAATTCCGGCTATTAGAGGACTTGTACCAAATGATGATGATTTTCGAAAACTATGGTTTCAGCAAGATGGTTGTCCAGCTCACAATTCCCGAGAAGTTAGCGCCCTTTTAGCTGAACATTTTGGCCAAAATATTATATGCAATAGTGGACCAATTATGTGGCCGGCAAGATCACCAGATCTTACACCACTTGATTTTTATTTATGGGGTTTTGCTAAAAATGAGGTATATGAGTTTGAACCGCCTCATAATATAAACGAACTGCAGGAAAGAGTCCGTGACATTCTTAACTCTATAAATAGGCGCACGTTAAGCAGAGTTGTACAAAAAGTTTTAATTAACTGTCGAATGTGCTGTGATGCAAACGGACAGCATTTTCAGCATCTACGGGAAGGAATTTAGATGATAGTTTGCTGTTTCGGTCACATTTAATTTTGTTCCCTAAATTAGATAAGATAGGCTACAGTTTTATGTTTAAGTTAATTTTAAGATTTATATCCAATACTTTACGAGTTCTACTTAACAAAATGTATGTGGTAATACTACTACTACTACTACTGTTTGGAAAGTAGAAATCAAATTTTTGCCCTGTTGGGATTACTAAACGTTATAGAACATACAAATTTAGTTGTTTTTAAAATTTAGGATAGTTTTGCATTTTTTTATAGACATGTGGCATATTTTTGAAAAGGTAATTTTAAGGCGCATAATATTCACTTAATATTCAAAATGGCGGCCATAAGAAAAACAAAAGTTGTGGGCGTTTCCTCGAAAACAAAAGACAGTCGAATGATTCTGTTTATGCTAAAATACTCCTTTTAGAAAAGTGTCTTAATAATGTGCAAGTCTTGTGATGGTGCGACTTATGATTCATGTTTTATTATCAAAAAACAAAATCCGCCATTTTTAGTTTTCTTCGAATATCTCCAAAACCAGACAACTTACACCAATTTTGTAAACGGATACAAAACTGGCCTGGATTCCTCCAAATCTTTCCCCATTTAACCCAATTTCTATCTCTTACAATAACTGAAATCACAATGTAGAGACTCGAAATTTGGACACACTGTATATCTTAACAAGTGATTTTAGTGGAAGCTAAACTTTCTAAACCTTTATAATAAACTGCAGCAGTTAATACAACATACATGTCTAATTAAAGCAAAATTTTATAAATAATTTGTTACGTACACTTTTGGTCCCAGAAAATCTAGTGCGTTATCCACAGAAAAGCTCGGTAAAGTACCTCGCTAAAAATTTGGTGTCTCAATAAAGTACGGAAAACCTCGACTGTATCTACAAGAATGGTTACCGACTAACTCGGTGAGAAGGGCAGTGTAAAAGTTTGAAAATGGTCTTGGAATATTATCGGATATTATCTAGATGCCACCAACTCTCGAAATACTGAGGTTTCTAGTGAAAATCCTAGAAGTAATAACACGAGCAATAATTGAGTACACTAAATTTAAAACAAACCTAAAATAAACGAAATAAGAACACTAATGTAACTATATAAAACTGTTAGCTGACAGAAAAGAGTTTATAAAATCAAATGCTAAATTACTGGTGTATTAATCATGCCTCTAAGTAATTGCAACATTTTTATTATATTAGGGCTGGGAACTGCTATAATGCACAAGTATGCTATAAACTCAAGTACATATAAACATTCTTAAATAAAAGCCAAATATATGAAAAATTACTTATTTTAATGGAAAACGTTTTCGGTGAACATAATTATATTCTAATTTCTTAAAACTAATAACCAGAATGTACGATGATCACGTTTATAATTTTATACAGTTAAGAAAAAGTTCGTTAATTTATGTTTACTGTAGGTGATAGTTTTAAAAGTTTAATATAAATACCTGATTAGTAATTTAGTCAGATACCAATTCAATTATCTCCTGCAATTCATTTTAACCTAATCCTACTGGAACTTCTCATTAAAAAGTGAGATGTTCTTAACTAACATGCCTCTTCCAACATGAAATGGTGTACTTAAAGAAACTAATTCTTCCTAATAAGTTAAATTCACCAACCTGGTAGGATATAATTTCGAACTCTATTGACTAATAACACTAATCAGTTACATATTTAATTATTTAAAAGTTAACTGTGCCTATGAAGTTTGCATGTTATTTTTTTCAATGGTCTTGACCAAATACTCAACAAAAATACCTGTCCTCCATAAAATGACAGATCATCTTCGGCAGAATTGAGAAAAATGAATGACGACAAATTGAAATTACTTTTGTTGTTTTCTCTATTTAACATATGTAAAATTATCTTATTGAAACATTAACTGGGACCACAGAAAGAGTTTTAACAGTTCCTGCATCGATGTAAATTAACCTGTGAACCTTTGTTCTGAGAGGTTGAATGTCATAGGTGCAAACTTTGTAATCAAAACAAATGAATCATAAAACCGCATTAATTTGGAATACAAAGTAAGAATTGTTTCAATCCTAACCTTAAAACCACCATAATGAATTTGACAACTTTAAGTATGAACAGTGTAAGATTACAAAAATAATCCTTGCTTAGATCAAGAATGCATGTAACATAAAAATTGTATTTTTTAAAAGCAAATAGCTTTAACCCTATTGGTTTGATTTACCAATACAGAAACTATTAAAATGAAATATTATTCAAAACATTTTAAAGGAATGTTACAAATTCCCCAAATTAAAATTTTTAATAAATGTTTGATTGAAACCAGGTTTTCCATAAAATCTTCATTATTTATTATTGATTTTCTGTTCAAAGACCATCTGCTGAGAGTTATACTGAATTATTTACACTTTCTGACATGTTATTATAACATTAATGTTCAGTTTAGTTTACTTGATTTCTAATTTCATCTTCTGTTATATGCACTTTGTAGTTGAACATGTTGCAACAGTATTATGATAGAAATACAAAATTTAAATATATTTCTGAATTTTGACTAGTTGTGTGTAGAAATTATGTTGACTAGCTATGGATTTGGTTGGAATACTAGGAACTCACGGGCAACTTTGTAATATATGCTATAGTGGAAATATTGTAGAGTTCTGAACTGTTTGAAGGGTGACGTTAAGTCTTATGAGGTCACGAAGTTCAGATGTTGTCATAGATCCTATCTTGTGACTTGCTTTCTTTGTTGTGTTATGGGCCTGTTTGGCACTACGACACCACAGAAGGATAAAAATCCTTAGAGGACCTAGCTCGAGCCGGCGAGGGGTGGGTATTCTATAAAGTCATATTTTGGGGGTTGCCAACAACCCTGAAATACAACTGGCAATCAATTTAAAATTGAGAATAATGGAAAAATCCAGTGGGCACCACCAGTAATATCGGTACGCTGGATGTAACGAAATAATCTCGTCACTGGTTGAAATACTTGCAAAGCTCGAAATAAAAAGTAAGAATCTTGCAGTGTAATGGAATTGGACGTACCCTAATATTTTTAATCTTCTCACAAATTACATGTCAATAGTTCAACTTAACTTGATACACAAACTTTTTCTGAAATAAATATATATTTTAGTAAAACAAATTCATGGTGTACTTTAGTTTGTAAGATCAAACATTCCTATAGCATAAAAAAATAAGATAAAGTTATGTTCAGAAATTTAACTATTATTAAATCAAGGTGTGGTAATTTAGTATGATAATTTCGTGCTGGCCAGATTTACTAACAAATAAACGAACTTATGTTTGTATTTAATCAACGAAGGCTGAGTGCACAGGGCACTCATGGGTTGGCTTAGAATTAACAAATTAAGAGGCAATTCCATATGCTTGAAATGCCTTTTGCACGCGACCGTTATGGCAAAAAAATTGTACAGTAAACGTAATTTTACATGAATCACTACGATTCTGTTACAGGTGCAAAAATATTGTTTTTAGTAAACAACTGTAACATAAAAAATCTATGTGCAAAGCACGTAAAAAGTAGTATGATTAAATCCGATGTTTATACCTTCGGATTATGTCAAATAAAATTTTAGCTCACTGCACCCACACTTTGGACGACTTTGGTATCACAGTAAATTCTATTTTACAAATTCTTACCTTGGGAGATGGGTCCTACCACTACACAAAGTAAGCGGGTGTTGAGCTTCATTAAACTGTCTTCATGCAAGTGTGCGACAAATGTGGTTTCTATTCCCAATTAATGGATTAGTACATGCTAACGGCAAATGTACTGTTGAGATTTTCTTGTTACCCACCATTATCGGGTCTTCAGTCCTGGAACTGGCTGGACATGTAACTCTGTTGTTGCCTATTCTAAGCTAACTTATACGTTGCCCTAAAATTCCCACTGCCTACATCTTTCACTATCTGCATGCAATAACCCGAATCAGATATAATTTTACCTTTTTTTTTCCTTTCTCTACTTGTAATATATCCTGCACTATTCCCCAATTGCCTTAAAACGTGCCCTGTCCTACTATTTCTCCTCTTTCTTCCCCTATTTTTCTAAAACCTCTTTGTTGTTAACTTTGTCTGTCCATGCTATCATCTTCATACATCTGAAGCACCACATTCCAAAAGGTTTCTTCCTTTTTCCTGTCTGTGTCTACTACTGTCCGCCCCTATCCATTTCCATTTCTAGAACCTTTTTGTTCTTAACTTTGTCTGTCCGTGAGATTTTAATCATATGTCTGTAGTACTAATTTCAAAAGCTATCGTCTTCCTATCTGCTTCTCCTACTATCCAAGTTCCACAGCCGTATAGTGCTGTGCTCCACACATATATTTCAGTAATCTTTGCCTTGTTTCTATTTTTGTTGTATTTGAACATAGTAATTGCTTTTAATTGTTAAATGCAGTACGACCTTGTGCTAATCTTTGTATTATATCTTTTGCACTTTACTCATTTTGCATTATTTGGCTTGATAGGCAGCAGAAATCCTTAACCTCTTGTAAGTTCCTGTTTCCTGTTTGTATTCTGGTTTTTGACTTATTTTCCTTTCCTTTACATACTAGTACTTTAGTTTTATTTTTATTAATTTTCATACTGTACCTCTCTGTTAGAACTGTTTCCATTTCATTAAGAGCTGCTTTTAATTCTTTCTTGCTAGCTGCTAATACGGTTATATTTTGCAAATCTAAGCATATCAATCTTTTGTCCCTGCATATTAATTCCAAACGTCTTCCTGCATTTGACAGTATTCATTGCCTCTTCTATGTACAAGTTAAAAATTAATGGGGATAAGGCACATCCCTGTCTCTCACCCCTTTCCTAATATTTACTTCTCTACTTTCTTGCTCTAATTCTATTACCGCTGTTTGCTCTGTGTATAAGAAATGCACCATCCGTCTATCCCTAAAACTCATTCCAATGTTTTTGAGTATTTTGTTACGTGCCAAAAATTTGGCACTAGACATTTTTAAATAAGTGCGGGAGTTTCGCGCCATAAATTTGAAAGACTTGTTGCGCGTATTTCCGTCACTACAGAGTGCGTTTGCGCCAAATCGCGCCGACGCGTGTGGGAGAAGAAAAGTGGGGAGTTTCCACAAGACGCTGGGGCTTGGACTTTTGCTTTTGAACGTCGTCAAGAGTGGTGTTGCGGGTCTGGTATCGTATCTTTATTTTTATTATGTAGATTCCTTTTTCTCTTGCTTATCTTTGTTTATCGTTCCCTATAAACCCGTTCCCGTCGTTACCTCTACATACAGGAAGAAAATATAAATCTGGATACAACCTGGTAGCAGTCCACGTCCTGACAACCATGTTTAAATAATCCCGAAGGACGCCCGGAGAACCATCTTTAAATAATCCGGAAGGGAGCCCTGCAGTCGCTAGCCTGGAGCAATCCCGAAGGACGCCATGCGAACCATCTTTAAATAATCCGGAAGGGAGCCACGAGCAACCCTGAAGGAAGTAATTCTGTGAGACGCTTACATATTCACGTAAGTTCCCCGTGTGTGGGGTTTTTTATAATACCTTTTATGAATTTTGCATATTTCGTCATTTTCGTGTAATAATTTGCATAGAGTGTGACGTCATTGACAGATGGACGCGCTAATTTCCACATTATAGATTAGCGTTACCAACTGTCTTTGTGTCGCATATACCTCGTTTACGGAAATGTAAGAATGGCGCCTTCTACGTGGTTTTTGGTTGTATGATTTCTTTTTATGGCTTTATAATGTATTATTTAACGATCTATAGCTTTTTCATTTAAAATAAATATAATTACCTTCATTTTTCAATATCTATTGACCTTAAAATTTAGGTTGGTACTTTTGAACTTACTAAATTCCTAAGATGACAAGCCAGTTGTTATGGTAACTGAATATAAGCCGCCATTTTGGGCTATTGAAATTCATAGCTTATGCTCTTAAAATGTTTTGTGAGTTTAATTAATTTTCTTGCAACTTTAAATGTAGTGTACCTTTTTAACTTGAATTGTGTTAAATAATTGTATAGTTTATTTTTTGAAATGGAATTAAAGTGTTCTCCTTCAGCAGTGTATACAGTATAATAATAACCTCACTTATATACATGTTGCATCATATAATTTTGAATGTAAGTATTTTTAATTATAAGTAAACAGCTTATTTTCTACTTATTATGAAGGAAAAGGAAAATTTTTTCTAAAATTGTTGAAAAATGTAGTTGAATGATCACTTTACTTTTGAATTTTTTTTAAACTCATTTTAACTTGTTTTTGGATTATTTTTTAAAGAAACCGTTTAAATAACATATATAATGTATCTTTCTATAATTTTGAGTGTCATTTTGTAACCTAAATAATTAAGTATAATTTACAATTACCACCATCTCGAAATATAGATTTTCTAATTAACTTGAGTTTTTAGTGTATCCTTTAGTGGTATATTAACCTAACCGTGATGTATTTCTTTCATTAAACACTATCTTGCCCTCTTACCATTCTAAATATGTTCCCTTAGTAATTTAAACAATGTAATCTATAAATGCCTTTTTAAAAAAAAGATTTTGCCTTTAAATAAATTTAACGTAACGAATTGAAGTTTAGTATACCGTTTATTATCTTGTGAATTACTATAGTATTGTATATTTTGTATATTTTTGTCTCAAATATTATTTCAAAATGAATATTACACATCTTAAGCCTTTGGAGCTGATTTACGAAATTTAATGTAGAAATATTACCTCCGCGTCTAATCAAAATGATAGACGATTGCAACTTAAAGTCATACTAGCCCAAGAAACAAAAGGCCTACCTATTTCTAAAATAATTGTTTCCGATTTAACTCAAAATGTGTCTGAAATCAGACAATCCCTTGAAAATATAACTAATATAATAAACAAAATTGACCCCGGCCCAAGTGAGACCGAATTAAAACGTCTGGTTTTCCGTATAATTCACCTTAAGCAGCGTATAGAGTTGTTGTGTTTATTTGACAATGAACAAGCCAACCGAGCTAAACAAACTTTCTTATCGGATATCTTGTTACTTGAAGGAATACTTCTTGAGAGACTCAATCCAAATGCAGACACAGATATATCTCTACCTTTATCAAATCTCGCAATTTCTCCAGTTCCACCATTAGGAAAATCTATACCTGTTTATAAATGGGGTTTAACTTTTCAGGGTTTTGACCCCCAAATCTCTTTAATGTCCTTTTTTGACAGAATTAACGATTTCAGAATCTCACGCAAATGTACCGACCAGGATTTATTTGTTTCAGGGGGCGAATTGTTCTCTAATTCTGCGTTGATCTGGTACCGTAACGTTAGAGGTCAGATTTCTACCTGGGAGGAATTAGATGCGTGTTTAAAACGGGACTTCTTACCGCATGGGTATATTACCGACCTTTGGAAGGAGATACGAAATCGAACCCAAGGACCTGACGAAAATGTAATTTCCTTTATTACTTCAATAGAAGCTTTAGAATTTGAAATTATCGATCAGTTACGAAGAAATTTAAATCCTTATTTTTCCGAACGTCTAGCGTTACAACACATTTCTTCCTTAGCTCACTTCAAAGATTTATGTCGTTCGCTTCAAGCAGTAAAGCTGAGGGTGGATAAATACCGTCCTTCTCCAGAAAAACAATCTGGTCTATTAGAACCTGATTTAGCGTGTCAAGTTCAAACTTCTCATAAAGTATCTACTCTTAATGTTCCTTCTACCTCAACAACTAACTCACTTACCCGTTGGAACTGTAAGAGAAGTGGACATAACTACAATGTTTGCACATACCCCAAAAATATTTTTTGTTATGGCTGTGGTCATGCTAATATCTATAAATCTAACTGTACGAATTGTAATCCTAACGTATCGGGAAACTCTCGCCGAGATATTCCTACCCAGGGCGTGAATATCTCAAGGAATCAAAATCGTCCTCAACACCAATCTTTCAACGGACCCAGACGTCAATAAATTTAAAACATAAAACTACCTCTAACGCTGTACCTTTATTAAATTTATCTAACAATAATATCAATGTACAAAATGCCTTGCCTTCATTAAAAGAATTATGTTATACTACCCCGTCGGAATGGTCTAATTGGCTACAAACCGTTAATTCCTTTTACCATAAAAAGTCTGCTGCTTTACAACTTGTTAAAAAACCCTTCGATAATCGCCCACACTTACCCAGCTCGATTGGTTTCTTAAATGTAATAGCTTTACTGGACACAGGTTCCTCATGTTCCCTTATAAACAACGAAGGTCTACAACAATTATCTAAACAAAATATTAAAATTCAAATTGCTCCCGAAAAAACTTCCATAAATTTAGCTAACGATAATCAAATATATGTAACGAGTAGAATCACTTGAACGTGAGGTTCCATTTTTGATTGTACCTACATCAGCTTATTCATTCCTAATAGGTGTAGATTTTTGTAAACTTTTTAATTTGTTGCTTTATTTCAAAGATTTTTCTTGGCAAACTTCTCTTAAAACAAATTCCTGTGCATCTGCAGGAATATCTAATAAAATTTCTCTTACAGATTCCCAAAATGTAATTCTTAACTCTACAATTGACAAATTTTGTAAACTTAATACCTCTGAACTTGGTTGCGTTACTACTGCAACACATGTTATCTCTACAGGTGATGCCCTCCCTTTTAAGCAACGTCAATAATCCGTTATCGCCTGCATTACAAAAGCATTTGCATTCCGAAATAGATAAAATGTTAGAATCTGGTGTTATCTCTCCCTCAAATTCACCATGGATGTCTCCTGTATTATTAGTTCGTAAGAAGAATGACGATTGGCGTGTTTGTTTTGATGGCAGAAAGTTGAATTCTGTAACTGTCTCTGATGCTTACTCTCTACCAAGAACTGACTCAATTTTAAGCCGGCTTCGAAACGCAAAATTTATCTCATCTATCGATCTTAGACAAGCTTTTTATCAGATACCCCTCGACCTACCTTCCCGTCCTAAAACTGCTTTTTGTGTTCCAGGCCGAGGTCTTGTCGAATATAATTTTTTGCCATTTGGTCTGTGTAACGCTCCACAAACCTTACAACGTACTATGGATCAAACGTTAGGTCCTATCTTACATCAGGAACGTGCCTTTGTATTTCTAGATGTTATTTTAGTTATCTCAAGTTCCTTTGACGAACATATCGCCACATTAAATGAAGTTGCAGAATGCTTAAATGCAGCAGGTTTTAAGATAAATTGGGAGAAATGTCAATTTTGTTGTTCGTCTCTTACATTTCTTGGTTTTATTATCGATGGAACTGGTTTACGAGCAGATACTGCTAAAGTCGACGCTATTACTAAATTCAAAACACCTAAAACTGTTACCGAAATCAAACGTTTAATTGGAATGATTAGCTACTATCGCATCTTTTACCCAACCTTTCAACTATATCTGCACCCATTACCGCTTTAATTAAAAATAAAAATAAATCTCAAACTATCGAGTGGAATTCAGAATCTCAACAAGCTTTCGAACAAATTAAAACATTAATCACTTCAGCACCTATCTTAATCTCACTCAATTTCGATTAAAAATTTTATATACAAACCGATGCCTCACTTACTGGTTTAGGTGCAATGTTATTCCAGGTGAGCAATAGTTTAGAACACCCAATCGCTTATGCAAGTCGCGCCTTAACTTCTGCCGAACAAAAATACTCAGCTACTGAACGAGAATTATTGGGAGTTATCTTTGGCATCGAAAAATTTAGAGGATATGTTGAAGGTACACATTTTACCAGGATTACTGATTGTGCAGCCCTCACTTGGCTAAATAACTTAAAACAACCCGCAGGTCGTTTGGCAAGATGGAACTTGCGTATCTCTCAATTCACCTTTGACGTTAGGCATAGGCCTGGCAAATTAAATATCGTACCTGATGCCTTATCTCGTGATGTTGTCTCTCTTACCCTTCCAAATCTAATTCCCGATACTTGGTATCTTAATATGATTAAAAAAGTTTCTGATAATCCCGATAAATTTCCTACCTTTCGTGTAACCAACAATAGATTATATAAATGTGTAGCTTCTTCACCTCATAAAATATCTAATATTCCTGAATGGAAACTTGTCGTCCCTACCGCTAACCGCAGTGAAGTGCTTAAATTATGTCATGATGATCCCATAGCTGCTCATCTTGGTGTTACAAAAACTCTCGCTAAAATATCTGAATTATATTATTGGCCCACACTAAAATAATCTGTCTGTCGCTATAGTAGGAACTGTAAAATTTGTGGTTCTCATAAGAGCTCACAAGAGGCTCGTTCTGGCTTAATGGGTAACTTAAACGCGTATCTTATCCCTTTCAATTAATATCGCTTGACTTATTAGAACCTCTTCCCCGATCGAAAAAAGGTAACCAATATCTTTTAGTTGTCACCGATTGGTTTTCTAAATTTGTTATAGTGCAACCCTTACGTAAAGCTACATCTGCTGCTATAATTAAATCCCTAGAGCAATTTGTATTTCTTATCTTTGGTGTTCCTCAGATTATTCTTTGTGATAATGGGGCACAATTTATCTCTAAAGATTTTCAAAATTTCGTTAAGAGTTATAGAGTACAAAAAATTTGTACAAGTAAACCCCACCGAAAGAGTTTTAATTACCGCTATCTCTTCCTATATTGATTCATACCATACTACATGGGATGAAAATATTTTTAAAATTGCTCAAGCTTTGCGTACATCTAAACACGAAGCAACCCAATTCACTCCGTCATTTCTTGTTTTTGGAAGATATACCCCAATCGATGGGAGTTACTATGGTTTAGTGCCTGACGATACTAACGTAATTGAATTTGACGATAAAGTACGCTGGGACAAAGACCAACAATCATTACCTTCTATCTTTAACGACGTTAGGAAAAATTTGTTAAAAGCTTACGAAAAGAGTAAGGACCACTATAACTTACGTAAACGAAATATCTCCTTCGCCTTTGGCGAACAAGTTTGGAAAAGGAATTTTGTCTTATCGGATGCATCTAAGAAATTCTCCTCAAAATTAGCCCCTAAATTCATCCTTTGTAAGGTCGTTCGTGTCATTAGTCCCCTTATCTACGAACTGCAAGACGCTGAAGGAAAACGCCAAGGCAGGTGGCATATTAAAGACCTTAAGCCATGCTGACCCAAATGCTAGTTAAGTTTTTTTCACGTACCATTCCCCTCACGATTTACCTAATATTTTTTGTTCTCACCATCAATTAGTAACTTTAATTACTTATTCCCTCTCTCATACAGTATATACCTTCTACACGTTTAACTTACTTACCTTAAATTACCTATCTTTTTCCTTTTGGTTGATTTTCCCTTGAACATACCGTTACTTATATATCGCTTTATTCTCTAGACCCCCAGTATAACTCTGTCGCTTTATTTAATTAATCCTCGAACTTTTCCTACAGCATATTATTTGGTTTTTAGTATTTATCTTACATCGTTTAATTGTGTGGTAATTGTTGTAACTCTGGTTGTAATAACTCATTGAATTTTTATTATTGGTTTTAGCTGATGTTTAGAGTGGATGCTTTCTTCTTTGGGCTCACATAGGAGACGTGGCCTATGCCATTGTAAGAAATAGTTCATATTCACAGGTGCAAAAACTAAGACTTTCTATTCCATGTGTTTTTCCTCTGAATTATTAGTCGCCCACATTATACTATACCATTATTTGTTTCTTTTTCTACTAAATCACCATAACTTATAAAAATTTTTTTTTCATTGTTTTTTGTTGAACTTTGTGGTGAGGCGCTATCGCTTCTTATGGATATCTTATTAAATTCTCGGTTGTTTTAGCATATTGGGACAGTGTGTCTGTACTCAACTGCTTATAATTAGGCATTTTTGTGTGTTTATGGCGTTACCATCTTTAAAAACTACTTTGAAACAGTTTGTTTTCATGTGATTGTATCTGTAGTGATACTTTTAAGTTGTTGTGTCAACTTTTGTCTGATTTTCTTATCGCAGTTGATGCACTAGTTAGGAAAATGATTGTACTAGTTCTCTTAAGAGTCTAGTGAATTGTTTAACTTATGATATACTTTATCTTGTCGGATTAATATCGCAGGTGGGCCTTCAGACCGATCTGTGTTTAAATAGGGACAATTCTCTACCTTCTCTCGTACGCTTGTCCAAAAACTCTACTTTTTCTTATCCTACTGTCTCCGTTTCTGCCTTATCTTTTCTTCGGTGGACCTGTTCTCGTCCCGGAACACCCGTCTGCCACATAAGAGTGATGTTCCCTCACTCCGGACTACTGACTACATTGGCTGGTTGAGTAGTGCTTTGCTATCCACCTTTTCTGTCTCTTTAGCTCAATGCGAGCCTTTTCTCTATTTTTTTCTACCTGGAAGTGCCTCTTATGCATTCCGAATACCCATCTCCCTCTTTCTACCGTTCCTATTTCTACTGCCGTTTCATTTCCGTCAGTCACCGTGTGGTTGCGGAAGGTTTTCACAGACACCTGGAGCGCATCTCTGGGACTCTTTCGTGGGGTCATGCGGTGCCGCTGTCAGCGCATATGGGCGCTGACAGTGAAGGTATGTATGAGTGTGTGAATGTGTGAGTCTATGTAGAAATATCGTGTGGATATCGGGTGAGTATATCACCGATATCAATTAGCGCCGGGTGCAGGGATGCACCCAAATGCCTTTGCCAGTCCCTCGTACAGTTTATTGCAAACGGGCCTGCTTCACAGGTTGCTTTTTTTAGGGGGTACGAGAAATTCCCATTTAACGGCTCCACGGAGCCACTCTATCGCTATCTTATCTATTGTCTTTGATAATAACTTAAGTTAATATCTTTATCTTATTTATTATTTTTGATAATAACCTTGGTTTAATATCGTTATCTTACCAAATACCGTTAGAAATAACTTTAGTTTAATATCGCGTTACTTTACCTATTACCTTTGATAATAACTTAAGCTCAATATCGTTATCTTATCTATTATCTTCGACAACAATTTGAGATCTTGTTGTTAACTTTTTATCTTCCTAACGTTGTAATTTGTTAGGTTAGCAATGTAAGGATTTAGTAAGATGGTACGTTTGGTAAATTTGTTGATTCACAACCATGTCATGGACAAGTTTTGATGTGTATCGTTATTAAACCAAAGTACTAGTAACAAAAATTTGCTAGAGTGTAGACTAACTCACTCTGATGAACATTTTAAAATTTGGGCACTTTTTGCCAACAAAGATTAGTTTTGATGCAACGCTCATGTGCGTTTGCATGTAGGAAACCTTAATGTTAGCTTTAGTTTAGTATATAGGTTAGGCGACTTGTCGCATTTGTTTTACTTTAAGTAGTGTTTATGCTCCCCGACAAATTTGTGCTGTCGATTATTAATGTAGTCAAAGACAATGGGACTACATATTCCGTTTCCTGGTACTTTGGAAGACGTGTTATCAGTCGAAAAAACCAGGTGGCGCCTCAAATAAACATTTTGTAGGTTTCAAGTTAGGATTTACGTAGGGTAGCTAGGATTTAGATTTTAAGATGTTACTGTGGTAACAGTCTTTTTCTTTTTTTAAGTTGTTTCTTTTATGGCTTTGTCGCGATTGTTACGTGCCAAATTCTTACATCACCGTAAACGAGGTATATGTGACATAACGGCAGTTGGTAACGCTAATCCATGATGTGGAAATTAGCACGCCCATATAACATTTTTTCGCATCTTAGATTGTCGAATGCTTTATACAGACCTAGAAACCCTATAACTCGACTTTTGAAACATTTTTACCTAGAAGATAGAACATTGGAATGTGTTGCTTTTTAACACTGAAAGAGATAACAAAATGGTTATAGTCGTCAAGAATATTTTGATCTGAAATTATGCTATCCTAATCTGGTTTCACAATCTATAATTTTTGCAAATGAATTTTTCCTTTTACAGTTATAGAATTTATAAATCCAAGCGAATCATAACATTTAGTATTAACAGAGACAATTTTTCTTTTTGTTGTGGGAAATATTTGCGTGCATTCTGATATTGAAATGCAAAAGGTATCACAGTTGCAGGGTTCTGTTTTAACCCTAGAGCTTTATTAGGAACATTGCAAAATTTAAGATCATACTCTGCAGGAAATGATATCTCAGAGATATTTATTAGAAATTGTTCATAATAATGTTTGTTTAACACCAGATTTAACTCTGATTGAAGTCAGAAGATAATTTAGATCGTATGTTCTGCATAGCCCATTATTCATATAGAATTGAGAAAGTATTGCCTCAGAAACAAGAAGATATCAATCCTTGTCGATAACAACTATTTTGTTTAGTACTCTTGTAACGAAATGAAGCGCTGTTAGTATCATACGTAATAGTTGTCCAATTGAATGCACTAAGTCATTATGGGTGTTTTTGCGCCATAAAATATTCTGTAGGAAGGTTTGTTCCAGATTAATAAGGATTTATGTAAACATTTTTTGTATATTGGTAGTAAAGACAATGGAAAACATTCTAAATTACAATGGATGTCAAAAGGATTTTGTTCAACTGATAGCCTTTGAGACAACATTCAGAAAATAACTCAAAGAAGTTTTACAATTGGCGTCATACACAACATGCAGTTTTGTAGATACACTAGATTCGCGAACAACATAAATGAAAAATCGAATATTTATTTTCAAGATTGTAACTCTGTAGCATGATGGGAATATAATGAGCATGTTCTAAGGAAACATATTCTTGCATAAATTTGTTACCTTCATGAATTTTTTTAAAATCTTTTTTCTAAGTTTAGAAAGTGTTGTTTGGGCACAACAAAAGCCACCAAGCTTTCTTGGTTCTGTAGGAGATTTAAGTGGGAGGTCAATTTTGAATCTATCATTTTTACGAATTTTTGTTGTATAAGTGAAAATATTTTCAACTAATTGCTCATATTCCGGACAGTTCTTTTACTTTCTTCTTAATCTTCTTTGGGAATTAAACCACTCATAGTTTTTAAAATCTACTTTATTTACGTTTCGATCCATGACCTAGGATCGTTGTCAAAATAATAATAAAAACTTCAAGTTTGACATTTATGACATAAATTGAAGGTGACTTTGATTTATTGATGTTTGAAATATTTGGTTTGAGTACACTAAGCAAAAATTTTTAAAGTTTAAAAGAATGATTGCCTTCAATTTGTGTTATGGCCTGGGACCGACTTTTTTTAGGTAGCCAATACGCTTAACATGTAATCAGCTGATTAATTTTTATTGGTGAATTTTATATAAATTCAATAATTTGGAAAACATTTTTAAACATGTTTCTATTTATACAATCGAGAGGATGGTTATTAAAAAAAAAAATTATAAATTTCATACGAATAAAGGTAACAAAATATGATTTTGATAAAATTCTCGTTAGTGCAAAAACCTACTACGAATCTGTATTTTCCAAACAAAAAGAAATTCACATAAAGAAATTTAATAACCTATTTATAGAGAAAAATAACACGCAAACTAAAACGTTAGAAAACAGCAACACTATGCTAAACACTGTGATAAATTTATCAAGCAGAACTATTAACGACACAGAAAAATCAATTCTATCAAAAGGCCTTAACTTTGCAGTAACACCAAAATCAATACCAATCTTTGAAATAATTAGCTGTATTGAGAAAACAGCAAACCAACTCGAAGAAGATCAAACAAACGAATTTAGAGTACGATGCAAAATCGAAATAGAAAAGAATCACAAAATAAAACCAAATGTAAGTAATAACGACATAAAAGCAATTCGCAATCTAAAAAACGATAACTCAATTATAATTCTACCTGCTGACAAAGGCAATGCAACAGTAATAATGAATAAAAACGATTGCAACACAAAAGTTGAACACTGTTGAACACTGAGAATTACACCAGTTTAGAAACGGACCCAACAAAATCAATTGAAAATAAAATATACAAAACTCTATTTAAATTTAAAAATGAATTCAAAGACAAAGAAAGAAGTAAACTGGTCCCACATTACAGTAAACCACCCCACTTTTACGGTCTACCAAAAATTCATAAAAAAGACATTCCTTTAAGACCTATCGTAAGCTCCATAGATTCACCATGCCATGATTTAGCAAAATTTGTCCTAAAAATTATAAATCCATTAGCAGGCAAAACGGATTCTTTCATAAAAAACAACGAACACTTTTTAGAAAAATTATCAAACATAAAAATTGAAAATACACACACAATGGTAAGTTTTGATGTAGTAAATCTCTTCACAAATGTCCCTATAAACATAACACTTAATATTATAAAAAACAAACTAGAAAAAGATGACAACCTTAAAGAAAGAACAAAACTAAGTATATCATCGATTATGGAATTACTTGGTTTATGCGTCAATACCACATATTTTCAAATAAGTGATCAATTCTACAAACAAAGCTTCGGAATGGCAATGGGAAGTCCACTATTGCCAATCTTTAGTGATATATTCATGGAGGAATTCGAAAAAGATGTAATATTCACACAGGAATTGAAACCACTAATCTGGTGGAGATACGTAGATGATGTCTATGCTATTTGGCCTCATAATACAGAACTAATTAAAAACTTTGTAGAGTCCATTAACAAAATAGAACCAACTATTAAATTCACATATGAATTAGAACAACATGGAAAACTTCCTTTTTTAGATATTCTAGTTAGCAAAAACGATACAACAATTACTACATCAGTATACAGAAAACCAACACACACAAACATATACTTAAAGTTCGATTCAAACCACCCACAATGTGTCAAACGAGGAATTATCAAAACCATGTATGATAGAGCAAAATTAATATCATCAAACGAAGAAATTTTAAAGAAAAAGACCTAATCAAATGTACACTCTTAGAAAACAAATATCCTAAAAGAATAATAGAGAAAGAAATGAATAAAAACCCTAAAAATTAAGAAAAAGAAAACAAAAACAACGATACACACCAAAAATGCTCTCAATACCATACATAAAAAGATTCTCCGAAAAAATCCAAAGAATAGGAAACAAATTCAGAATTAAAACAGTATTTAGAACCAACAATACACTAAGAGCACAATTAACAAAAACAAAATCCAAAAACGCAATACAAAGTTCAAAAAACTGCATCTACAAAATACCGTGTGAATGTAACAAATTTTATATAGGGGAAAGTTCCAGACCATTTGAAGTTCGATTAAAAGAACATAAATCATACATAAAAAATAGAAAATTTGAAAAATCTATGATTTGCCAACATGCATGGGACTCCAGTCATAAAATAAAATGGGAGGACGCAAAAATTATAGACAAAGAAGAAAACCACCAAAAACGCAAAATCAAAGAAGCTGCTTATATAACCCTACATAAAAATAACTGCGTTGCAAACGAATCCGTGACTTTCAGTAAACAATGGATTCCATTACTAAAAGAAATAACAAATGAAAACCAAATGCCCACAATATCTAGGTAGCATTGCAAGTTTTTCCTGGGTTTTCCTTGCGATATTAACATGAAATACAGCCTACATACATGATTTCTATTTATACATACAATAACTAATTACATAACAATAAGCATATTAACAACCCCTGTAAAACAGCATTGGTATCTGACAAGTGTAAACCCGCAATAGAAGAACATGTCAATTTTTTATAGAAAGAGCTGAATGGCTCATTCTGCTTGGAAGAGTTTTCGTGATTTCCAAATTTGTTAATTTTGAAAGCAAAGAGCTAAAGCCATTACTTTCTGCAGTGGATGTTTATTCATTTTTAATAAGAAGTCTTTCCTTTGAAGTCGAGTTTAGGAGAAACATTAGATTTAAGATCGTAATTCTTTAATTGAAAGTGATTATGCAATATAGTGTTGTGGGATTTAGAACCAACTGAACATTTTGTTATAGAAGAACAATTGCCATACCTACCTTTTCCCAAACTATTGATTGGATTTAATAAAAAACTTAATTTTTCTCAATGTGACAAATTTTTATAAACATGTGGCAAGTGTAAATTCTGTGTTCCATATTATTACAAAAAGAGGAATTAAATTTCCTAAGAATTTGATAAAGTGTTCCAAATTAGGAGTTTGAAAATGATCTCCCTCCGTTTCGTAAGCACATTCTGTATTGTAATCTAATTTGTTTTTTAAAAGAAACTATTAAGATTTTATTCCAAAATTCTTTATAAGAAAAATTTGAATTTTTCAATGCCTCACCATTTTTATGAACAATGGTTGCAAATTCGCACAATGAACTTGGCTTGCATTTTGTTAAGCTATGAACATCTAACATTGCTGATAAGTAAGAATTAACAATGACAAATTTGTTTTCGAAATTACATTTCAGGCATTCAGGTTTGAATTGTCAGAGAATTTTCAGAACAATTAGCTATTACAGATTTGTACAACAAATATTTAAAAATAGTCGTTCTCTGGCACTTCTTATGTTTGCAGAGGAATGGAAAGTAATCGAGTGCTGCATCTATCAATAAATATTTGAAAATCACAAGAAGAACATGATTGCCATAGCTCCAGAAAAAAATTCTAGAGCTGAGATATACAACTTACAATACAAAATTTCAGAATTTACTCTGATCTTTTACAATATATGTGTATAAGACTCATTTATTTATCAGAGTTTATCATTATCATTACATCTTTAGTTCTGAAACTGGTTAGATGCATATCTCCCATAGCTTACATTTTTCACTATCTGCGTGCAATAGTCTAATCTAGTTCTACCTCTACCTCTTTTTTCCTATCTCTGCTTGTAATATATTCCGTACTATTGTAGCAGGCCCGTCTATTAGCATTTAAATTTAAGGCGTTCCCACACAGAATCGTAAACGGTGGTGTGAGAAATAACCGGAAAAGGGGAGGACTGGACTTGATCGGACTACATACTCTTCACAACCTAAGTATCTAACAATTTCACTAATATAACTTTGTCTAGGTTTTCCTATTCTATTTTTATTTGCTAGTCTATAAATCTAAGACCTTACTAAATAGTCTCCCATGTCTTAACTGGTACCCTATCATTCTATCTCTCCAGACTTTTAATTGTTTCCACATACAGGGTTTCTCACCTATCCTTCTATAAATGTCCTCGTTTGTTACTCTATATGTCCAACTAATCTTTAACATTCTCCTATAACACCAAGTTTCAAAAGCTTCTACCTTCTTTTTTATCTACCTCTTTAATTGTCCAAGTCTCACTACTGTATAATAGACCGCTTCATACGTACGACTTTAAGAAACTTTTTCTATTATCTAAATTACTACTATTAGCTGTTAGTAAGTATTTTTTTTTAAAAACATTTCTTTAGCTTGACCTATTCTAGTTACTATATCCCTTCTGCTATGTCCGTCCTTTGTAATTATACTACCTAAATTATATAGAAGTTTGACAAACTTATAAAATATTAATTATCGAAGTTCACCCTGAACTGGTTGTGGTAGTGTTCTATTTATGTATTTACGTAGGTTAGGTGTCGAAACGGTTTGGGTTTATGCTGTCGGGTATTTACTGTTTGTAGTTGAATTAGAAAGTAAGGTTGTAAAACTTCCACATATGCGTTTGGAATTTGATCTATTTTGTAAAATTAATGATTGCTATAATTAAAAAAAAAGTAGAAGGTATGTTTTGATTTCGACAGTTGTCTCATTTGTCAACCCCTCCCTGGATATGGACAATAAAGGGAATTGAGTCTCATGTGCCATTACATCTTTGGCTGACTTTACTATTCTCTCATGCCTTGGTGTGTCACCTATCATCCTATCTCTCCTATTTTTTTTGTTTCCTCAGATATCTTTTTTCTTCTACTATTTTTAAAACTTCTTCGTTATTAACTTCGTCTGTCCATGATATCTTCATCATACTTCTGAAGTACCACAGTCCAAACAGCTTCTACCTTTTTCCTGTCCGCTTCTCCTACTGTCCAAGTTTCACAGCCGTACAGTGATGTGCTCCACATAAATGCTTTCGGTAATCGTTTTCTTGTTTCTATGTTTGTTGTCTTTGAACACAGTAGTTGCTTGTTTTTTCTCATTAAATGCAGCACAGCTTTGTGCTGATCTATGTTTTATATGTTTTGCACTTTTCCCATTTTGCATTATTTGGCTTCCAAGGTAGCACAAATCCTTAACCACTTTTAAGTTCTCCTATTTGTATTCTAGTTTTTTTATTTATTTCCCCTTTCCTTCTATACTAGTAGTTTACTTTTATTTTTGTTGTTTTTCATACTGTATCTTTCTGTTAACACTGTTTCTATTACATTAAGAGCAACTTCTAATTCTTCCTTAGTAGATGCTAATACTGGTAGATCATCTGCAAATCAAAACATCAATCTTTTGTCCTTGCACATAATTCCAAATGTCCTGCATTTGACAGTATTCATTACCTTTTCAATGGACAAGTTATAAAATCAATGGGTATTTGCCACATTTCTACTCTAATTCTATTACCGTTGTTTGCTCTTTGTATAAGCTATGTACTATCCGTGTATCCCTAAAACTCATTCCAATCGTTTTGAGTATTTCGAACATTTTTTTTCATTTTACATTGTCGAATGCTTCTTCCGGACCTATAAACTCTATATACGTCTTTTTTTATTGTTAGTTCCGTTATCACCGAGAGATAAAATAGTCTTCCGTGTTCCCCTGTTTTGCGTAAACTCAAATTGATCTGCTCCAAGTATTTCTTCGGCATGTTTTTCCATCCGTATTGGTGCAATTCTAGTTTATATTTTTGATACGTGTGTGTTGTTACACTTATTGTTTGAAAATTTTGATATCAATCTGCACTTCTCTTTTTTGACTATGATGTTACATTTGAAATCTTTGGGTATTTTGCCTGTCTCATACATATAGCTTACAAATTGGAAGAGACATTCTGTTATTGCTTATTTTCCGGTTTCTAGAGTTTGTATTTACACCGTATCTATATCTGGTGCTTCATTTTCCGAACACTTTAATGCTAATTCATACACATCTTTAGGTATAGGATATCCCAAGTCATCCTTTTCAATGTCTGATTCCTGTTCTGGTGTTTCTAGTTTCTCTCCTGTATATAAACTCTCTATATATTCTTGCAGTCTAACCACTTTCTCTACATTTTCTATAATGATATCTTCTGCCAAGCCCCTTATATTTTTACTACACGGTTTTATGTCCTTAAAGTCCATTCTAATTAGTTTGTATATTTCGTCTGTCTTTCTTATTTCCATCTTAATTTCAACCTCTTTGCACTTTTCATCAATCCATTGTACTTTAGCTTTCTTGCATTTGCGAATAATTTCTCATTTTATGGTTTTCTATCTGTTTTCATGCTCCATCTGGTATTTTTGTATTTTCGTCTTTCTTCTATTAAATTCAGGACATCTTTTATCTGTGTTTTTTTTGTGTATGCCCCAGAGTGTCTCTGGCCACTATGTCTAAGCTGAATTGAGTGTTATTCTATTCTGTTTGTAATTCCTTAGTATCAGAAGTTTTCCTAATTTCTTTCACTAACTCATTTGACTTTTTTCAAATCTTTCATGGATATCTTTATCTTTTAGTTTTCAAAATGTCTTTTTCTGTTTCTTTTTTTCATATTTTTAAATTTAAGCACAGCTTTGATAATTACTATGTTGTGGTCAGTTTCTATATCTGCTTCTGGGTTACTTCTACAGTCTTTTACTTGATTTCTAAACATAATTGAACAAGAGTGTAATCTTGATATTACCTTATGTCTCCTGGCATCTTCCACGTGTATCGTCTTCTAGCACGATGTTGAAATAATGTGTTTGTGATGGTTAAATTGTTTTTGTCATAAAATTTGTTACGGGCCTGTTTGACACTACGACACCAGGGGACAAAAGGATTGATATTCTTAAGTTGACTAGCTCTAGTCGGCGAGGGGTGGGTCTGACACAAGTCGTAGTTTGGGCATCTAACAGCCCTAATCCGTAGTAAGTGGTAAACAGTATAGACTAGAGATAGGTTTTAATGGTAACAAAATCGGGTGGGCACCACCAGTAATGACACTATGCTAGCTATAATCATAAGAATCTTGTTACTGGTCGAGAAAGCTCTTTAGCACTTGGTAATAATAATAAAAGAAAAATAAAGAGAAACTCACGGTGTAGAATGCTCTGATTTGCCCTACTTGCGCATGCAATCCTAAGAGAAATGATACACCTTATCTTCGGTTACTGACTCTATTTCTACACATAGCTGTAAGGATTACATTAATTAACACAGATATATACATTTGAACAAACATACGGCGCCGACTAGTACGCCTTAAATGCAACTACTAAATCGATGTTCGCACTGGCCAGAGCTATCAAAATAAACTCTTATGTACAACTTATATTTTTAAACAAAGTAGGGATGGATGCATCTGGATCTCACGCTGATGCGGCTAACCAATTTGACGACGTAGGGTATGAACTGAAACCCGAAGTATCATGCGCTCTAAGCCGGGTGCATGCAAAACTTGCTGTATCTAGGGTGATACTAAATGTAGAACTATTTGAATAGGTTGGCTTTACAAATGTTATGAACATGCGTTTACGGGACAAATTACACCACGTAGCTTTACAGTTATAAATGCTAACAGTGCGCACACATTTATTTATATCTCACGTGGCCGACGGGGCAGCGAGAATAGAGTGGATATACGACAAAGCGCACTTCTCTAATTTTGGCTCCACTGACACAGGTTGTCAACAACAACTTATAGTTTTGGGGAACAAAATAGCTCAGTACCAACGTGCAGAACTAGTCTGATCACTCAGTAAAAATAGGAACAGTTCAACGCTTACCTTGTGGGGTAAATCAAGCCACTGTACATAGTGAGTAGGAGTCGTGTACGTTTTAACAAACTATCAACAAGCGTCATTACGGGGTGTGTTCTGTTCCCAAGTAGATTGGACAATTACGGCTTACGGCATACATAATTTAAGGTCCTTTCTTTTTCGTCCAAATTAGAAATTCCCAATATGGATTTGTATTCTATATACAGTGTGTACAGTATAAAATGCAGTACATGGGGATCTTGGAAACTGTAGGAGATACGATCTTAGTTAAATGGGCCAAAAGTTGCATAATCAGTATCTCGGATCGGTTTTCAAATTTCAAAAATTTTTCATAGGTTACTAGATAGAGGCAAAAAACACAAAATTGACGATTTCTTTATTTGCTCGTAATTAGTCTACTAATTGAAATAGAATGTTCAAATTTGGTACATCATGGTAATTCCCCATTGCGCTTCACATTTTCAACTTAGATTTTGTCTAGGGCATCTAGATTGTGCGTGACAATGTTCAACTTTTTATTTTTAAATAGCTGCCATATTGGATTTTTACATTTTTGAAATGCTGACAAAAAACCCTTTCCAAAGAGGTATAACATGGCTATGTTTGATTGAATCAAAACACTAAAATCACATAATTATGTTTTGGTCGTAGTAGTCTTTAATTTCCATTATAACAAAGAGAAACAATTGCTCTAAAAATTTTAAACTCAATTTTCAGTGGTAATAAAAACAGTAAAAAACGTAGAAAATTGAAAATAAATCTGTATTAATCAGAGCTTACATAACTATGCATTAACAAAGAATAAATACAAACTAGCATCTATTCAATACAAAATATTATTTAAGCTGTTTTTAGTTGTCATTCATGTTGAGACAATTGCAAATTAACAATCAAGGAAAAAAAATATAACAATAGTCAGCCACATGAATTCATTATTTATTTTAAATGTTCAAATAACCCTCCATTTTGTTGAACACACAACCGACACCTTTTATAAACATCTTTACAAGAACTACATTATCATACGTTTTTGAGTACACATGACTTTTTAAATGGCCCCATATAAAGAAATCTAGAGGAGTTAAATCCGGTGATCTCGCCGGCCAATTAATTGGTCCCTGATTTCCAATCCAGTTTTCATTATACTCAGAATTAGAAAAATTTGTAATAATCAGAACATTGTGGGGTGGAGCGCCATCATTTTGAAAAATCATATTTTGCAAAGTAGCGAGTGGAAGCTTCATTAGTCTATCTGCCACATTTCCCTGCAATAAATCTAAGTATCTCGCAGAGTTTAAATTTGCATCATAAAAAAACGGACCTATAATGTACCTTCCAATAATACCAATCCAGACGTCGAATCCCCATTTAATTTGATGTCTAACTTGGCAGTTCAAATGTGGATTTTCATCTGACCAAAAAATTGTATTTTTGCGGTGGAACATACCACAATTCGTAAATCGACTGCACTACTTGAAACATAAAATAAAGGACGAACTTTGACGTTTCTCAGATGTTGAGCAATTGTTTCTCTTTGTCATAATGGAAATTAAAGCCTACTACGACCAAAACATAATTGTGTGATTTTTAGTGTTTTGATTCAATCAAACATAGCCATGTTATACCTCTTTGGAAAGGGTTTTTTGTCAGCATTTCAAAAATCTAAAAATATGGCGGCTATTTAAAAATAAAAAGTTGAACATCGTCACGCAAAATCTAGATGTCCTAGACAAAATCTAAGTTGAAAATGTGAAGCGCAATGGGGAATTACCATGATGTACCAAATTTGACCATTCTATTTCAATTAGTAGACTAACTACGAGCAAATAAAGAAATCGTCAATTTTGTGTTTTTTGCCTCTATCTAGTAACCTATGAAATATTTTTGAAATTTTAAAACCGATCGGAGATATCCTCATGATTATGCAACTTTTGTCCCATTTAACCAAGATCGTATCTCCTACAGTTTCCAAGATCCCCATGTACTGCATTTTATACTGTACACACTGTATATGGATATAGATAACGGCAAATAAAAGTGGACAATGAGTAGACCTACAACAGATAGATTAACACACCCGCACCATAAAACCCAACTTGACACTTTCCAAAAAAAAAAAACAAAAAAAACTCTGACTATAATATAATGAATGGTTATACAAACGGAACGTTACAAATTCTACCAGTCTACTGCCCTGTCGTTTCTCGTGCCTAATCCACATAAACCTACTACCGCTTCTTCCGTACCCTCACCAACCACTGCATTAAAATCTTAGTAATATTAAATTTGCATGTCATTTTACAAATCTTGGTGTGTCTTTGACATCTTTGTAGATCGTTTCTATCACTTCCTCGCTGTAATACTTGTATACTTGTATTATTACAGCATTTACTGATTTAGAATCTAATCTAACCATGCGTACTTTTTTGTTCTTTTGTAAGTGGTTTTCCAAACAGTATCCTATCTTTTTCGCATAACTATCCCCAGCCCCGAATTTCTTTCTCCTGATCCTATATGAATTATCTTAGACTCTATTTCCATAATCTCCCACCTCTGGCCACCAAACTTCGTTAATCCCTACACTATGTCTAATACTGACCTATACATAAGAATAATAAAACTCACTATTATAGCCCAAGACAATGAGCAATACAGTTCAGTCTGTAAACATCATTTACTAAATGCAACATTGAACATAAACGGAAAACAACAAGAGAGTTATTTGAGGTTACAGGTTTTAAACTTTTATCAGTTTATGGTAGAGCGTTTGGAAAAATTAGCTATATGTAATTTTAATATTTACCTACCGCATGAGGGTATCCAATTAACAATAAATAATAAATAACAGGACCTCTAACACCATCGTACCCTCACGTTTCGGGACGTTGCCTCGCAAGCTGCAGCAGTCGGTGAAGGGGGGGTTCATTAAACAAACACACTGAGACGAAAATTCGATTGTTTTATTGAACGAGCTACTAACTAAAACTTCAACTAATTACATATGCATAACAAAATATAAAGTAAATAACCTTATGTACAAAAGGGCGCCACCATGGGAATTAAACAGCCCATGGACCAATCGCGGTAATAGCTCTCGTCGCACTTTGTTCGTGGGCGATGAACCAAAATGGCAGAACAGAAAATAAGTCACTTATAGTCTCCGGCTAGCACAAACACAACTTAACTAAACTTAACTAACAAACATATTTTGAATAGATACAGTTCTAGGTGTACACACCCCAATAACAAAAATTTATTAATGCTACCCTATTCTAATTAACTTGCATAGTGCGACGACCCTTTTTAACCACGGGGTCATCTACACCATGAAAAATACGACCTTCTCAAGGGTCAAATAGTACCGTAACTTGACTTCGGGCCTGAGCTTTGCATTCTCAGGTAGTCTCGTGGATTAGTGATTAACGACCTCTGACACCGTCGAAACACAATATAATAGAAGACCCTTCTAAAACGATGCGGTCTCCAAAGCAATAATAAAACGGATCAATTTACTTGAACTGGGCATTCACCCGAATTGTATTTTATGGAAGTCGACAAATACTGTTTTTAAACAAATAACTGACTTATGCTGCATAACACAGCCTTGAGTTCATAGTAATATCACATATACTAATTACTTACTCAGAGAAATAAATAACTTAAAACATAACGGCCCGCACTTGACTGCAGAGAAATAAACACATCACTAGTAACCGTTAGCTTTAACCTCTAACGCGTCTGAAATAAACAACCCCGATTCCCACCGGCTGGCCTCCTTATATACATTTTGGTTAATTGAAAATAACCCCTTTCTTGACGCTCTTACTCGGCTTAGGATGCGCCGGTCGTAAATCTTTAATTTTAATTAAAACTGTCAATGCCTAAGATAACCACAACCGTAGCTCTCAGAATTGATTTTAGTTGAGTGCTCAGCTAATTGAAAAATTGCTTCAGACCACCCTGACATAAATAGGATCCTAAAGCATGATTGACATCTAATCATAGATATGGACTAATTTGACATGTTTAGTGCCCTTAAAGTAAGTGCCTTTAGAAAATTGATTAACTCTTGGATTAGATCTTTCTGGGAACTTCGCTGAGAAGCTACTTGGGTGATCCTGCAGCCGCTACAATTCTAATAATTAGCATGCTAAAATTAAACTAGAAAGTAACTATTTTTAGGAATACTAGAACTATTAGAGCTTATTAAAACAGTATGTTACACAGCCCCTCGAAAAATTGAAATTGCTCTTAGGAATTTCAAGAAAATTGAAAAAAAAAAAAAATAAATGTAGAAATTAACACATCCAACCGCAATTATGTTTAAGACAACTGAGTCTTTTCAGAAAATTGGCGGAAGGAAAAATAAAAATTGGAAAAATAAAATATTAGTGAGGTTTTAGGTCTTGGACGTGGAACACCCCTAGCGGTTTTCCGTCCATGGAAGATAGTCTATAAGTGGTAGAACCTAAAACTTCCATCACCTTTGCTTCTAGGAACTTCGGGGCTAATTTTTATTGAAATGTTTAGAAGCATCTGATAATATAAAATTGCGCTTCCACACTAAATCCCTACTTTGAAATTTAATGGTCTGCGCCTTAAATTGTACGAGTGCGTATTACGTTCATACGCCAAATGTATGTTCTTCTGAACTTCTTTAAAGATGGGCGATAATTCATTAAGGTCTTGAACCAATTGTTCTCGAGTATCAATTGCTAGATCCTCTGGATTTAAATCCTTTAATTTATTATAGAATTCCCCGGACAGAGGAACCGTGCGTCCAAAAGCTAAAAATGTTGGGGAATATTTTGTGGATTCATGAACAGCATTACGAAGCGCATGGGCAATTTTGTGAATATTATCGTCCCAATTCTTATGAGAATCTTGAATGTAACTGCGAATGGCAGCTCCAATTACCTTGTTAACGCGTTCTACATAATTAACTTGAGGATGGTAGCTGGCGTTAAACCAAACCGAAGGTATTTTATAATTTGTCATGAGATTGGAAAATAAATTACTTTTAAATTGAGGGCCATTATCTATCATACAAATTTGAGGTACCCCATATACCAAAAATACAAAATTTTCCAGGTAATTACAAATTTGTTTTGTTGAAGCGCTGCGCATGGGATGCAATAAAGTGAATTTTGTAAACCAGTCAGTAACAACTAAAAGGTAAGTATTCCCCAATTTCGAGCGCGGAAAGGGCCCCATTAAATCAATCGACAAACATTGAAACGGAAATGAAACTTTTCTCTTTGCCCATAAAACCATAATGGTTGAACGTGCTGGATTTGCTTTGGCAGCACGTAACACATTTACTAATGTATTTAGAAATATATGACCGCATTTTAGGCCAGTAATAGAGCTCTTTGATTTTTGTATATGTTTTAAATACACCCAAATGGGCCGAAACTGGATCATCATGGCATTCTTTTAAAATTTGTGCACGGCATGATTTCGGCACTACTAACTTCCACTCAATTAAATTGGCTTTGATATTCAAATTATTCGGAATAAACTTATACATTTTATCATCTTCTACTCTCCAATCGGGATATAGATCTGGCTTTTCCTTAATATTATTTAACATGTTTTTGTACCAATCCTCGACCTCGTCTAAAGAAAAATTTAAAGAATTAATAGCATAGGCTCCACTAGGAGCTCGGGATAATGTATCTGGTACCACATTAAATTTACCCTTCCTGTGGATAACTTCGAAATCAAATTGTTGGAGTTTCACACTCCATCTAGCTAAACGTCCGCAGGATCTTTTAAGTTGTGGAGCCAAATTAAAGAATGATGGTCCGTAATGACCTTAAAATGAGTTCCTTCAATATATGGTCGGAATTTTTGAATAGCAAAACACACCGCCAAAAGTTCCCGTTCTGTGACTGAATAATTTTCTCTGCTGAATTTAAACTGCGAGAAGCATAAGCAATTACATGTTCTTCGTCTCCTTCTCCTGAGTTAAAACACAACCAACGCCGTAATTTGAGGCGTCACATTGTAAAGAAAAACTTTCGAAAAGTCAGGACTCTTAAAATAGGAGCCTTTGTAAGAACATCTTTAATTTTTTCAAACGAAATAAGAGCCTCGTCCGTCCATTTAATCGCTTGCGATTTTCTCTTTCCCTTTAGTAAATCATTAATAGGTGCTATAATTGTGGCAAAATCCAAAACAAAACGCCTATACCAAGAACACATACCGGTGAAACGTTTTATTTCAGTGGCTGTCTTGGGTTGAGGAAAATTTACAATTGCGTCAATTTTGCTGGGTCAGTTCGGAGACCATCTTTATTCACAATATATCCCAGATATTGTAACTCTGGTTTACAAAACTCACATTTTGAACTGTTAATTGTTAAATTAGCGCCTTTCAACTTCTCATACACTTCGTTCAAAATTCTAATATGCTCCTTAAATGTGCTTGAAATAATAATTATATCATCTAAATAAACAAATACTGATTGGGATAATGAAAATCAAAATAGAGTCCATGAGCCTCTGTAATGTGCCTGGAGCATTGGCCAAACCCATCGGCATTACATTATATTGAAATAATCCGCGCCTTGGGACAGTAAAGGCTGTTTTTCCTTGCTTTCGTCACTCAAGGGCAATTTGCCAGAAAGCTTTTTAAATCGATTGAACTGAGATATTTCGCATTGCGTAATCTATCAAGAATGTCATTTACAAACGGAATGGGATACGCGTCTTTTTGTAATTGAATTTAATCGTTTAGCGTCAAAACATACACGAAATTCACCTTTTGCTTTTTCTTTACTAATAGCATGGGGAGTTCCACGGGCTATTGCTTGGGCTAATAATGCCTTGTTCAAGCATTGCATCAATTTCTTTATTAGCATGTTCCAGCATCGCCGGTGATAATGGGTAATACCTTTGTTTAATTGGTTCAACGTCTTCCGTTGTAATATGATGTGAAATTTTAGTGGTTCGGCCTAAGGTAGGACGATCCAGGGATTGAAATAAAGAAATAACCTTGTTTAATTCAAATTTCTGGTCTTCATTTAAATCGGCCATGACTTTAATGAAATTTAATTTATTCGTTTCCGCAGAATGAGCATAAAATTCATTTTTGAAAATCTACTTTCAATTCAAATAATTGACAAAATCAATCCCTAACGTTAGGGTACACTCTATTGAGTCGGAAACTAAAACATTTAAAGACCGAGTAACCCGTTTATAGTCAAGGGCAAATTAATTGAACCTAAAATTGATTGTGCAGTGCCATCCGCGGTTGTTAATATAGACGTTTTACATTTTAATTAATTCTAACTTATATTTATCCAATAAACACAAACCATGTCTGCCTAAAATAGAGGTATTCGCGCCGGAATCCAACAGTGCAGTATAAGTTTCCTTAAATATCTCGATATTAATATAAGGTCTTGTATCATCTTTTACTTTATAAAAATTTGAAAAAACCTTAGATGATTTACAAAAATTCTTAACTTTACTAACCAATCCGACCACGTCTTTTGTCAGCAGCAATATTATTAAACGAAGAAAAGCAACGGCTGACTACGCGCTTTCCTGTCCTTAGTTTTTTGAATTATTTGAGCAGTTTGGACAATTTGTGGACGTAACTTCCAACTGCCCACAAGAATAACAAAATATTCCGCGTTTCTCCGGACAAGTATGAAACGAGTGACCTCGTCTTTTACAGTTGAAACAAATAGTCGAAAATTTTGCTGTGTTTTTAAAATAATTCGAAACGCCGGACCGTGGTAAATTATTATTAGAAAATGAACTCTGTCGAACTTGACGTTCTAAGATAACTGGTACGTTGGCAGAATCCGAATGTTCCTGTTTAATAAAATGTGTAGGCTTAATGTCTTCTAAAAGCTTACAACGAGAAATCAAATGGGAAATGTCAGTCACTTCAATTAACGCCAGTTGCGTGGCATAAAAAGTCTGTAAATTTCTTTTAATAATTTTTATTTGTTCCCTGATTGAAATGGACTCTTCTAATTGAGAAAATAAATTTACCATCTTTGAAATATAAATGGTAGGTGATTCATCGGCGCCTTGCCGTCTGGATTTAATTAACATTAAAAGATTCTCTGCATAATCGGCTGAAAGAAAATCTTGTTTCAATTTAAAATTAATTGTTCCCATGAATTTACTGTACACCGCGTTGCTCTATACCAATCCAATGCTGAACTGGTGAAAAGATCAATAGCCCCTTCGAAAAGGTCATCTGACGAAACTTTTCTTGCAACTTGCAGTTCTTTGACGCGTTGAATAAAATCTAAAACCGATATAGAATCAGATTCACCCGAAAATTGTAATCCCCACTTGTGGATCGGGACTGATGTCGTTGTTTTATTCAAGGACTTAATTAGCGTACCTAAATCATTACTAGAAATCGAGACCGATGGGGTATTAATGGAAGAAACCGCTGATGCTCCAGGGCATGAACCCTCTGCTGTTGGTGTTATTGTAGGATCTTTATTACCGCTAGCCGAACAATAAAGAGGGTTATCGTTAATCTCATTTTCCCCGTTTACCTGTTCTAAAATCTCAAAAGCTCTAATGCATTTGGAATGCAGTTCTTTTTGTACTTCTAAAAATTCAATATCGAAATTGACATAATTTAGTCTCTGTGTTACATGCATTAATCTCGTGTTAAGTTTAATATATTCTGTCCTTTTAGGAAGAATGGTAAAAGAATTTAAACAGTTTTCTAATTCAAAAATCTTAAGTTTTAATAATTCAATTTCGTCCTTTTGAACGATTTCAATTTTCTCATACTTAGAAAAACATTACTGTCGACTTTCTCAACAATGAGTTTTCTACGCAATAATTTTCGCTTTTCTAACACACTTAACTTTGTTGGTTCAACGTTCCTAATTAAAAGTTCATAACTAAGCTCATCGCTTCTTAAAGCTTCTACCACATACATGACTAACTAAAAGGTAAAAGCCAACAATAACGAAACTTGTTCCTAAATCACTAATATTAAACTGTAATTCTGCCTAACACTAAATAAAACAAAACAATCTAAAAATTCGTCCGTGTGTTGTTTACCATAATTACAATTTTAACCACGTTAATGCGCCAGTGTAATTTTAATATTTACCTACCGCATGAGGGTATCCAATTAACAATAAATAATAAATAACAGGACCTCTAACACCATCGTACCCTCACGTTTCGGGACGTTGCCTCGCAAGCTGCAGCAGTCGGTGAAGGGGTTCATTAAACAAACACACTGAGACGAAAATTCGATTGTTTTATTGAACGAGCTACTAACTAAAACTTCAACTAATTACATATGCATAACAAAATATAAAGTAAATAACCTTATGTACAAAAGGGCGCCACCATGGGAATTAAACGGCCCATGGACCAATCGCGGTAATAGCTCTCGTCGCACTTTGTTCGTGGGCGATGAACCAAAATGGCAGAACAGAAAATAAGTCACTTATAGTCTCCGGCTAGCACAAACACAACTTAACTAAACTTAACTAACAAACATATTTTGAATAGATACAGTTCTAGGTGTACACACCCCAATAACAAAAATTTATTAATGCTACCCTATTCTAATTAACTTGCATAGTGCGACGACCCTTTTTAACCACGGGGTCATCTACACCATGAAAAATACGACCTTCTCAAGGGTCAAATAGTACCGTAACTTGACTTCGGGCCTGAGCTTTGCATTCTCAGGTAGTCTCGTGGATTAGTGATTAACGACCTCTGACACCGTCGAAACACAATATAATAGAAGACCCTTCTAAAACGATGCGGTCTCCAAAGCAATAATAAAACGGATCAATTTACTTGAACTGGGCATTCACCCGGAATTGTATTTTATGGAAGTCGACAAATACTGTTTTAAACAAATAACTGACTTATGCTGCATAACACAGCCTTGAGTTCATAGTAATATCATATATACTAATTACTTACTCAGAGAAATAAATAACTTAAAACATAACGGCCGCACTTGACTGCAGAGAAATAAACACATCACTAGTAACCGTTAGCTTTAACCTCTAACGCGTCTGAAATAAACAACCCCGATTCCCACCGGCTGGCCTCCTTATATACATTTTGGTTAATTGAAAATAACCCTTTCTTGACGCTCTTACTCGGCTTAGGATGCGCCGGTCGTAAATCTTTAATTTTAATTAAAACTGTCAATGCCTAAGATAACCACAACCGTAGCTCTCAGAATTGATTTTAGTTGAGTGCTCAGCTAATTGAAAAATTGCTTCAGACCACCCTGACATAAATAGGATCCTAAAGCATGATTGACATCTAATCATAGATATGGACTAATCTGACATGTTTAGTGCCCTTAAAGTAAGTGCCTTTAGAAAAATTGATTAACTCTTGGATTAGATCTTTCTGGGAACTTCGCTGAGAAGCTACTTGGGTGATCCTGCAGCCGCTACAATTCTAATAATTAGCATGCTAAAATTAAACTAGAAACTAACTATTTTTAGGAATACTAGAACTATTAGAGCTTATTAAAACAGTATGTTACATATATATTTAACGTTTGATGAATATTATGAAATTAAACGATTTCCTCCAGACCTGAATGAATTTGAATATATGTGCCAAAAGGTTTTATGGTTATTGAGCTAAAATAATTTCATTTATAATGTTGCGACGGTGTTTTAGTAGAATACTTTTACATATCTGACTCTTGTTTTTGTTAGATACCCTACCAATGTTTGTTAACAATTCATTTCTAATCGTATTTTAATACAACAATGAAGTTACATTTTATTTTCAGAGCATTATTGTCACAGCAAAATTATTACATACCAGATATAGATCTTCCACCAGTAGTAAAAGAATACTCAGAAAATGTTCTTGAAACTTATTCCACAAAACCATGTACACCACCACCTGAATTTCAAGACTTTACGGATGTTATAGAGAATAAATCTAATACCGAGGAAAACATTGCAGCTTTAGAAATGAGAATGTCATCGTTAACACCTGAATTATTATTACCACAAAATAGTCAACAAAATGACCAGTTTGAAAGGAAGCGTCGAGTGATAGCTAGTACACCATTTACACAACCGTCTCAAGTGATATCCACACATTCGCTAAATCTTTCGCCCATCAAACATAATATAAAGACTAAAAGTTTGAACCCTCTACATGCAGCACAAAGATCAAAAAATTATCCACTTACACTTGTTAGAGATACAACACCAACGTCGCATCTATTGTCTTTACGATCCAGCACACCAAAGCAGAGAAGTATTTTAAGCTACATTAACCTGAACGATTCTCTGAATGTTTCTCAACGTTCATCCAAATCAACTAACACGCCTACAAAAAGTAATAAACCTAATGTTACTTGCACAAGACTGAATAAAGAACAGTTACTGGCAGTCACATCTTTATCTAATAAAAAACTAATAACATATTCTAGTACACTCACTTTTTCTGTAACACACTTGATTGTTGCTGTAAATGAAAATCGGTGTATTAAAGATCATACCATGAAATTTGTTCGTGCTGTAGCTACAGGTATCTGGGTTCTTAGTTTTAATTGGATTGAAGAATGTTTAAAACAAGGAAAGATAATACGAGAAGTATGATTTATCGTCGCTTTACATATATATGTTATTGTATTTTATTACAGGAACCTTTTGAAGCATTAGATGTATCAGGACTTCCTGGTCCTCAACAGTCACGCCTACACCATCTTACTAATCCATTATTAAAGAACTTTAAAATTTTTGCAGCACCTCCATTTGCGGCAACAACTCAACATGAAATTGAAGTAGGTGCTAGTGGAAATTGATTGACATATATATATATATATATATTTTATTGATTTTAGAATGTTATAACGTTGCTCGGTGGTGAAATAGTATCGAGGCCGGAAGATCTGATGTCAAAGCATGGTAAAATTTGTCTTATTGTTACAGAGGCTAGAGGTTCACAAGATTTCGAGCTATATGAAAGTAAGTCAATTTGTGTTTTGTAAAGTTGTTCACATTCGTGTTTTTGCAGTTTGGTTGAAAACATTACATGTCATAACAGTTGACTTGGAATGGTTAAGTAGAACGGTGGGTCAATATCAACTCCAAAGCTTACGTTCGTTCTCATTGTGCTCTGAAGATTCCATTTGTGATTTGGGATATCCTTCTGAATTATTAGAAGAAGTGCCTTTTCATTTTCACAAACCAGCATTACTGAATAATGCGTATTTTGTATTATTGACATTGTTTAATTTTATGGAACTTTTTAATGAATTTTATTTTGCAGAATTTTTAAGGATTAAGGTGTATTTAACTATAAAAGAAACTTCTTTGTGCCCTGTAAAATAGACCAATGAACTATTTAAGCTATGTTTCCATAAAACAAATCACACCAATTTACCTACACATGTAACTAAAGGTAATAATTTGAGGTAGTTGTTTACTTGTATATCTACTTGTTTAGGCGATTTTATGTAATTTAAGTAGCTATTTAACTATTTGCCTATACACAATTGTTAGTTACTTGCCCGTTTAGGCAATCTTAAGAGACTACGTATTCTCGTTTTTACTAATTCATCTATTTTTGTACTTGTCTGTTTTAGTTGCATTTACAATTTTCAGATAACAATATACTTAATTACTTATTTATGTGTTTACCTATTCGACCGTTTACCAAATCATCTGTTTACCTGTTTAGGTAATAATTCTAGTTAGCTACTATTTACCTATCCAACTATTTTTATATTTTTCTTATTTGCCAATTTTTGTATTTGTTGGTGTTAACTCATTCCCATGTTTACCTTTTTATGTACTGACTTGGTTTACCTGCAACTGTTTACCAGTTTATTTGTTTATCTATTTACTTTTTTCCAACTTACCTGATTAAACAATTGCAGGTAATAATTTTCGATATGTATATATTACTCAAATTTAGACCAGGGTAGAAAAATTAATAAACGACATCAAATAATTTTAATCCCCGTGTATAAGAACGCTTTGGGAAAATAGTACGCTTAATTAAAGGCCTACTGTGTAGATTTAAATCATTCAATTAGAATGTAGGGTTTGTATAGAATTTCATTAGATAATAAGCATTATTAAAACCGTGGAGCATAAAAATTTATTCGTTTCGTTAAAAATAAGGGATTTAAATTATTCACTAGACTCTTTCTATGAAAAGAAGCAGAATTAAAATGTTCAATTTGTATTTATTTTTAATCGTTCCAAGTACTCAAACTATCGAGAAATTATAAAGACGTGGGGAACTTATATAAAAGACTTCGGCGTATTAAAACGCAGAACACTTGCAAGAATAACGATGTATATGTTAGTCGATAAACTTTAAGCTATATGAGTGCAAGTAAGAAAGCGAGTTTGTGGTATAGAGACGAGCGAGATGGAATGCATTAGCAGTTAAAAGAGGGGAAATGTGAAACGAGAGCACAGGTTGTAGATAGAACGAACAGACTAGATTGGCAATTAAGGTTGAAATAAGATGCAAACATGAGAGGGGAAGCATATCAGTTGGTGTGTAAAATTAATTAGTTGTTCTCGGACGTGTTGCGAGGCGTGTGAAAAATTCTTAGATTTCAACTTGGACGTGTGCAAATTTTTAGTGGAATCGCTGTGCCGAGCCGTCGGAAGGAAACGAGAATGCGAATTTCTTAAAATCGTCCGTCGCGGGACAAATTCGACTTGCAAGCGGGCCATTATATAAACCCGTGCTTATAGGTGTTTCGCTCTCTTATATTTTGATTTTATTCGATACTTCAAACAGTTTTGCTCTTTATTTTTGATTATTCGATACTTTAAGTATAATACGTGGTGATTACGTGCTACAATAAAAGTTATTAGTACACTTGAGAAGATAAATAAAGGTAACAAAGTCTAGTTATATTTGGGTATTACTGTACCAATTATCCAAATTAATAACGATAAATAAATAAATAGAAGTAGGCAGTTTTTAGTATAGCGTGAAAGAATTATGAATTTCAGTGCTATGTATCGGGAGTGTTAGTAATCAAATGTTATTCGTAAACGTGATTGGATCCACAAAACAAGATTTCGATATACTTAGATGAGTTCCTGAGAAACCCTGAAACCTTTTAGACGAATGGTGGTGTAGAAAAATTTTAAAGGCGGCCAGAAAGCCGACGAAGTAAACATAAACCAGCTGGAATGGTGGAATTAGCAAGTCCGATGTACATTGAAGCCACGAGTGCATTAATCTTCAGGTAAATTATGCATTTTAGTTCGATCTTAGATGTTTTGGTGTGTGTTGAATATTTTTATCATTTGTTTGATAAAAATGGACAGTAGTAAATTTGTATAAACAACAAATTTTTAATTTTAAGGTAAAATTTTCTTGTATAAGTAGAAAGGAGTATTTATCAGGTTTATGTTTTTGATTATGATGAAAATTTGGGTCTGTCTTTGAGCTCAATCAGACTAACCTGTTTAATTAACGTAAAGGGGTGGGAGATGCTCCCTTTTATTCAGACTTAGGTCTGCAAATATTGTTTATTTAATTAGTATGCATCCTACAAGGACTCTAATTCTGGATGCAAATTAAAATGAGGACAAATTTTAACTTGAAAATTTATGATGCTGCAATTTATGCTGATATTTAATTTTGAAATTTTAATGTATTGTGAATATTGGTGTAAATAGAGTTAACGTTGATGTGTTTTTTCTTTATGAATGAGGATGAAAGTTTTATCTAGGTGAGCTGCCGTGGCGGAAAGAGTCAAGAGGCGATTATCAGAAGAAAGTCAACGGACCAGTTAATTTTGAGGGGATCACAGCAATCTATATATATATATATATATATATATATATATATATATATATATATATATATATCCCACTATCATTTCTGCACCCGATAGACTGAAATTTACATTTAAACTTGCGTCCCTTGTAAACTTACTACCGTATATCGGACGCAAGATAAACCTTTTTGGCGTTATTGACATGGAATTTCTTTGGCTAAGATATTTATATGGAAAAGGACCTAAATTGGTAGGATTTGGAATACATCAAAGTAAATGAGTTTTTGTACAAATTTCTATTTTAAATATTTAAGAAACGCAAAGTACAGAAATCGTATAGTTTTAGTCTAGCGATTTTCCGTTAACAGCGCCACAGAATATATTTTAATATCGTAATATTTTATTATGATATCTTTACATCCGCTAAATGGCAACATAGCGTGGTGCCAGTTAGTCTGCTTAGATGATAGGGCAACGAACATTTATGTAGAAGCTTCATCCGTATAGTTTCAGAGAATGCAAACTTTTATCTACTATTATATATCTTGTACTTGAGAGGATTTATTAATTTTTTGCTCATTTCTGGGGTTGCAAAATCGTATAAATGATGTCCTATCATATTTCTACATTAGTATGATATTATTTACTGTTTTCTAGTAACGATTTTGTGAAGCTTAGAAAATATAATTTAAATATTTTATTACAAATATTTACATATAGATTTCGAATTTTGCAAATTGTATCTGACCATATCGGTACTTATAATTCTGCACATAATTCTCCCTTACCATACTTAAGCAGTAGTTTCACCCGTACACAATAAATTATAACTAATAAATAACGCAATAGAAAATATTCAAAACGTTTGTATCCAATCCTCCAATTGTTTATAATAGAAACATCCATCAGCAAAGGTGCACAAAAGCCAGTCTTGGGGGGTGGCAGCAACCCCTATACTACAAAAATTGTAGCTCGTAAATAACGGAATAGAAAATTTTTAAGATTTTTATACAATCCTCTAATAGTACATTACAAATCATCAGTCGGCAACGTTTTACCAAAGTCAGTCTAGAGGGCGGCAGCAACCCCTATGCTAAAAAAATGTTAAGCTCCTAAACGACTCGTTAGAAGAATTTAAAATTTTTCGAATGCACTGTTTAAGAGTCTATTAGATAATCATCCACTAGCAATGGTGAGCAAAAGCCAGTCTTGGGGTGGCAACAACCCCTAAACTAAATAAATTGTATCTGACTAAAATTTTTTATAGTTTTAACATGAAATCATCCAACACACTATTACAAAAATAAACACACGTAACGGGGCGTGAAAGCCAGCTTTGGGGGTGAAAGTAACCCCTACATTAAAAGAAATTGTAGTTCGTAAACGGTGCCATGTAAAAATATTTACTAGCAACGATGCATTAAAGCCAGTCTTGGGGACGGCAGTAACTCCTATACTGAAAAACATTATAGTTCATAAACGGCATGATACACAGTTTTTAAAATTTTGACATGCAATCTTCCAATAGTTTCCTTCCAAACTACTCTCAGGCCATGCTGTGCTAAAGCCAGTCTTTGGGGTAGCAGCAACACTTAAACTAAATAAATTGTACCTCCTATAAGACTAGAACAAAATTTTCACATGCATTCCTCTAATAATCTGCTCTAAAACTAAACACCACCAACAGTGCACGAAGGTCAGTCTTGGGAAGTGGCAGCAACCCTTATACAGGAAAATATTATAGCTCATAAACGGTTCAACAGAAAACTTTAAAATTTTTTATAATGCAATACTTAATAGCCTACAATCAAAACATCCACCAGCAATGGTATGCCAAAGTTAGTTTTGGAGATAATAGCAACCCTTCATTATCATTAGGTCTTCAGTCCTGGAACTGGTTAGACGCATACCATCATTGTTTCCTATTCTGAACTAACCTACACATTTCCCTAAAACTTGCACAGTCTACATCTATCACTACCTGATCTAGGTCTAAATCTACATCATTTTTCCTATCTGTTTGTAATATATCTTATACTATTCCGCAAAAATGCCTTAGAACGCATTTCGCCCTTCTATTTCTCCTATTTTTTCTACAGATATCCTTGTTCTCCTACTATTTCTATAACCTAATTGTTATTAACTTTGTCTGTCCATGCTATCATCATCATACATCTGAAGCACAACATTCCAAAAGGCTTCTACCGTTTTTCTGTCTGCTTTTCCTACTGTCCGTATTTCATAGGCATACTGTGCTGTGCTCCACACATATGCTTTCAACAATTTTCTTCTTGTTTCTATGTTTGTGGTCTTTTATCATAGGCGCTGTTCTTTCTTGTTAAATGCAGTTCGGTCCCCTTCAATTGTTTTACAATTATTACCCTATTCCTCCGACATTCAGTGGTTGTGAAGTAGCATGTGGCTGCCAAGTTCCCCTAGCACTAGACAATTTACTGATTTAATATTTTTTCCAATATATCTTTTCGCACAGTCAACATTAGTTGCAGATATTTCACAACCAACACCTGTAGTTGTTTATAATAATTATCAGATTTATCTGCGCTTATTTTTTCGTCATTAGGTTTCCGTCTCAAAACTGGTTGGACACGTACCTGCACTTATTTATATTCTGAGCTAGCCTACACAGTTCCCTAAAAATCTCACACAGCCTGTATACAGCTCGATTCCCCTTCTATTGTTTTCTAATTTTATGTCCTATTTCACCGAGATTCAGTGAAGGGGATTAAGCAGCGTGTGGTTGCCAAGATCCCCCAACACTTAGACATTTACTGAATTAATAGCTCTCCAGTAAATCCTTTCACACAATTAACATTATTCGAGAACATTGCCCAACCAATACTTATAGTTGGTTATAATAATCATCATGTTTAAGTACAGTTACTTTTTTCGTCATTAATTTATCTATTTTGGGACTGGTTGGATGTGCACCTCCATTGATTTCTACTCTGAGCTAACCTAAACTCAAATTCCCCTGTTTTGCCTAAACCCAAATTGATCTTCTCCTAGTATTTCTTCAGCTTGTCTTTCCATTCGTCTTTGTACAATTCTAGTTAATATTTTTGATACGTGTGCTGTCAAAAATATTGTTTGAAAATTTTTACATCTATCTGCGCCTTTCTTTTTTGATATGGTTACTATGATGTTACGTTTGAAATCTTTTGGTATCTCGCCTGTCTCGTACATATAGCTTACAAGCTGGAAGAGACATTCAGTTGCTGCTTGTCCAACGGCTTTTAGAGTTTCTGCTTGCACCTTATCTGTACCCGAAGCTTTACCATTTTTCAAACCCGTTAATGCTAATTCAAACTCATCTCTAAGTATAGGATATCCCAAGTCATTATTTTCAATGACTGATTCCTGTTCCAATGCAGATAGTTCCTCTCCTTCATATAAATTCCATATATATTCTTGCCATCTACCCTCTTTCTCTACATTTTCTATAATGTCGTTTCCTCCTGCATCCCTTAAATTTTTGCTATACGGTTTTATATCCCTAAAATTGATTCTAATTAGTTTGTATGCTTCGTTTGTCTTTCCTATTTCCATCTTAGTTTGTATCTCTTTGCACTTTTCATCAATTCATTGTTCTTTAACTTTCTTGCATTTGCCAATAATTTTCCATTTTATGGCTTCGTATCTCTGTTTTCCTGTTTCTATTTTTGTATCTTCGTCTTTCTTCTATTAAATTCAGGATATCCTTTGTTATCCATGGTTCCTTATTTTCTTTTTGTGTATACCCCAGAATATCTCTGGCCGCCGTGTCTAGGCTGGATTTAATGTTATTCGATTCTGTTTCTACTTCCTTGGTATCAGAAATTTTCCCGATATCTTTTAGCAATTCATTTGACCTTTTTTCGAATCTTTCTTAAATATCTTTATCTTTTAGTTTCTCTAAGTCAAAGTGCATTTTTCCGTTTCTTTTTTTCAGATTTTTAAATTTAAGTGCGGCCTTCATAATTACGATGTTGTGGTCAGTGTCTATATCTGCTTCTGGGTAGCTTCCAAAGTCTTTTACTTAATTCCTAAACCGTTGTCTAACACACAACGAAAAGGAAGATACCTGCATCACAAACATCTTATTTTGGTGATACACTTAACAATTTTGTAAACTGTCAGGGATTTATGTTTCTCAATCTCTTCTCTTATTGCTGGTTCTGGAACAATATCTTCACTATTCTTTCAAATAAATCGAATTATATCATAATAGTAAAATAATTCTAAAATAACCTTTTGTTAACAAAGTTTGAATAAAGCCTGTTTTTCTAGATTATTGATAATTGAAGTTTTGTACACGATTTCTGAAGTTGTGAAATATGGGTAAGACAAATAAAATATTTTTTTTCAGAATGGCTAGCGTCATCCTAGAGTTCAGGCAGAAGTAAAGAATGGGCTTACGAAAAACTGGATATTGCCCTAGAAAAAAACAAAAAAAAAAATCTGTTTCTCAGAAATACGTTCGAGTATTGTATTTAAATAAGTTCAGGTGATGCACACAAAGCCTTTTGCACATTTTCGCACCAACGAAGTTATATTGTGAAGTGATTAAGTTTTGAAATTTTAGTGTAAGGTAGGCTGTCATTAATTACTGTTCCATTATAACAGCTTTCCCAGATCTTACAATAAACATACATACTATAAACCATAATTAGGTTTACATACCCCCATCTTAAACCATTTTGTAGACATTTTAATGCAAATATGTCAATAAACTATACGAGAACGCTTTATGCATCTAAACGAACATAGGAATGACCAAATATTGTACTGACGAGTAGATTCTTTTTACATTATCCGAAAAAAAAATTGTATTTCAAGTTAAAGATTTTCCTAACCCATAATCTCTTCAGCATCTTTTAGTTAAAGTGTGCAAGAGACCTTCTTTAAAACATTTGGCAGTGCTCTTTAAACTGCACATTTAAACGCACGCTCTATTAGTCAATTAACACCATGAAAGAATGCAGCTTTTTTAATAATTTGTATTTGTGTTTTAAATTCAATTAAACATTGGTAAAGAATTAAAAAAAGAATTTAAGTGGTTTCATAGAAAAATGGTGATAATGTTTTTTACAAACCGGAACTATCCTTTTAGTAATTTCACGAAATGGAAGATCGTTTCTGCTTACGTTTCGAGCTTTGATACCATGCAAGTAGCATAGAAGCTCATTCTCCAGATGCCGACGGTAAAACATTTTAAGTAGTGCAGTTGAATCATTGCTGGTTATTGAATAATACCCACCGCGATGTTTAGCTCCACTTAAATAATTGTATAATCATCACACCAATAAAATCAATCAGCGTATGCAAAAGCAAAGTTTTCCGAATAAAACTATTCCAAGGGATTAAATTTGAGCTTTAAAATAAATTTAGCGAACATTTATTTTCCGACGCCAGCATCAACTAAATCAAGTTTTAAATAAACCGTTTTAACGTCTTGATTTACACAAGCGTATTGATAAGATAAAAACTACCAACCTTTCTAGAATTAATAGAAATAAAGTTTTGTATTAAAAAAAAGTCATCAAATTTGAAATCTAAACCACTTCTCGATCATGGAAAGCTATGATAATAATTTAAAGTGAATTAATTACTCTTACTTCTTACATCCTGATATAATTTATAAAACATTGGGAATGCATACACATGTTTTAATTTAACAGCGCCATCGGATACAAAGTAGAGTATTATTATGCGTACGCAGCACTTTGAGAGACTACAGTATTATTATCATGAGAAAGCGGTCAAGCATTGATGTTGTAAGTTTATTCACTCACCATCTGATAATAATACTACTGGTACGTTTGAAGTCGCCAGGCAACAGAAAAACAAACGATTAAATGTAGAGTGTCCAATTACTCATATCTTAGTCTCTCTTAAGGTATTAATTGTGTTTCATCTCTGTCACTTCAAAGAGTTATTGACAACGTTGCAGGAAGCAAATGTGATATTAGATTTAATGTAAAGTGAAAGGAAGATATACGACGGATGCAAAATTAAATGGCTTTGAAAGGACTCTACAATGATAGGAAAATACAAAATAGTGTATATCTATATATTTAACTATTTTACAATGCTTTTGTGATTTTGGACTTCTTCAAGAAATAAACAGCAATATACTCTACATATGTAATGACCTATTTCCGCTATTTCTGGTGGACGCTAAAACGTATCAACTTTGTAAATCATATATATATATATATATATATATATATATATATTTATCTATGTGCTTGATTTCTTGTTTACTGATTCACAGGGTTGCTTGTTTTAAATAAAAAGGTTTAAAACCAAGTGTTTTAAACCCTGTTTAAAACAACAGAGTTGTTTAAAACATAAATGTTTAAAACGTTTTGTTGTTTTTAATTTAAACATGATAAAAAAAACAGTAGGTTTAAAACATAAGATTTTATTTTCTTTGTCAAATTTTTATTTGTGAAGTGTGATCATATTTGAATTGCCTACAGCGCAGCCACTATATGTATACTGTGTAATCACCTTTTCCAACATTTTTTTTTAATATCTCCATCTGACATTCGCTACACCGATGAAAATCTAAGGGCATATTTGGCAGGTAAAAAGTTTTTTTTTAATTTGTTTGGTTCTGGCAGCAATCGGGGTTCAACCTGACATATCTAGGGCGAGTTATCAGTGATTTTAAAATTGTATTCTATTATAATCTGGGCTAGCTTTATCACTTGCTTAATCAACATGAACCAGTACAAATACGTACCTTAAATAAAAGACATGCAGCCACTGCTCACTTATCATAGAAACATATTAAGACAGTAAAGTTTATAATACTGCTACACAATCGAAAGGTTTACAATTAATCTAATTATTAATATTTACACAGAAAAATTGTATTTAAGACTTCCTGTTAATAACAATAATGATTAATGCAGATTCTTAAAAATATACCAGTAACCTTTTTGTCCAAAAGAGTGTAACTGATACACGTCTAAATGGCTTAGTTCTACTACATCATACAGTAAATACTTACAATAAAGGTGAAATTAATTAGGGACAATTTTCCCTTTTTTTCCATTTAATTACCACCTTCTAATGATGTATATAACATAATTCGTGTATTCTCATCTGCTTTTTTGATGGATACCTTTTGATGGTGGATACAATTCATCTAGTGTATTTTCAATTTATTTGAACATATGGTACAGTGCTATTGTTTCTCTTATGAACGTTTTAATCCATTTATTAAAAACAACACTTCAATACTGAGAATACCGTTCTGTATGAAGTTAACTTTCCTGCACTCGTATTTGGCAGTTATCAGCTATTCTATTTAACACTTACGGTGGGCTCAGCTAATAGCCAAGTATTACAGTTATTATAATTACTCGAAACTTGTAATGGATTTACTTTTACTTGAAATTATAATATTTAATTGATACACAACAATCTTGCTTATTAATTTTTTTGTCACCTTGACACCTCTTCTCACTTTTTTTAAGGCAATTCAACAGCTTGAATTATTACAAACCAACTGCAGAAAAATATGATATACTTTAAAATCTTAAGTGTGGAAAATTTATTATTAGGTAATTTATGATAAGAAACGTTTCATATTGTTGGTGTAAGTACGGTCCAATTTTATTGCATTCACATTTAAAATGGATGTTTATCAATATGGCTTCCAACAACAGAATAGTACTTACTATCAGTGCAGTAGTTGATCTACTAGAATGTGTTTAATCGATTATGATGAAAATAAATATGCAGTAGTGGTATTTATGATTTGCAAAAGACTTTCAATACAGTAAATCACAATATATTATTTAATAAAATGCATAGAATGGGTATTCGAAACATCGTCTATAAATTAATTCAAATTGTATGACAGAATACACTATACGATAGTAAATGGCCATAAGATCATGCTGTGTTGGTGTTATATTCAGGCACTGATTTGGACATATTGCAATAACAAATTAATAATGAATTACTATACCCCAACCACATTGATTTATAATAATTTAAGTATCTTTAATGTTAGTAATATTCTAAGGTATGAATAAGTAAAGCTAATTTTCAACATGGAACACAAAATTTTGAAAACTAACAACATACTAACTAAAACTGAGGCCATACTTGCACATGTAACGAGATTAGCCCCACACTATAGAACTGAGCTTAAGAAAACAACTAAAGGTCAAACTTCACCACTCTACCAATCCAAAAAAACTTTCAACTTAATTTGAAATGAATTGAAGTTAATTAATAATAAATTCAAATTTAAGAGGGTACTGAAATATTATATCTACAATTATAGTGCCTCAAATATCAGATAGTAAGTAAACGCACATGTATCTAGCTATATGTGTGTATGTGAGTGTGTGCGTGCACGTGAGTATATATATATATATATATATATATATATGTATATTTTGCTATGATAATAGGGTAGTTTAAGGGTAGATTAAGTCATAGGGGTCGTAGAATAAATATAAACAACTTCAACTTTAAGAAAAACAAACATTTTAAAACACAATAAATTGTATCAAAATTAGATCACTGGGAAGCATAGATAAATTGGCATTGCAAATATTTAATAATTGCGTCGAAAATATCAACGTAAACGCATCCTAAATAATTCATTATTAGAAAATCGTTACGTGACTAGAAAAGAACGCATTTGTTCAGAAAACCAATATTCCGGGGAAACAAATAAACACCAGGCGGTTCAATTATATGATAAATTAACAAAACATCGAAAACATGAGTTAATGAAAAGCCAAAAGTTGGAAATCCTCGAATAATACTGCAATATGCTGAATGCGGACGTGACGAACAGAGCATTCATCGAAGATTTAAACTAATTTGTAAAAATTCCGAGTTCTGCTAGATAAGGCAAAGGTATCAGCCTAGATTGTAAACAGGCCAATGAAAACAATTGGAGGAAGGACATATATACGATAGAAACTGACCGACATTTTAGTCTATATTCAACTGAGCAACAACTATGTTCAAAGATGTTAAAAACTCGCATAACTCTAGTGAAATAAAAATTAAAACAAATCAGATTAAAAGTGCGAGAATTTGTGCAACGAAATATAAGCCGATCTATAGATAGACGTAAGTTAAACAACTTAATTAAATTCATTTCTAATATTAACGAAACAGGGCTTTAATTTGGGACTTCTAACTTTGGACATATTCTAATTTTGGTGATACTTTAAAAATGGAGATATTCTAATTTTGGAGATATTTTAAAATGGACATATTCTAATTTGGACATATTCCGATTTGGTACGTTTTAATTTTGGATGTACTGTAATTTGGTACGATTTTAATTGGAAGCGATTTATGAGAGGCGATCCTTATATGGGGCCGGCATATCAATAAGCAAAGCACACAGCAAGGGTATGCAGATCATAGACTAAGATGGAACTCCAGAACCCATTCCAGGTTAGCAGTCTTAATACACTTTATTATTGAAAGACTATTTTTGATTTAATATTTGCCATACATTGTATATTTGTAAGTCATCAAAAAGGTCACTTAAAAAAATATGAAAATGGAATAGTTATCTTGGAACGTTCGAAGGTCCCTGAATATAATTAAAAGATATTTTTGCTGGCTTTCAGAAAAGCATAAATCTGGTATATGTAGATATTTTGTACAAAAAGGAAAATTTTGAGTGTTGTAAATATTATCAATTATTATATTGTGTGTTCTAAAATTGCTTTATTTGATTCAATAAGATTTATTCAGTAAGCTAGTCGGGGTAAAAATCCTAATTAAACATTTCATATCATTGGGGCTTAAAATAATAAAGGCAACATCACAGCAATAAATATGGTACGCCCAATTGTGGGGCGAATTGCACAGCAATAAATATGACACTCACCGTAGGGGCTTGATAATCCTAAAATAGCGAACTTCATAGCAATATATATATATATATATATATTATATATATATATATATTATATATATATATATATATATGTATATATATATATGTATATATATATATATATATATATATATATATATATATATATATAAATATTATAAGTAGTTTTTTACACAAGGTAAGTTGATAAATACTAACGTATTGAAATTAATAAGATGAAATAATAACTTAGACTTTTTAAGTAAAGATTGACAAAAATGCTAAACGTAATTAAAAGTTGGGTTTATATATGGTACTGTACACGATTTAGATTTGTAAATTTCCCAATTATAGCCATCGGCCTGGGTAGCGTAATTGGTAAACGCACAGTTCCGGCAAAACTGAGATGCAGGTTCAAATCCTGTCCAAGGCCTTATATTTTCGTTCTTTCAATTACTAGCTCGATTTGAAATGATCATTTGGGCTTTACTTAAAAAGTCTAAGTTTTTATTTCATCTTATTAATTTCTATATATATATATATTTATTTTATTTTTATTTTATTCATTTACGGCAATGCCATTTTACAAAGATTAGTTAAAAAATGTGAAATGTCCTATAAGAATAACTAAATTTATTATTTTAAAAGTTTTTTAATGACTTTTTAAAAGATTGAATGGAAGAATCAAACAACTCTAACCTAAATTCGTAGGTCTTTGCTAACTTCATAATACGAGTGATAGGTTCATTTTGACCATAATTTGTACAATGAAAAGTTATACTAAAAACTTCAGAGTTCCTAGTTCTTTTCCCTGCAACGTTTAGTTTAACTAACTGCACTAATGTGGAATCATTGATTCTACCATTCAAAATCTTATGTAAAAAACACAAATCTGCATTCACTCTACGACTTTCTAAAGAAGTCAAATTAAGAATTTTTAAAGTCTCACAATAATTATATGTATCGTAATTAAAACCTAGCTGATATCCACAATGTCGTACAAATTTACGTTGAACAGATTCTATCAATTCTATATATAAACTATATCTAGGGCACCAGATAATAGAATTGTATTCTAAGGTAGATCTAACTAGCAAGCAATATAGCAGTTTAACTGAGAATACAGAAAATAATTTGGTAGTTCTCCTAATAAAACCCAAAGTTTTTAAAGATTTTGAAGTAATTTCATTAATATGAGTATTAAATGTTAGTTTTGAATCTAGTACTACACCTAAATCCTTAATACTAGGTTTCCTTACTAAAGATACATCATTAATTTTATATGGGAAAATAATAACATTATAGTTTCTCGAAAAAGTGATTTCGCTACATTTGTTAATATTCAGGCTTAAAGTTTTTGTTGCACCATTGAGCTAAATATTGTATGTCCATTTGTAATGTTTCTGCATCTTTGATGTTAGTAATAGTTCTAAACATTTTCAAATCATCCGCAAAAAGTAATATTTCACTACATTTAATCACTTCTTTTAGGTCATTGACAAAAAGGTTAAATAATAGAGGACCAATATGAGAACCCTGCGGTACCCCCGAGGTCACTGTTATTGAATTCGAAATTGAATTTCCACATTTCACATATTGGGTTCTTCCAATAAGGTAGCTGTTTATCAATTTCAAAATATTGCCTTGCATTCCCAGTGCTTGCAATTTAGCTAATAATATTGAGTGATTAACCCTATCGAAGGCTTTAGCAAAATCTGTGTATATGGAGTCCACTTGTACTCGATTCTCCAAAGCCATAAAGATATAACGTGTGTACAATAAAAGATTAGTACAAGTAGATTTGCCTTGTGAAAACCATGTTGCTCTTCAATAATTACATTTCTACAATCCCATGTAAGCTTCTTATTAACCAAGTAATCCAACAATTTAGGAAATTCCGACTGATTACACACAACTCTATAATTTGTTACATCCTCACGAGAATCTGTTTTGTAGATTGGTTTCAAATAACTATTTTTCCAATAATCTGGAAAAACTCCCGCATCTAAGGATTTATTGAACAAGTATTTTATTGGGTGTATTAAAGTATACAAGCAGCGTTTTAGAACAACCAGTGGAATTCCATCTGGTCCATGTGTTACTTTATTTGGCAGCTTCATAATACGATCTATTATTTCTGATGCTTCAATGTAATAATTGCTAACTTCTATAGTGTCTGTATAAAAAAATGCTGGTACTCTATTAACCTTTGTATTACTATATACTGTTGAAAAATATGATCCAAACAAATTTACTATCTCCTCATTACTACTACCTTTCATGTTGTTATAGACAAGTTGTGATGGCAGATTAAATACTTTTCGTTTGTTATTCACAAACTTCCAGAATGAATTTGGTTGTAATTTAATATCAGCCTGGATTTTATCTATATAAGCTTTATAACATAAATTAGTTAAAGATTTACATGTTTCCCTAAGAAAGGCAAAATGATCATAATCATTCTTACTACCGCTTACTTTGTATTTCTTATGGGCTGCCTTCTTCTGTCTTATAGCATTTCTTAGCTCGGTACTGAACCATGTTGGAAAACTTGACACTTTAAACCTTTTCAACTGTACAAATCTTTCGATGGCGTTGTCCAATATATTATAAAATTCTGATATATCTATATTGATGTCTGTGCCTTTAAGCATAATGGAATTCCAATCAGTACCAGCAAAGCAGTCATTCATAGCTTCAAAATTAGCATTCTTAAAATCGTAGTATAATTCTTCAAATTGTAATTGTTTGTATTGACTGATACTAACATCAAAAGAGGTTGCAGTGTGATATATACTATTAGGAAACAATTTATCAGTAGCTTCTATTACGTGTGTTTCATTTGTAGTAGCAAATATTAAATCTAAAAATGTATTCCTACTATTTGGGATAGTATTAATTTGAAATAACTTATGGTAACTAAAACAACGCACTAAAGATAACGCTGGATAATTATCAGGATAGTAAACTTTTAGCCCGAATTCATCATTGTACCATTGTGCTCGAGGAAGATTGTAATCGCCACATAAATACATTCGGCAGTTAGGATGAGCTTCAAATATATAATCCACTGTATTTACATGGTTATCATATACAGCAGTGTCAGATAGGGGAGGTATATATACTCCCCCTATAATTAGATTATAACTTTTGCAAGGTATTTTAACAAAAAGTTGCTCAATATTGTTATTAATGTGATTGATTATAATAGGAGATAAATTACTTCTAATTGCAATTAGTATTCCACCACCTTGAGTTTTATTTGAATCAGTCAAATCCCGATCAAATCTGAATACATCATATTCTTTCAAGCCAAGTTCATTATTTTCTATATTAGTATTCAACCAAGTTTCCACTAACACTATAATGTCATAATTTGAACACAATATTGATTGCTGCAGTAGTAATAATTTTGTTTTGAGCCCTCCCACATTTTGAAAATAAACAGAAATAGGTCTTTGTGAATTATTGACTGTATAATTTTTGCTTAGTTTTTTGAAGCATGAATATAAGGTACCCCTTTAATATATTTTATAAATAAACCTTCCTCGCTCTTTCCTTTTCTTATTTCTATCTCATTACGTATATTCTTCCAATGCTGGACCTGTTGTGGTGTGAGATCTGCACTAACAAAGATATTTTCCTTTTTTAAAATGTGCTTTGGCCCCCTTATCACCTTCGTGGCATCCTCATGATTAGAAAATGTAACCCTTAATGCTCTCGATCCATTTTTATTATTATTTCCCATTCTATATACACCAGTTATCTTTAAATCTTCCTTAACCACTGATTTAATTAAGGTCTGAGCATTAGTTATATCATTTTGTAAATCTTTCGCAAAATTATAAATCATTATATTATTCATTCTCTTCTGTCTTTCAAAAATTTCATTGAGCACTTTTTCTTCACAACTTTGTTCTGGTACCACAATGGAGTTTTTCAACTTATTAAATTCAACACACATTTCATCAATGTTCTTAATAAGCTTGGGAACTACTCTTACTCCTTCATTGCAATCCTCACAGTAAAATTTTAGAGAGCACTTTCCCCTTCAGCTCCATTACTTTTATTTCTGAGGATGTAAGATTTGAACATTCTTTATGTACTGGTCTTTCACATCCATCACAAAAAAATAACTGCTTGAGAATTACTGCTGTTGCATTTAATGCATTCCATAATATTCCTTATTATCTACAATTTAGAAATAAGGCAAAAATAATTTCATATAATTATGTAATAATGTTTATCATCTGCACATGCATGAATATTGTTTGTATAGGAAAACCAGTACTGATAACAGTTTCAAGAAAATGTATTAGCTTGATAATGATATTTAGGTTTAAAATTAATGGTAATTGTAATTTAGTGTTTAACTATTTATTTCAGGCATTTAATTTTATCAACACTGTCTTGCTGCTCTATATAGCTTTATTTTAATACCAAACACTATTAATAAATCACAATTTTACTGCTTATAAAACCACTTTTTGAGGAGTAAACAACCAACAGTTCTTTTCACAACAACTGCACAACAACAACAATATATATATAAATGTTTTAGGTAGTTAATTACACAAGGAAAGTGGATAAATATTATCGTATTGTAGTGAATAAGATGAAATAATAACGTAGGTTTTTATGCAAAGCCCAAATGATCATTTCATCTTGTATATATATAATAAAAATACTAAAATATACTGAACAATAGTTAGTGAAGTATTGTATTCAGACACTGCATTAAATATAATAGTATAGGAATACAATCAAAACAGAAAGTTCACAGTTAAATAATAAGGATATAGGCGTTTAGAAATATTTATCTTTATTATATTACAGTATATAATAGGGATTTATGTGTTTGTTTGTTTATATGAGCAGTTTTTTCCTTGTTTCTTTATTTGTTTTTATTTTATCTGTGTGGTACACGTTGGAGTGTATAAAAAATCGGGACAGCTCCAGAACGTTTCCCAAAGCGTAAAGCTTAGCAAATGGACTGTAATTGTAAGCAATTGGAGCTAAGGCGTGAAAAACAGTAACATAGGTCAAACCGTAATTAATGCTTGCTTACCTTGCAATGTTGTTCACCAATTTACTCCCGCGAAGATAGGTGTTGTTTACCGGTCGACGCAACCTGGTCGGGCAGCACCGCTTATGCACTCGCGGTTGTAGTTATTAGGTGTTGAGTCAGTGAAGGACGATACGAGAGTCTCATATTGGTGAAGCGAAAAGGATTTTTCACTCCACCATATGTGTAGCACAACAATAATATACGATAAGGCCATCTATATTGTCAATCGCTGACCTCCAACTGTATGAAGTTTTAACAGTACCCCCCCACCCAAAATCGTAAATTTTGTTGTATACCGTGAAATGAATGGGAGAAAAAATGAAAATAGAAATTTAAAAAAATGTTTAAGTATGTATAAATTAATCGAGTACTCTGCATTTTGCTTCCTGCATTAAAATATAAAATAAAACATAATTTGTAGAGAAAGAAGAAAAAAAATAAAAATTGCATGTTAGAGTGCTGAATTAGTTATGGAGGAGGAAGTGGTATAGGCAAATCACTTTAAGAAGAACCCAACGTCATATGCCAGATTGCGCAGAAATGTAATAACAGTGGTGTAGTTGAGTTATTACAGTGACCGTGGGGGGATGCATCTTATAAATACTCCCACACCCCGTTTCGTTTTTCATTCAGTTCCCAATTAAAGCAGAGTAATTGGCAGAATTTAGTGATAGAAGATATAAGAGTATGCTGATAGTATAAACAAGGCGGCTCCGTGGCGTAGTGGTATGTGTGTGACTACTACGCCCAAGGTCCCGGGTTCGAATCCAGACACAGTCTGCTTGAAAAATGTTAGGCGAGCATTTTTCACAAAAATACACCCTCGTTCGGATGAGAGGTAAAATGGAGGTCCCGTGTGTGTGTTGTCACGCACGTTAAAGATCCCTACTTTGCTTGGAACAGCAAGGGTTCGGCAAAATTCCAAATTTTCCAGGTAAAAAAAAACTCGCTTCCTGGCCAATGTAGTACCTTCGGGTGGAGCATTGGAAAATCAAATGTAATGATAGTATAAACAGAAGATATGGCGTTAAATAGTAAAAAAATAAACATAACCAATTAAATTATAATTTAAAATTTTTAATATAATATCGCCATATGAGTTGTGTGCATCAATATCCCTAAAAAATACTGCTATAGCAAGGTTATGTTGTAAAATCCGATAAAGCAAATGATTGAATACCATGTTACTTAAGCGGTTTCTATCTCATTCTAGTGTTCTGCAAACACATCTGTTGAGTAACTTATTGTTTTATTAATGTTAATTGTTATATAAAAGATATTTTATATTAGTTAGATGGCGGTTTAAAACTGTCCGTCTGTGTATCAAGTAAAAATAAATAGTAATAAAATCTAAAACTTTTACAAAATTATGTATCCATACTCCTTGCAAATGAGGAAATTTTGTGGTCAAACAAGATTTGATCATTAACGGCAAGATGCATTAAGATCAAGTTTTATCAATAGAGGCTTTAATAGCTCTGAATTTAATACATAACATAATTTCTGCCTCGATTAAGTTAACTTAAAAAAGTTCAAAAATACTAGTATAGAGGAAAATGGCAAAACATTTTCACAAAACGGAAAACTTAAAAGTGGTCTTTATGTGTATACCTTATTGTCAATAGCATAATTGTAAAATCAAATAAACTAACTTTTGCAGTCGATACAATATTTATGGCACGAAGACTAGGACGTATGCTGGTAAAGAATTTCTCTTACCACTAGGATTGACTAATAGGTCTGTTAGGATATGCTCAACGCATGGAGTTTAGTATATTACTGTTTTGTATAACTAAAGATTAAATTGAACATACAACATAGATAATCAAAAAACACTTTTGATAATTAAAACAACTTCTACAAAAAAGTTTATTAAACTTTTAATTTTTAACATTTCCTTTAATCACTTTCTGAATCATCAAAAGAATCAATGCCACTGACATTACAATAATCCCTTTCAAGTTCTTCATCTCCATAATCAAAATCGCCAGTGTTTACTGTAAAACATAAATGATCTATAGCTTCGTCTAAAATTCTCTCAGTAGCTAAGTACGAATCTGCTGTTTTGTCAACATGAGCACAAACAGATGCCCATTCTGCAGCAGTAATTGAATTAAATTTCTCTAAAGCTAATTGCTTCACATCGTTTAGCTTAAATGTAGTATTTCTTGCTGCGACCCAATTTTTTACAATTGCCCATATCTTCTCTATCGGGTTAAGTTCTGGATGATAGGGCGGCAACCTCAATACTGAATGGCCATGTTTGTGCAGCAACGTGTCTAATGCATACATTGCTTGCTTTGGTTTATACATGTTAATTATTTCATAAAGCTGTGCTTTTGTTTGCAGTGGATCATGCATAATATTCCTATGTACAAGCCATTCAATCATTGTTCTTTTCAGAGAAGAACTTGTAGGATGTTTCTCAGTTAAAACATTATGATATGAAGCATTATCGATGACGAGTACAGATTTTTCTGGTAGATTAGGAATTAATTGTGTTGCAACCCATTTTGTAAAATTCTCGTAATTCATGTCATGATGATAATCACCAGTTTTAGCACCTAAATAACATTATTTTTAAGTACCCACAAAATAAAGTTATTTGTAAATACCTGAAGTAAACATTAATAAAGCATTGGGAATAAATCCATTTTGGTTTCCAGCATGTACCATAATCAAACGTCTGCCCTTAGGCAGTGGTTTTTTAAAGCCCTTTGTACTATTGTCAGATCATTCTCTTGGCACAGTATGACTGCTGTGTAAATAGCTTTCGTCTGTATAAACAATGGATCTGCCTTCAGCCTTAAATTTAACTAACTGGTTTAAGTACACAATACGCTTATAACGAATATCATGTGATTCCATTAAAATTTTCCTTTTGTCCGAAGTTTTTTGCCACCTGCAAAATATACTACATTGATTCAGTGCCCATGTTTAGTTTAATAACATACCTAAAACCCATGCATTTGATGACTTTACGGAAAGTAGTCAGCCCACCAGTGAAACCAACTCCTGATTGTGAGATTTTGGTATAAATACGTTTTATGGTAGGTCGAATTTTCTCAGTTATATAAAATTCATGAATAACACGCCGGATAGTTTCTTTTCACCAGGAAATAAAGTGCTTTTGGTGCTGTTTTTGTCTCTTTTTGTTAGGGGTAGAAAATGTAGGACATTCACAAGGTTCCCTCACTTTCGATTCCTTAACAATACGTTTGTACGTGCTTTCAGATATTTTTGTAGCAGCTATTACTCGCTCTCTAAAACTTGCTAAAGGAATAAGTGGTGCTCCATTCACTGCTTCCTGCTTCATAAATTGAATAACGTTAAAAATCATTTCTCTGACTTGTCCATGTAGTATTTGTCCCTTGGAGCCATAGGCCTTCTTCAAAGGAGTCTCCATCCTTGTACTGCAATAATAACATTTTATTTTTACATGAGTACATAACCTAACCTAACAATTTTACCTTATTAATTGTGATTGTTTTTGATGTTGAATACAAAATAACTCTATACAATTACAAAACGACGTAATTTAGTTCTGAAAAGAACTGTTTTATAGCAGAAAATGAAATAATATACAAAGGATAAAAAACAGCTCAGATAATTCTTCTTAATCTTCTTTGGGGATTAAACCACTCATAGTTTTTAAAATTATCTTTATTAACATTTCGATCCATAACTAGGATCGTTTTCAAAATAATAAAAACTTCAAGTTTGACATTTATGACATAAATTGAAGGTGACTTTGATTTATTGATGTTTGAAATATTTGGTTTGAGTACACTAAGCAAAAATTTTTAAAGTTTAAATGAATAATTGCCTTCAATTTGTGTTACGGCCTGGGACCGACTTTTTTAGGTAGCCAATACGCTTAACGTGAAATCAGCTGATTAATTTTTATTGTAAAAATTCAATAACTTGGGCATTGGAAAACATTTTTTTTTTCATAGAACAACATTGGTATCTGACAAGTGTAAACCCGCCATAAGGTTACCTCAGAACAATGTTAAAATCTACCAAAGAGGTAGCCTAAATCATAATGATTTCCCCTTCAAAATAAATATAAAAAACGACTACTTAAGCCTTTTAATAATGCAATTGCACACTTCTTTGATAACCATCCTCTAAATTGTATAAATAGAAACATGTTAAAAAAAAAAAAATGTTTTCCAATGCCCAAGTTATTGAATTTTTACAATAAAAATTAATCAGCTGATTTCACGTTAAGCGTATTGGCTACCTAAAAAAGTCGGTCCCAGGCCGTAACACAAATTGAAGGCAATTATTCATTTAAACTTTAAAAATTTTTGCTTAGTGTACTCAAACCAAATATTTTAAACATCAATAAATCAAAGTAACCTTCAATTTGTGTCATAAATGTCAAACTTGAAGTTTTTATTATTTTGAAAACGATCCTAGGTTATGGATCGAAACGTTAATAAAGATAATTTTAAAAACTATGAGTGGTTTAATCCCCAAAGAAGATTAAGAAGAATACTAAACAAACCACAACAAACATACAGGGAGTAGCTCAGATAAATTGAAAATGTCAAACGAACATAAAATAACCTTGACACTTAGGCTGTGTTCTCTAGGACGGTCGCAAGGTAATTTCCGACTGGTTGATCATAAAACTCAACGCCACTGAAACCTGAATACTGCCATTCCTAATTACATATAATGAACTATTCCTAACCAATTTTTGCTTTGTGCGCATGATGACGATGGGTTCTTCTTAAAGTGATTTGCCTATACCACCTTGTTAATTGGGCGGACCGCTTTGCCTGTGGGTGTTTTTAGTTTTACAACTCTTGTTACACCATCTTTACCCGGTAAAAGCTTCGCCACTTTCGCCAAAGGCCAATACGCCAGGGGTGAATCGGGAGTAAACAAAAGTACTAGATCACCTTCTTCTATGGTTTTAGAAGGGGTGTTCCACTTAGGTTTTTGCTGTAAGCTGTGCAAGTACCCTATGGACCAGCACTTGCAAATGCTCTGTACAAGTTGTTGGGACATTTGCCACCGACTAAGCCGATTCGCAGGAACATTTTGTAGGTCCACTTTACACCGCGTAATTAAAGATCCACCAGTTAGAAAATGGCCCGGAGTCAAGGCATCCATGCCTTCTTCAGGTGACGTTGTAAGTGCGCAAAATGGACGGGAATTTAAGATTTCTTCTATGCGGGTTACAACTGTGCTAAATTCCTCCAGAGAAAGTGCCGTTCCACCCACTATTCGTTTCAAGTGAAATTTAGCACTCTTGACGCTGGCTTCCCAAAGCCCCCCAAAATGGGATGCATAGGGAGGGTTGAAACACCAATCTATATCCCTAGAGGATAAGTAGTGCGCAATGACGAGGTTAGCTTGATCAAAATGTTTATATATTTCTAACATTTCTCTAGCCGCCCCACGAAAATTTCGGCCCTGATCGGAGTATATGTTCGTGGGTAACCCGCGTCTGGCTATAAATCTATCTAATGCAGCAAGTCAGGCTTCCGTTGTTAAAGCTGTGACAACCTCCATATGAGGGCTTATTTTTAACCACGCCGTGGTGAGTCATGATATATAAGGACTGTTTCACAGCGGGAGTGAGTTGTCCCTGTGATATATAATTAGCAATATTTTCTGAATATAATTTATAAAAGTTTTTGTCGCGTGCAAATCGAGCTTCTAGTTTTAGAAAGCGATTGGTAGCTAATTCTCGTGTTGAACCTAGTGTTCGGGAAATGTTTTCTATGAACGGTAGTCGAACCACATACTGGCCTAACTCGTTTCGTATAGTAGTGGACTTGAAATAATTTTCACAAGCCACGTTTTCAGGCGACATTGACGGCGTAAATGGTATTTCTTCAGCTTTCCAGAAGGCACAGATGGTGTCGCTAAGGGACGGTTCTTCCGAGATGCTAGTGTACAACGCAACACCTGAATATGGTTGACTTAAAGTTGGTACATCACCCATAATAACCCAACCAAACGAGGTAAGAAGCGCCGATGGCTTGCTTGTTAAACGAAACGAATCGTTGGGTGTGGCATCTAAGACAGCTTGAACACCTAACAGCATATCGACCGGAGCGGATATGTGAAATTCAGGATCTGCCAATTGTAGGGACGAAAATTTGTCTATTAAATGCTTAGATAAATTTGCTATCGGAAGATTTGCGGCAATACAAGATACAACAACAGCCTGTAAATTTAAAGAAACGTTTTGATCATATATTGATGTAACGTTATAGGAAGCAAATCCATGAACCTTTTCTAGCAGAGATTGGCCTACTCCACGTATTTCAAAAGGACATTTCTTGCATTTAAGACCTAACTTGTTAGCTAAAGATAATGTGATGAAATTAGAATGCGACCCTTGATCTAAAACCAAGCGACAGCGATGCCAACTACCGTCACAGGCTAAAATTCGTACCTGCGCCGTGGCTAAAAGCGCAACGGTCCCCTGTTCATTTGCACAGGAATGAACAAGAGAGACTGGAGTAGGAAAATGTTCAGCCGAATTAGCGGCACCTGAAGAGTGTCCTACCGCGCTTTGTGGCGGAGTCGGAGTACTGCATGAAATTGGTGCCTCCATACACAGTAGCGTATGGTGCATTTTACTACCGCACCGTTTGCACTGATTTTTTGACTCACAAGTCGAAAGGTGATAAACACATAAAACATCTATGATATTGCTTTACCATGTTTTGCCTTTCTAGAGTTGATAAAGCTAATAATTTTGGACATCTGTAAAATTTGTGGAACTGATCATCGCAGGCAGGACAGTGCTTAGAAACGGCCTGCTTTGCATTAAATCGTCGTGAAGTAACTTCCTGTGCGGACATTGTTACACGCTTATTGTTTACAGAATTTGTATAATATGGTTGAGGGTTAGCCCTTTGTGGTGGACTAGACACATTTTTTGATGGTGGTGTATTATTGTTACCGCTCACCAGTGCTTAAAATCGTTAAATTTCGGAAATGTTTGATTTAAATGTTCCTTTTCGAATTCTTGTCTCGACTTTGGGTCTAATAAACCGAGGGAAAAAAATAAAATAATGTAATCGGCCAACTCAGGTAGCTGCATGTCGATAAGAGCTGTGACGTTGGCTTGCAGGGTTTCACATAAATCACTAAGAACTTTTGGGGAATCCGTCTTTAGTTGAGTTAGTGAAAATATTTTGGATAAATAATGATTAGCAATTAGCCGTTTATTAGTGTAGCGTTGAACCAAGAGATTATAAACAACCATATAATTTTCTGGAGCAAATCGAACAGATTGTGCTAACTTCCATGCCGTCGCTTCCAAATAAGAAAGCAAATATGTGAATTTTTCGCAATCATTAAGTGCGTTATTGTTGTGAATAATGTTGTCATATAGAGATTTAAACGCACCGAATTTCTTGGGGTCACCTCGAAATATATCTATTTTTATTTCTGGTAAATGAACATTAGATCTGGTATTTCCAGAAACATCAATAGTATTTACATTGGGCGTTGTGTCAGGAGCGACATAGCGCACCGCATTAGCTAAAATATCACAGTACATAGTATTGAACGTAGATTCTAGATTAACTGTATCCGTAAATAAGGTTTTATAAACGTCAGAGTGACGGTAATTCATCTAAGACATCTAAAAATTTTGTTCTTACGTCATCTAGCTGACTAACACGAGCTTTAAATTGATCAAGATTAGTTGGTAACGTTGAAATTAAATCGTAACAATCTTGCAAACGTCGCCAGTACCTTTCTTTGCGATTTGTTAATCGTTTAAATTCAACAATAACTTCACGTTCTGGTTTCATATTCTACCAGGTATACTCGTAACAAATTGAAATCACAAATAACTAATAGAAAATGTAACGCAGTTGCAAAGCCTTTGTAGCATGTTTAATTTGATCAGTAATTATTCGCATTGAATTACGAGGATAATGCGCCAAGCGTGCCTTATTCTTTAATAATGTTCCATATAGTACATAATGGAACGCTTCGTTTTAATAATCTTCTTGTAGTAAAATATCTGTGTGACATAAAGTTATTTTGTCGAGCATCTCTAGCAATCCTGTTTCTTTCGTATTTCCCCACCTTTAACCGCGAGTCTGAGTCGTCGTTATCATTCGTTTCTAGTTTGGTTCGTTAGTCGCACCTTAGCTATCAATTCATCAAGATGTTTTCCAGGTTAGAGGCTTGCGACCTTAGATTGAATTATTTGTGTGAGCGGTCAAGTCATGGTAAACTTGAATAAATCTCAATAACTTCTACTAACGGTTTGTAATTTATACATTTTACGAACTCAATTTAATTTTGTTTCATTTATTTAGCGCGCCTACGAAAAACAATAGAGAAGTACAAATTGCAGACATGTGGTCGTAATTGCCGTTATCCTAAGTTTGAAATGGCTTATAGTATTGTTTGGAACTGATGGAATTTCTGTTCGGATTTGTCTATGAAAATCAGATGCAGTTTGGTTCGTTATTAAGTTTAAGAAATTTTTGCATGTGTTTAGAAGTCGTTAGTCTTTGATAAACAGACGGTCATATAAAAAACACGCAATTTGCTATCATGTTTATGACCATATCATCTGTTTCACTTTCGGTTATTGTTGAACTTGGTTTTACAAACCGTAGAAAGAAATTTTGTCAGGTTAGGTTTATATATTTGTAAGCTTTGTTCCATTTAAACTTCAGATAAATTTCAAGGTATATTTTCGACGTTATACTTTTTTGTGATGTAGCAACATTTGACAGATGTTTGCCGTGAAAGCAGACGTTTCGTGCAGCTTTCCTAAAATTCAAATTAAACATTCTTCAATCTTGAAGTTAGCTTTTATTCACAGATAAATTATAAAAACTAAGTATAAAAATTTAAATTCGTTTAGTGACAATTGCAAAGTGTTTGCATTTGTGTTCATACAAAATTTTGAGGTTATGAAAATTTATATACTTAATACAAAAAGTACTTGATAAGTAATCGCAGTGAACTTTTGTTTATTCTTAATTTGTTAAGTACATGGAAGTTTATTTCATTTCATTGCAAAATTTAAATACACGCTGCGTAATAATTATGAAACTGTAATCTACCTGATAAGATCTGCCCAGGATAGAAATGATTGTTCAATGCATTGTGGTTACAAATTATATTGATCAAATATTTAAAACAAGCTTATGTTTAGAGAGCAGTCTTGCTTTAAAAAGACAAAATTTTGATTTTGTTATAAACGTTATTGTTGAGAATTTTATTTACATGTTAAAAAGTTATGAATTTTTAAAAGGAAGTTTTTTTACTTCAGTAAATAATTAGTTAAACTTTGAGACTTTTATTTTGGTCAAATGTGATCAAATCTGATAACATAAAGGTAGAATTTTTGGGTAATAATTTTGTGCCAATATCATATTGAATATACATTTTTTATTTTTGATACTTTTATAGGACACAAATGGTGTTCTAAAATTTTTTTATTTAATCTTTGTAATTTCTTGCAGGGCTGCGTCTTATTTCTATAAGACAGGTTTTTGTTAACGAAGGCAATCGTTTTATCTTTGGGTTTCCACGTCCGCCCTTAGAATTGTGCTTTGCTTTTATCGTGATAATCTCAGGACTTGGTGGCGCCTATTTAACTTAGTTTAGCTTTTGTTTGCAAACAAAATTCGACACCCCCCCCCTCTCCACTTCTTATTGCTCTACCCAGGAATAGACCCCTAGCTATGTCGGAAGATGGCCCTTTCTTCGATTCTCTGTGAAGGAAGCGGAAGATTTTTGTGCACTAGCGCCCATTTAGAAAAATACGTTATACTGGCGCCCATCCAACAAGAAAGATAAGTTTCACTGGCACCACAGAAAAAGAAGTTTCACTGGCGCCCAACAACAAAAATTCGTTTCACCTTATAGGTAAACACAGTACTCGTGGAGAAGCAATGTTAATGTTGGTACAGACTTAAACTAATATAAGTGAATTCAGAACTCTAAGAAATAAAGTGCATTAGGTACGAAATATTTACAAACAAAAATGTAAACAAACAGTTTCGTTAAAGTCCTTTGACTTATTTTGTTATCTACACAGCTGATTGATAAGCATAGTAACAAGATGGTAATGAACTACAAACTTTAAATAAATTGGAACAAGTTTTTGAACACCTGTGATGCTAAATACAAAGTACTCGTTTTGTTGATAATAATTGAAGTTTGAAGTCTTTAATAGAAATCATGCATTTTAATATTCAAACCCACTTTTAGAAAATACTTGTGAAAATGAATTAATGTAATAATTTAAATTTTAATGATCCCGCTAATGAATTATATTAATTTTGACTATAATTCAAAGCTTATTTGTTCATAAAATTATATGGGGCTCAGAAGGGCCACTTTTTGTGTGGTACACATTGGAGTGTATAAAAAATCGGGACAGCTCCAGAACGTTTTCCAAATCGTAAAGCTTAGCAAATGGACTGTAATTGTATGCAATTGGAGGTAAGGCACGAAAAACAGTAACATAGGTCAAACCGTAATTAATGTTTTGCTTACCTTGCAATGTTGTTCCCCAATTTACTCCCGCGAAGATAGGTGTTGTTTACCGGTCGACGCAACCTGGTCGGGCAGCACCACTTATGCACTCGCGGTTATACTTATTAGGTGTTGAGTCGGTGAAACGATACGAGCCTCTCATGTTGGTGAAGCGAAAAGGATTTTTCGCTCCGCCATATGTGTAGCACAACAATAATATACGATAAGGCCATCTATACTGTCAATCGCTGGCCTCCAACTGTATGAAGTTTTAACATATCTAAATTTAAATCTTTTGTCTATTACTGTGTAGTATGACACACAATTAATTGTAGGCCTTGTTATCAGTTGCTCTGAACTGTATTTAACGTCGTGAAGAAGCGAATTAAAAAAAACAATGTATCATTCATTAATAAATACATTGTCTTATGTACTATGATGTAGCCGTAGATAATCCATTCATTATTTAGAAACATCTAAAATGCCAAACTATACCTAATACATGCCTAGAGACATCCAAGGACATGTAAAATACCCTCATTGCAACTGGGAAATACAGTAATTAATGATACGATAACCTTGTTGTGTTCAACATAGATAAAATATGTTACATTGTGAGACAAGTTTGAAGTTAAGTTGAAGTGGAGTACAGAAGTTAAATTAGAAGTAACAGTACTTCAAGATATAAACATAGACTTCGTTGCAAAGGAAAATACGGTACATGACCTTTTTTAAACTACGTTTGCAAGTGCAGGGTGTTTCAATCACGTGTTTGTGGATTTAATGTCATGAAGGCCAGCATCAGGGGCCAGGAACTTGGAAGTTTACCCCAAAATAGTGTTGGACTTCGTTTTAGGTTAACGAAGCTGTTAGCTGGAAAAACCATCTGTGCTCGTGGACATCCGTAAAATTTTAAAAAGGAACAGGAAATTATCTTAGTAAAGTTTGAGCTTACCGTTTATAATTTATAAGTATGTATAAGGGAGAATTTTAAATGTAAGTTGTAAATGGTTTGTAATAAGTTGGTAGGAAATTGACATAACATTAAATAATTCTTTTGTTGGACTCTGAAACAGTGATATGTTTGAAAATTCAAAAAAATTAAGCAATATGGGCATTAAATGTGTTGGATAGCTTATAAGACGGTTGTGGAAAGTAGTATAAGCGAAATTATTACTTCCCTCGCTGATTATCAGGCCATCTTTTTTATATGGATTAGACTGTATATTGACGCTGGTTGATGTTGAAAACTCAGTAAAGGATCGTCATATTACTTTTGTATTGAATGTTATAATATTTATTTTAACATTATTTTCAACTTTTAAGAACACAAATACACGTCCACGATGAACGTCGAGAATGAATGAACTGTACCACATACATAATGGTGCGGCTAAGAAACAAACCAATTAACTAGTGCAGATACTGCAGAGGGCAGAACCAATACAGTTTGAAATTAAATGTTAATTCAAACTTCAACAAAATGTAAGCTTTATTTGTGGGGATTATTGTTTGTTAAAGGAAGAGTGAAAATTTTGTATCGTAATGGACAATGGAACAGTGAAAGAAAAAGTTGGTATTTCACCGTTTTCTATGTATTTGTATTAAGGACATTTCCAGAAATGGGATTTAGAATGTCATGTTTATCAATATTAGAAACAATGGTGCGATAGTATTATTGATTTAATTAGCGTTCCATTTAGACTTTCTTTTATGAATATTTGGCCAATCTGATGGTAGGATATTTAGTTTTTTTTTAATAGAAAAATATCTGCATTACGGTAACTATTTACTCTCAATAGACAGTGAAAGGATATTCAACTACTCCAGTGATGAAGTAGTATTTGGGAGGTCTTTTATTTTAACAATTTCTTTGATATAACAAAACTTAATGAGTATTTTTAAGATATTGTAGAAAACGGTAAAGTATGAGGTGACAGATTTAAAAGAACAAAACCAAACGAGGCTCATTCTGAATAATAGTCTTCCATATAGTGGAAATATTGAAAGGATTCCTGAAACGAGATAGTTTGGCGTCCCTTAATTATGACAGCAGGAGTCAAAGTAAGTGGTTATTGTAACCCAGTGTTTGTATTTCGGCAATTTCAAATGTTTATTTTTATTATTTCTTTCTTTGGAACCGAGTCCCACACCACCTTAGTTAGGTGGTGCACCTTTAAAATTGTTGCCATGTTCCCGCCTCCTCTGGGCAAATGTAAATTTATAATGTGACTCTCATTTTACCCATAACAACCTATTTACTTACTATATACATTACTATAGCATTTCATTAAAATTCTTTACATACTGTACTTATTGGAAATTTGACAATGACACATAAAACACAATTTAATATTAGGTAATAATATATTTATTATTATTCTTCACTGACAATTTTGTACATATAACGCACCGAAGGTGTTCCTTTGACATCTAACTTGTAGGTAGGGAATATGTCTGCAAGTTTAGAATATTTGATTTCTAACAGGTCTTTGAAACCTGCTTTTACAGCTGCCTTTTGTGATGGTAGAGATGAAAATACTGTTATTATTGTATTGACTCCAACTGCCTTTGCCAATTTAGATCTGAAATAAACACTTTTAAACTATATACAGTATTTAAATTTTATTCAAAGTAAAATCGTTTATTTCAATGAAAAAATAATCTTAAAGACTATATCATGTACGATATACTATACTACTGCTATAAACAAAAACGCCACAACTAAAAAATTAAACAAAATAGATTGATATGCGATTAATGTTCAGGATATATATTGCAAGAAAATATGGCAGTTCACAGATAAACAATTAAACATTACTCTAGGGAATTTTATAAAAAAAATACACTTGCTTTTTTGTCAAGAATAAAACTGCCATAGTCCGAACTAAAAAAGATAACAGTTGCATCAATAAACTGAATAAAGTGCAGACATGCTTTTATACATGTTCACCATTTCTTAGTAGGCGAAACAAAAAATTAATTCATGCAGGACATTCTGCAAACATCCAATTCTACAATATTTTATATCGTACTTGTATCATGATTCAAAATCATTCAATTTCATTAGAGTGGTTACTGTCAAAAAACGAGCAAAACAAAATATTGAGAAATAGTGTTGTTTGTGATTTCGTAGTAGGTTGGGTTTAAAGATCACATTTATGTTGTTGAGTACCTCAAAAAATGTAACAATTCTGCATGACTGCAAATATTCAAACCTATACTCCTTCAAGTAATCAAATTATGGAGATATCTTTATCTTAAATGTCACACTATATATAAGCCCCAGTCATAATTTCAAATTGAATTAGTCGTTGAAGGATGGAAAATATAAGGACTCTGATATGTTTCAAACCTGTCACTTTCAACTTTGTGCGTACATGCACTAACCAATTGAGCCACTAAATCCAGTGAGTACAAATAAAAAACAGATAAATCTAAATCGTGTACACAACCTAACTTTTAATAAGTTTGGCATTTTTGTCAATCATATCTAATGGTGTCAACTTTTTGACTTATGTCAAATATAGACAGGAAGCGGCACTGAAATTCGCAGCTGTAAGTCAACTATTAAATATATGTATTGGATAATTGCACAAGGCAAGTGTTAGAAATAATAACTTAGACTTTTATGCAAAGTCTATGTTAAGGAGTTACAATTGTTTAGCTTAAACCTGGATTTGTTAGAACACATTAAAGTGTGGTTGACAGAAAAAGGGGACCTTTGGTCAGGAGAATTTACAGTGCTTTCATGTGACAGAGAGCGTTGATTCGAGTGCATGTGTATGAATGAGATATGGACAACATGTGTTGGAAAATGGCATGTTGTGGATGTCGGTTTCCTTTGACTTGTCTGTGCATTGATTTTTCAAATACTAAGAAGACCGTGGCGCACGAGTTCATTTTGTTGGCTTTGAAGAGGGTTTTACTAAGAAATGCTCATTTAGAAACATAACGATTTGAAGTTGGCTTTGACTAGTGAGTTTCTTTTGAGAGTAGCATACGAAGAATTTGCCTACGTGTGGATTTGTGTATGATAGGAGTTGGAAACGAAAGAGGTTAACCTCGTTGACGTCTATATTTTGAGAATTGAAAATATAATGTGTCAAGACAGAACACTAGAGAATTTTACCATGTTTTGGAGGTGGAGGATAGGTATAAAACGAGCGAGACACTGATTTCAAGCTCTCTAGGATTTATAAATTTTTTTAATTAACTAATAATAAATGCTTAGTATAGCAGTTTGGTTTGTTTTACACATTGTAGCATACTAAATTCCTCAAAAGGTAAATAGTATGTCTGCTCTACCTTATAGGCGGCAGAGCCTCGATAGATTACGAGGGGTTCCTGTTTGACGGTTAAGCCCAGGATAAAAAGGATGTTAAATGGCTCTGAGAGGAAAAGGTCCCTCTAAAGAGATCTTCCAGCCAGCTAAGCTTCTTCAACTTAGGGCAGAGCTATGAGCTAGGGTCGTAGGATGGTATATGATAAAACAAAAGAAATTTTATTTGGATGACACCGTATCTTAATGAATGTTATAACACGAAACTATCCGAAGATCAGATACGGAGATCTTCGAAAGAAAAAAAACTTAAGACGAGCAACGTATAAAAAAAATACTTACTTTTGACTCTGCTATCTGGAATGGGAACGACGATCTCGTACTATCTGAAAATTTAACCACATCTAAACATTTTTAGACTAGGGCTACATTCGAGCCTAGTCACTTTATCACAAAAAAATAGATTATAAATAGATCAACTAGTCAAAATTATACTTAAAAAAAAAACTTTTAAATTCAACACCAATAATATCTTTCTTCAATACCAAAATTTCATATGTGTGATTGTTTGCTACTATAGGACAATTACTGCTGACTTCAAAGAAAGAAAGCTTTACGACAACTTATTATTTTTTCTATTAATTTAAAAATATATATATATACATTGTTTGCACAAAGTTATCTGTACGGAGACTTTCAAAACAGTTTTTTTATTACGATTTAACATTAATCTCTGAATATTCATGGGACATTTTTTGATTGCATACTTTACATTAATTCTCTATAAGAAATATAAGATTTTCTTTTTTTTATGTTACAGTTTAATCATGATACTTGAATAGGATCCTGTTCAGTTTACAAGAATCAAATTAAATGCTCAAAAATTTTTTTGTAGATTATAGAACTATATTTTTAATAGATATCTTTAATGGAATCAAAGGTCAAAAAATACTTATTGTCGGCATTAAGCTGTACTTCAGGTGCACTGTCAAAATATGTTATACACTATAATTTGGCAAACAATTCTTATAGTATCACATGTTTAGTTATGCAAACATTTTAATATAACTTTGTAACTTCAAAATTATCTTATAGAAATACCTTGAAAATAATAAGGTCATTTATGCATTATTCAAATACTAAATTTCGAACTAAATTTTACGTGTATCAGTTTAAATGATCATCAAACCTTCGCAAAAATTTCGAGTATTAACTTTAAATAAACATATATAGAATCTTCGAAAATTATTTGTACATCTTAAATGAATGTTCCTTGAAAAGAATATAGGTATGAAATGGAGGATGACTCACCGCTAGATTTCTGTTTGGCGGTCGGATTTTTTCCTTTTTTTTAAAAAACATCTGCGTTCTTACTCTTGTAGTTGTGCGCAGCTGACGCAGGTGTCCGGACTTGATCTCCATACTAACCAATCATATGTGGGGATTTCCACTCTTTTGCCTAGCAACAATTGAAACTGCATCTAAAGCTCAACCAATTTCCAAAAGAATTTAATACGTGTCTTTACTTTACTTCAGTCTCGTACTTGCCATACGTTTAACAATTGTTTAGTATAATACATAATTTCCATTACTTTAATACTTGAAACGCCAAAACTTTAAAAAGCTAAAATCTAAAACTTAATACTGAATATTTGCAACGTTAAGACTTTAGTACGTTAAAACTTTGGAACGTTAAAAACTTGAAACGTTAAAAACTTGCGCTGAAACGAAATGGAAAAAATGAATTTAAAGGTAAGTTTGTGAATTATTTACCTACCGTAGAAATGTATTTACAACTATCTTAGGTCGATGCTACAACTAAAATATATATATATATATATATATATATATATATATATATATATATATTGCTGTGGTAGGGGACATTCTCAGGAACACTCGAACCTTTTCTTAACAACCATTCAAGCCCCATGAATTGGGCGTCATAAGATTGCTGTGATCGGGGACATTAAGGGTTTGTCATCGAGTGTCATCAATAATTTTCAAAAATAAAAAAAAATTCAAAAAAATTTCTTACCCTGTTACTTTCTGCTTCAAAAAATCTTCCGCACCTTCCCTGGCTAGCTCAGCTGTGCCTCTTCTCGGATACCTAAATATAAAACCATTCTTCCTTCACACTCGCACACCATTCAATAAAATCACCAAATAATACGACAATCGTACAATCTTTTATTTACCGCTATTTACAGACAAATTATTCACATGTATAAAAACAGTTTGGTACACTAATTACAAACTCAAAATGTGATATGTTTTTAAAGTCCTTGCTTTTCTAATTATTTGCACACAAATTTAATACAATATGAGTAGATGGGCCACATAATACCCCAAATTGATTGTACTCTGGAGTATGGTGAGCTCATAATAACCCAGTTTATTTAATATATGCCTTTTACCTTGCATAAATTAATACCAAAATTAATAGACCCGTTTACCCTTTTACAATCCCATTTATATTCAGAATAAAATTTAGTAAGTTTTAAATACACCCTTTTCCAATATTTAAATACTCCAATAAATTGTCCAGTACATGTATCTTTTCTAATAAGTTTATATAACCATAAATAAACCCCAAAATTCACTCACAAACCACAAAATTTCGCTAAAGTTTATCAGACAACAGAAATTTCAAATAAATTACCCGGAGAATGCTTCAGGCCTCCATTCCTTCGACGATGCTCACCATACTCCGCATATTCATAGACGATAACCCCAATTATTCGCCAAACGCTTTGTTTCAAAGTACCATTCCATAACAGCATACCATTCTTGGCTGATTGTGATGCTTACCCACGTATATTATGCTTCTATTTATTGATTTTCTAGCTTGGTAAAATAGTAGCCTGACCTCTATTAATTTAATTTACACTACACGTATCTCTCGTTAATAAATAGAAGGCCACTACAAATACGTTAAACGTGCTAGCACTATATTTAGTGAATTAGGAACATATCTAATACTCACACAACAAAAACTCTACTATAATGTTGGTCTATCATAGTATAGTAGTATAAATCGATGAGTAGACAAAGAGAAACCTAATAATTTAGCTAGAGTATTTATATCTTTCAAAATTCTACCTCTCGGACACACTTCACGTGAAAAGCTTATTTTCAAATAACAATTCTGCAAATTTTGATATAACCGTGTTAAAGATTCCTGAAATTTACTCCGTGGACGTGCTGTACATATCCGAAATCGCTCCCACCTGTCGCGTGTTCGTACATTTGAAAAACTGTCTGTTCTGAACCAATGATACTATTCTGTGTCGTCATAAAACCCCGCCTGTAATATTTTTATCTCTGTCTAATGCATGTCTGCTGTTAAGTTCAAAACTCCACTTGTGTTATAGAAAATCGATATTGCTGACAGCCCATCTTCACTCCACGTGGATATAGTACGTGCGTTTTAAATATCAACGCTTTTATACCTGTCTCTATCTGTAGTATATAACGTATCGTGCATTTCCCTTGCTCTTTAAGAACTTTGTTAGCTTGTTATTCGAACTAACTGACGGTTGAAAATATTTTCTATGAAGTCCTGTCTTATTATGCTCATAATTTCGACGAATGTAACCTTTTGAAAATGCAGGTGTTCGTTAATTATAGACCGTTTAGCACAACAATTCTTGAAGTTTATACTTTGTTGTATTAGATAAACTGACGTTTGCTTGTTACAAAGAAACCTTTTGCCTTGGAATTATTGATTTTCCTTACCCTAGTGGGTTTTCTAATGCTTTTACGTGTCGAATTAAAATAATTTAGAATTAATTATGCGTTTCTATTTGTTTTAAAACTGTTTTTCTTTATGTCCTTTTAACCTTTCAATCATTAATTATAAAAATACGTCAAAACATGTCCGTTCTCCCTAAATAAATTAAATAAATTTTGCGTGTAAATAATTTGTTCTTTTTTGTTGAAATTGTATTGTTTACCCTAAATTTAACCCTTTGAATCCACAACAATATATATATATATATATATATATATTGCTGTGAAATACTCCTTTGAATGCGGGAACTGGGTCCTTTCAACAAAAAAATTCTAGTCCCACCGATTGGGCGTCATAAACTGCTGTGATCCTGGTTTCGCTTCAGCTGCTCACCTAATTTTATAAACCTCCTCATTCATAAAATTAAACAACACATTCCTACCACAAACATCAACGTTAACTCTATTTACATCAATATTCAGAATACATTAAATTTTCAAATTAAATTTCAGCATAAAATTCAGTTTTAAAAAGAATTTCAAGATTAATTTTATTATCACTTTAACGTGCATCCAGAATTAAAGTCCTTGTTGGATGCCTACTAATTAATATAACAATATAAGCAGACCGAGTCTGAGTATAAAAGGAGCATCTACCACCCTTTACGTTAATTAACCAGGTTCGTCTAATTGAGCTCAAAGACATACCCAAAGTTTCATCATAATTCAGAACATCAATACTAAATACCCTTTCTACTTAAACAAGCAAATTTCATCTTAAAATTAAAATTTTATGGTTAGTACAATTTCACTAATGTCCATTTAAAGTAAATCAATTATAAAGTTATTCAACACACACAAAATGTCAAACAAAATAGTATAATTTACCTGAAGGTTACTGTCCTCGTAGCTTCAAGGTACATCGTCCCTTTAGTTAATCACACCATTCCAACAGGATTATATTTACGGCTTCTAATTCTCAACGCTTTTAAAATTTTCTCCATCACCATTTATTTAAAGTTGTTTCTGGGCTTTTCCGGAACTCATCTGTGTATATCTGACCCTTGTTTCGTGGATCCAGACACGTATTTGAACCATTTAATTATTAACACCCCCGAAAAATAGCAAAGAAATTCATGCGTCTTTCACCAATATACGCCAAAACTGCCTACTTTTGTGTATACATTTGTCGTTGTAAATTTTGCTATTTTGTTCAGTGATACTAAATTTTATTACCTTGTATCTAAGTGCACTAAAGTACATTCATGTTAGCACGTAAATAACAAACTATTTTGAATTACTAAAATATACGAGCAAAATTTTAAATTATTTTATCAAACTAAAATGCACTGTTTAACATCTTGAATCAAGTCGCGGATGTAAGAGCTTTTAACGCATCGAATAGTCAAAAGTCTAAGAGACCGAAATTCATATTACCACCGGTATATATAGCAAAAAGCCTGTCTGTCGGTCTGTTCCCCAAAACAGACAATTCTTAAGAATTTCTCATTCTATGTTCCCAGTCCGTCGCTCGCGCGTCGGTTTTACGAATTTTCACTCGCCCCATATCAATCTCAGAAATTCTCACACGGCACGCAAACATGTCCGAGAAAAACTAATTAATTTTGTACAGAAATTGTTGTTTCTACCTCTGATATTTGCATCCTATTTTCAACCAATTGTGACCCTCGTGACGTTGCTTAAATCACGCCTTTTACTCTTTGTGTCTTTGCTTGACGCATTTTCTCTTTCCTTTTCTAACCTGTTCGTATTGGTGCAAATTGATATTCTTTATTATCGATTATATTTTAGTCCATGTGGACTATCTGGGTTTAATAACCCCGTATCGCACATTCTCGTGAATATTAAGCCCCGGTTTCTCCAAGATTCTTTGAAACCATTTGTTATCTACACAATATTCGCCGTACGTGATATTTAAACTACGCAGGTGTTCAAAATAATACCAATTCTCAGAGCTTTTAAATAAACCCTGTTTTGTATTTCGTGCTAAAGCATCTGACCGTTTCCAATATCCTTAGAATCGACATGTTTATCTAAACAAATTAAACTGAAATTGCCTTTTAAAATACGCAGATGTGTTCAAACATCCTACTTCTAACTAACACTTCTAGGATTTGCATTTCATTGGGTTTTTACAAGTTTCTATAGATATTATCTGTTACTAACGATTCAATACCGGTTACTTGAAATAGAGTTAATTAAGATAAATTTTGCACGTAATTTCCATTTGTTTAGGAATAATTACATTACACGCAGAGCTTTCCAATACTGCTTCTTTTGATATAAAGCGTCTTGTACATGATTTAAATCTCTTATGTTTAATGAAACTAATAAATTTTTATGCTTCACGGTTTTAATAACGCGTATTATCTAATAATATTCATTATACACGGTGATTAAAATTATTTGATGTGATTATTTAATTTTCTACCCTGGTCTAAATATGAGTAAATTGTAATGTTAGTAGGGGTTAAAAGGGTTCTAAGGGTTGTTTTGTTGAAGGTAGTGTATGCCAAATAAAGTAAGCCAAATATCAGATCCCGTAATTGAGAAATTTATGTTTGCCATACTTTACAAACGTTAAAGTATTTGAAATATTAGTCAAAATGTAAGTGCCAAGACGTAAAAACAATGACTTGACGTGATAAAGCACAGTATTCAAGGTTCTACACTGAGTTGTATGTTGAATAAGCCATAGAACGTACATTTGCTAATCGAGAAACCGGATGCGTCTACACTATTCACCATGCAGATCCAGGTTTATATGTGTAACATTTCGACATTTATTTTATTAGAATCAACCTGTGGACAAACATGTAATATCAAAATTATAAGTGAAAAACATTGTCAAATATGATTGAAGGGTTGTGCGATATTTAGGACCAATGATTGAACATTTATGTATGAAAAGGGAAAGTGCAAAAGACAAAGTATAAGGTATTAGTGACACGGACTTGTTGGTACGATGTTATTGGATGGTTTTAGTATACAATGTAATAAAGAGTAGGCATATTTGTATTGTAATTATCACCTAGGAAAAGTAAACAAGAAGTCGATTTTTAAATATTTTTGTAATAAGACGTGTTTGTAAACTGCGCTAAATTGTTTGTATATTTTTGAAGAATTAATAAAGGAGTTTGAAAAGGGTACGAGTTTAATTTATAAAGGAAGAGTAAGGATAAGCGACAGCGAATAAAATAATTAATAGCAACGATGAGTAACAAGTAAGAGTGGAATTAGTGCGACAGCGAACCGGCGGAACATAAGTGGATATTGGAACGAGATTTATATAGGCAGAAGGCATTGAATAGGATTTATTAGATTGAAGAAGATATTATTGGGATTGAATTGGATATGGTTTTATGTATAGCAGGGCATTGAGTGGTAAATAGAAGGAAGGATTGATTTGGAACGAGCGGATAAAGAAAGCAGTGATTTAGAACGAGAGTAGCAAGATTAAAAGACAGCATTCGAGTAGCAAGAGGATTCGTACGAGATAAAGAAGATATAACACCGGAAAAATTAGCGCAGGGGAAGTAAATAAAAAAGGTTATTCAAAATTCTAAATTTGGGTCATATTTATTTTAGATTTGGGAGCATCAAAATTAAGTCAAAGAAATCTGGAGTCTAGACAGCAGATTTTCGTAGTGATAGTGCAGACCTTGTAAAGACGTATACGGCGAGTAGGATTTTGAGCCAGCATTCATAGAGGCCGACAACGAAGTATAGAACAGGTGAGTACTGTGTGTTATAACGTCAAAGTCAGAAAGTTTGTAATATTAATTAATTTGGCACAAGGTTCGTGGATCATATATAAAAATTTGGCATATACAAGTGTAAATTATCAAAGGTATAAAACAAAAGGTAGTGCTGTTTGGTTGGTGCATTGCACATCTACTTACCACTGAACCCACGGTAAGTAGGTGGATACCCTGGGAAGAAAGAGTTTTCAAATAGTCGAGGCAGATTTAACACAGTTTTGATTTATAAACTAACCAAACATAGCTAAAGCACGTAACATAAAATAAATACTTGCACATTATATAAAAATAATTAAATTAATTAAAAAAGGCGCCGGGGGGGTTGAGCATAAGAATATATATATATATATATATATAAAAAGTAGATATAATGAAGTGTATCACATTGCTGAATGTTCATTACTTGCAATGAGATATGAGATAATCTCAGTTTTCTTACTTAGATATTAAATTTTTTATAGCTGCCTAGATAAGCAAAAATCGCAAAGAAATTGTCTTTAAGATTATTTTACTGGTGTGACATTTCATATGTGTTTCTTAATTTATGGTACCAGATGCTTACCTAGCCTTTAATAATTCAGTAGCAATCCCCATACATCTATAATCAGGATGAACAGACAAACCATGATCATCAAGATAGTCTTCAGTGTTTAGCAGCTTGTAACGATCAGTTTGGGCTTCAAAATGTTGAACGATATTCACAATTTGATTAAATACTTCACCCTGAAACTAATATTTTTCTTAAGAATACAATTTATATCAATAACTATCTACTACGACGAACCAATTATTTCTATTATCAACTTATAAGTAGAAACAGATAATTTACTCTTGTACAACAACAATATTAACTGTTGGTAGCTCCTTATAAGAACGTACATCAGCTTTAACATTCATGTACGAGACAAGTAATGGTTATCAGACATCGAAATGGAATTGCATCACTACCTTTTTAAAAGAAATTTGGCAACCTTAAATTGGTAAATGCTTAAATCTCTAGTTTATTAATATATTAGAATTTTTTGAAATTCCAATTTTACTAATTCTTCTGTATAAATAAAAAATCACTCTTCTTGTATCATACTCAGTTATTACATTTTTATTTTAAGAATAGGTTCCAGTATATATTTTATATCAACTAATACCATTAGACCTTGCTCAATTAAGAACTTGCGATTATCATAAAGAAATGTTACACAATAGTTGTTTAAAATGAAATGCAAAACTTATTCTTTAGGATACGAATAATAAAATTTATAACTTAATATATTGATGCGATTAAAGGTCGTAAAAAGATTATATTCCATTATATGATAAAGATCTGACTTTATAAATGCAAGAAGGTTGAGAGAAATTCGAGAAAAGCTAAATTATTTAGATATTTGTTTGTATAGAAAATATTTATGAAATGCCCAGTATAAAATGTATCAATTATGTTTAATGCAGGAAACAGTGATTATTAAGTTTAATTGTATTTTAATAAAAATAAAGATATTTATTACGTTCAACAACATTTAAGTACTCCATCATATGTTATAAAAGATTTTCATCATGTTCAAATGTGTAAATACAGTGCGTTCATTAAGCCGCGCACATCGAAATAAACGAGTCTGTAAATAGTAGCACTGGTAATATAAACAACAGATGTAAAGACCATTATTGTGTGTACAGGTTACAACAGGTCTGTAGTATTCTCTAGATTACGATAAGGTAAACATGTGGTTTTCCCAAGAGCAACGAGTGTTCCTTCTTGAACAATAGTTTACCAGTCATTTATATGAATTTGTTATTGATCAATTTCGTGTGACATATCCGGATGTAAGTGTGCCTAACAAGTCGACCTCAACCAGATTAACCCCACGTTTCCGTGAAACCGGATCAGTTGCAAACAAAAAGAGATCAGGGAGACCAGTCATTTTAACTGACCCTAAACTGGCTGAGCTTACAAATGTTATGCAACAAGTGCTACATGCCAAAATTGGCATTGTAAGTTTCTAAATTTGTAAGTGAATTCGCGCCAATATTTTAAAAGACTTGTGCGTGCATTTCCGTCACTTTAGACAGTTGCGTCGGCGCCCGAGAATGCGCAGACGCGGAGTGCGGAAGTAAGTGTGTTACGTGCCAAATTTGGCACAAGACATTTTTAGTTTAGTTTTAAAATGCGGGAATTTCGCGCCATAAATTTCAAAGACTCGGTGCGCGTATTTCCGTTACGTCAGAAGTGCGTTGGACGAACTTCGCGCCGACGCGTGTGAAGGGAGAAAGGTGGGGAAGTTTCCGAGAGGCGCTGAAACGTGGCTTTTGGTCTTTGAACTTCGAGTGGAGTGGAGTGGTCGTGTCTGGTATCGTATCTTTATTTTTTTTATGTAGATTCCCTTCTCGCTTATCTTTGATTGTCGACCCTATAAACCTGTTCCTTATCGTTCCGCTACATAGGTAGAAGATAAATTTGGGCGCAACCTGGGAGCAGCCTACACCCCGCAATAGTTAGCCGGAGCAATCCCAGAGGTCGCAGACCGCATCTGTAAATAATTCGGAAGGGAGCTACGAGCAACCCGTAAGGACATGATTCCGTAGGAAGCTGTACCTATTTATGTGAGTATTCTGTTCTTATAAACATTTTATGAATCTGAAATATTTCGTTATTACATGTAATATTTTGCATATTGTGTGACGTCATTGACAGATGAGCGCGCTAGTTTCTGTATTTTAGATTAGCGTTACCAACTGCCGTTGTGTCGCGTATACCGCGTCGACGGTTATGTAAGAGAAACACGTAAATGTAAGAAGTGGTGGTTTCCGTCACGTCATGGACTAGTCAACGAAACTTTGAACAGGGTGGTTATCTGTGTGTGCCTTTTATCTTGTCTTCTCTTCCAGATATGTAGCTTTCCCGTCTCGTACCTATTATTGTTCCTCCTATCTGTATCCTTTATCGTACCGCTACACCAGAAGACAGAAGACAAATTAATCTGGTTTCGACGGGGGGCAAAGGCCGAACCACGCCCAACAATGCTCAACGAACGCGGAGAGCCTGACGGGAAAATAGCTGCAATGCCGTGACGAGTTCTACATTTTATGTCAGTACCTTTTATCTTTTTTCTTTGTATGTGATAATAATTTGTGGTGTAATAATGACGTAACACTTTATTGCGCAATATTAGTCAAATGTTTATTATGCTGCCAACTGTCGTAGTGGCTCTTGTCAATTACGCCGGGACTTTAACGGTATACCTAGATATAATACAGTCGCCTTCAAAAAGCCTACGAAGATTATCAATACAATCAGAAATTTCATTGGGTAGTGCTTAGAAAGCTATCAAATAGTTAAAATTTCATGCATATCACGTTTGTAGTGTTCAGGAATTGAAAGATCCAGACAAAGAAAAGCGCCTTGTTTACTGTAGATGGTTTCGGTCCATTGTCAACAACCATGGAATCGGAGAGCTAGACCATGTTTTCTTCAGTGATGAGGCTTGGTTCCACCCTAGTGGATATGTGAAAAGCCAAAACACAAGAATCGGATCATCATTTTGTTTTCGACCTTATTTAAGGTCGGTTTGACGCAGCTCTAAATTCTTTTCTATTCTGTGCTAATCTAAAAGCTCTATATACCCTTCACAATCTAAATTTCTAATAATTTGACTAATATAGCTAAAATATTGAGGTCTTCCTATATCCTATCTTTTTCCTTTCCACCTGGCTCTACATAGATATTAGCAACTTGATGGTTGTTAAAGAACTCTAACATGTTTACATGATTACCATTTATAAGGAAATGAAATATAACCTGGTTATCTGCTTCAGAAAGGAATAGTGTTAAATTATATGTTATGGTAAGGCTTAAGCAACGAATCGCTGCCAACATGCCAGACCGCTAACTAATTGTGAGTTATGTCATGGTGACGTTTATTAAATTATATGTCATGGTAAGGCTTAAGCAACGAATCGCTACCAACATGCCAGACCGCTAACTAATTGCGAGTTATGCCATGGTGACATTTAATTGACTGATTTTTTTTTTGTTTTGTTTTTGAACTTACTTAAAGTCGGTTTGACGCAGCTCTAAATTCTTTTCTATTCTGAGCTAGTCTAAAAAGGTCTACATACCCTTCACAACCTAAATCCCTAATAATTTGACTAATATAGCTTTGTCTAGGCCTTCCTACTCTATTTTTATTTGGTAGTCTATAATCTAAGACTTTACTAAATAGTCCCTCATGTCTCAACTGGTGCCCTATCATTCTATCTCTCCTGACCTTTAATTGTTTCCACATACAGGGTTCCTCACCTATCCTTCTATAAACTTCCTCGTTTGTTACTCTATCTGTCCAACTAATCTTTAACATTCTCCTATAACACCAAGTTTCAAAAGCTTCTATCTTTCTTATCTACTTCTTTGATTGTCCAAGTCTCACTACCGTATAGTAGAACGCTCCATATGTACGACTTTAAGAAACTTTTTCTATTATCTAAACTAATACTATTAGCTATTAGTAAGTTTTTCTTTTTTAAAAACATTTTTCTAGCTTGAGCTAGTCTAGCTACTATATCCCTTCTGCTACGTCCATCCTTTGTAATTATACTACCTAAATAGCAAAATTCATCTACCTCCTCTAACTCGGTCGACTGAAAATCCTCATGTTTTTCATGAAAATCCATTGCACTGTCTATGGCCCCTCCGATCTCCCGATTTAACGCCTCCAGATTTTTTCCTGTGACATTATCTTAAAGGAAGGGTTTATAAAAATAGGCCTCATACACTGAATGAACTGAAAATGAACATTACAACAGAGATTAACAATATTAGTGTAGACATACTCCACAAAGTGTCAACAAACGTGGTAAAACGAATTCGTGCATATATTAATGAACAAGGCAGCCATTTTGAACGTTTGTTTTAAGACATAAAATGTTGGAAAAAGTATATATGTTTATAAAAGTTATAACAATAAGAAATAAAATACATTACAACCTTTTTGATGTGCGCGACTTAATGAACACACTGTATTTTAAAAGAAATTACAGTATTAATTTACGGTCGAATGCATGTCAAGTTTATGTAAAATCACATATTCTAGAAGGAATTTTTATTTAATAACTGAACATGCCCACAAGTGCGGGCTCAAGATTTTAGGGTAAATTTGGGTCAATAGTGTGGACCTGTAACGTTGAGCTACTCTGAATATGAAACTATACCTAACCATTTACCAAGAAATATATTAATATTAAGTATACAATAACAAAGACGGTAAATTTCATCATGATATAACCTCTTTTAATACTAGTGTCCTTAGAACCTGCTTGGAAGATCTCTAAAGTCTGTCCAGTATTTGAAAAAGGCAACAAGCACTCTGTGAAAAACTATAGACCTATAGCTATAATAAACAACTTCAGTAAAGTGCTTGAAATGGCCCTATACAACAGAATCCAAGACATTTTTAGTAAACACCTAATAACTCAACAACATGGATTTGTAAGTGGTCGCTCCACTATCGCTAATTTATTTTGTATTTCGCAATTCATATGTCAATCTTTAGATGATAGAATACAGTGTCATGTAATTTATACAGATTTTACTAAAGGGTTTGACCGCCTTGACCACACACCTCTGCTAAAAAAACTTCAAAGTTATGATATCCCTACTGATTTACTCATACTACTTAGATCTTATTTTTCAAACAGACAACAATTTGTTTTAATCAATAACTGTAAATCTAACAGTATAAAGGTTACCTCTGGTGTTCCGCAAGGCTCTGTATTGGGACCACTACTCTTCAATATTTTTATTAATGATATAGTTGGCATACTTGATAACACAATACAGTGTCTCCTATATGCTGATGACCTTAAATTATTCTCGAAAATTTCCAATATTGCTGATTGTCAGGTTCTACAATATAACCTAAATAAAATATTAATCTGGTGTGACAACAACAACTTAAACTTGAATATTGAAAAATGCTTCAGTATGTCTTATAACTTAGCACAAAACACAATAGTATACAATTATACAATCAATAATATTGTTTTATTAAGACCGCAAGTTATTCATGACCTAGGAGTGATATTTGATTCCAAACTAATATTCAATGAGCACATTAACCATGTTATTTCCAAGGGCTACAAAGCACTTGGTTTTATTATAAGAAACTGTCGAGAGTTTAATGTTAATACAACTATAATACTTTACTCCACATATGTAAGATCTAACCTAGAATATGCAGCAATAGTATGGGAACCGTATTATGAAAACCACATAACTTGTATTGAAGCTGTACAACGTCGGTTCTTAAAGTTTCTATCTTTTAAATCTAGTGGTATTTATCCTCCAATTGGATTTTCTCAGACCCTACTTCTACAACAGTTCCAGTTTCAATCACTCCGCAACCGAAGAAAGATTAATTTATTAACTTTTCTACATAAGCTCCACACTCAAAAGATTAAATGTGATGATATCGCACATATGTTAGAACGCAATAAATCTTGCCTATCTGTACGTAATCCTACCTACTTCTACTTAAAAACACCTAGAACCAATAGACTCAAGTTTTCACCATTACACAGAATGTGTACTGCATATGAAGATGTACGTGTAATTATTGATATTTCAAGATGCTCAATCAAGGACCTAAAACAATTAAAATTTTAACAATACAAATGATTTTCATTTACTCTTGCTTTAGTATTAATTGTGAAATTCTGTACTCTTTTATTTGTGTTTATAGCTTCTCTTTTTTCTTTTATATTTCTTAGTTTTAGTTGCATTTTAATTGTATTTTGTTGTATTTCTGTTCAAATATGGGCATTTGTCTTTTGAACATGTAAATAAATAAATAAATAAATAAATAAACAAACTTGCGAGAATTATAATTCCGCGGGACTTATGAACTAACGCACAGGTGTTTCCAATTTCCTGGTATTGTTGACCTTGCACTAAACCGCCACTTTGTCCTGTCTAAGACAACAAGCGTTAAATATAAGAATGAATTATGTTCTTTAGGCCTTTCTTATGTTACCGTATGCATGCATACCTCTCGTTATAATTATACTTGCATTGATAAATTACTAGACCACAAAGTGGGTTTACACTACCAACATTCCAATCTAATTGAGGGGTGCGTTAAAACCATCTCAAGGACAAAAAGATGAGTAAAATCAAAATACAAGGCTCATGGTTTAGAAATCTGTTTAACGTGAGTGTTCCTAGAGATGTTCAGCAGTTTTTGGCATTGGGTCAAAATTTTGGTGTAGCCCCCACTATCGAGACTGTCAATATTCCCAAGCTTCTTGCTGATGCAGAAATTTTAGTCTCGGTTACTAATGTAGATAAGAAAAATATTTTATTAAATACACATTATTAATATTATAACTAACTATATACACAATTCTGGCACATCCCACTATCATTATCCTTTTGGCAATGAAACAAGATTTTTATTTTAATACGTTCTGACAAACATAATGTCTCCATTTTACTAGAAAAATAGAAATATCTTAGTGTCACAGAATTTAATCAATGACAGAAAATACTATACCGCTTTAGATAAGGATCCTACTAGTACCATTCAACAAAATGCAAATATCCTGATTTCAATGTTAAAAAAATTACTTTAGAAGAAGCAAAAGGATTAAGAATTTATTATGCTGACGCTCCAAAATATTATAGACTACCCAAAATGCATAAGCCGGCCCTCGCGTTAAAGCTGATAATTTCATCCATTTCGGTCCCCAATTCCAAGATCGTTGAAATGGTTACAAACATTCTCACGACTGCATATAATCAAGATAATCCTTACCACGTAAAAGATTCTTTTAATTTTACCACGTTTATTAACAACTTCCAGATTCCAGAGGGTTATGTTTTAATTAGTTTAGACGCGGTGTCCTTATTCAATAATATTCTCTTTGAACTCGTTCTCATTGTAAAATGAGTAAAGAAAATTTTATAGATTTAGTTGAGTTTTGTTTTTAATATGTATTTTTCTTTCAATGGCAATTTTTATAAACAGATTATGGGCACTCTTATGGGAGCTACTTTATCTCCTATAGTTGCCCAGTATGTAATGGATGATCTTCTTAACGCTCGTGTCCCTAATTTTAAATTCCATTGTCCTTTTCTCAAAAAGTACGTGGACAATCTAATTTGCAGTATTCCAGAAGGTAAGGCCGATGAGGTTCTCAAACATTTTAATGCTTACAATCCGTCCATTCAGTTTACTATTGAGGAGGGAGTTTAATCAAAGTATTCCGTTTCTGGATTAGTTAATTTTTAAAACTGAAAACAACATACTTATTAGTAGTTGGTATCGAAAACCTGCATCATCAGGAAGATACTTAAAGTTTTACTCTTACCATCCTGTACAAACAAAAATTAACCTTGTTCTTGGTATGAAGAAAAGAATCGAACCCTTGTTGTATCTCACAAAAAAGATTCAAAACCTAATTCATCTAAAAAAACGTATTAGTACAAAATTCATATCCACCAGGTTTGGCCAATAAACTACTATTTAATACTCTTCTCAACTCAATCACACTAAAACCACTACTACAACATATGCTTTCGATAATAAGAATATAAACAATAATTCTAATGTTTCTCCATCATTTATTCATTTATTTATTTCGACTTTATTGTTTCTAGGTCATGCAAACGAGATTAGGGTTATAAGGCCCTTTCTTACACCATTTCATGCACTTCCTAAACATTAAAAATTGTACAAACAAAATAGCTTGCATTTTCCAAAATGTGCGGACAGTCAAAATTGCTAATAAGAAGTGCTTACCATAAATGACCGTTTCTCAAAAATTAAAGACAGTCTACATGTCTGATTTGGTCTATGAGGTGCCCTTTCTGAATTGTTCTACTTCTATGTGGGTCAAACGTCTAGGTGGCTTTCGGCCAGGATTACGTCACATAGAAGTGATTGTAGAAGAGGATTAAAATTGTGCGCTCTATCCTCACATGTAGTTGATACAGCGCACCATGGACTATACTAATGCCAAAACTATTTTTAAAGAAAAAATTATCACAAAAGGTTATTTTGACAAATGGCAGCCATATCTATGAAGAATAATGTTGGACAAGAAAATGGACATTCAAAACCTTAATAATATCTATTCATATCCTTTGTTGTTAATAAATTATAATTAAAAAAATTAACTCTTAAATTTTCTACTTTTCACTGTAGTCTATCTTCATACACCTGTGATTGCATTGCTTAAATTATTAAATTGTTTCGAAAAATGTCATTTAAACATAAGTAACTTTAAGCTGTTGTATATATATATATATATATATATATATATATATATATATATATATATAGCTATGATATTTGCCTCACGATTGTGCATCATAAATTTGCTGTGATCTAGGCCCCACGATTGGGGGTAATAAATTTGCTATGATATGCCCTATTTTAGGATTATAGAGCCCCAATGTTATGAAATGTTAAATTAGGATTTTTACCCCGACTAGCTTACTGTATAAATCTTATTGAATCAAACAAAGCAATTCTAGAACACACAATATAATAATTCATAATATTTACAACACTCAAGTTTTCCTTTTTGTTCAAAATATCTACATATACCAGATTTACGCTTTCTGAAAGCCAGCAAAAATATCTTTTAATTCAAGGTCCTTCAAACGTTCCAAGATACCTATTCCATTTTCATATTATTTCAGTGACCTTTTTGATGACTCTTACAAATATACAATGCATAGCAAATATTAAATTAAAAACAATCTTTCAATAATACAGTGAGTTAAAAATTGCTAACCTGGAATGGGTTCTGGAGTTCCATCCTAATCTATGACCTGCATCCCTTTGCTGTGTCTGCTTTGCTTATTGGTGTGCTGACCCCATATAAGAATCGCTTCCAATTAAAATCGTACCAAATTACAGTACATCCAAAATTAAAGCGTCTCAAATCGGAATATGTCCAAATTAAAATATGTCTATCTCCAAAATTAGAATATCTCCATTTTTAAAATATCACCAAAATTAGGATACGTCCAAAATTAAAGCCGTCTCCAATTAAAGGTCCCAACTTAAAGTCCGCAAATTAAAGTCCCAAACTACAGTCTGCAATTACAGCCCTGTTTCGTTAATATTAGAAATGAATTTAATTAAGTTGTTTTACTTACGTCTACCTATAGATCGGCTTATATTTCATTGCACAAATTCTCGTACTTTTTAAAACTGATTTGTTTTGATTTTTACTTCACTAGTTACGTGAGTTTTCAACACCATCGAACATAGTTGTTGCTTAGTTAAATGTAGACTAAGATGTCGTTCCGTTACTATCATATATATAAGCCCTTCATCCAATTGTTTTCATTGGCGGGTTTTCAATCTGGGCTGATACTTTTGCCTTATCTAGTAGAACTCGGAATTTTTTACAAATTACTTAGTTTAAATCTTCGATGAATGCTCTGTTCGTCACGTCCGCATTCAGCATGTTGCAGTATTATTCAATGGTTTTCCAACTTTTGGCTTTTAATTTACTCACGTATTTGATGTTTGTTAATTTATCACATAATTGAACCGCCTCGTGTTTATTTGTTTCCACAGAATATTGGTTTTCTGAACAAATGTGTTTTATTCTAGTCACGTAACGATTTGCTAATAATGAATTATTTAGGATGCGTTTACGTTGATATTTTCGACGCAATCGTTAAATATTTGCAATGCCAATCTATCTATGCTTCCCAGTAATTTAATTTTGATGCAATTTATTGAGTTTTGAAATGTTATCTTTACCTGTATACTATACTTAGACATATTTATGTTCTCATGCATTTAATCCCATATATTTTATATACAGTGTCCTCTTAATTGACATTATGTAGAATGACCGATTTAGTCTTATAATTTCTGGAATTATTTGACTTAAAGTTAAAGTTGTTTATATTTATTCTACGATCCTTATGATTAATCTACCCTTAAACTATCCTATTATCATAGCAATATATATATATATATATATATTATGCTGTGATAAGGGGTTGTTTAAGGGTGTACTTTATAGTAAAGGTCGTTTAGAAATGAGAAATTACCATAGACAGCAGAAAACTGCATTTATTTAGTAAAGAATTGAGAAATGGAGATAGTGTGTAAATAGTAAGCAGTCAACACCCTGTATATAAAGTATAAGTAGTTTTAAGCGACGCAAATAGACACAGGAAGACGCATAGTTAGCGTAGGAATAAGGAAGACATGCATTAAGTAAATAGTAAATATTTAATACCCTGTAGATAGAGTTTTAGTTAACTTAGGCAATGCAAATAATGAGATTTTTCAGTGGAAGCACGCGTATTTATAAGTAAACATAATAATGTGTAATTAAACACGCATTCAAAAGAGTTCTAAACAATTAGGTTAATACGGCGATAGAAATAGAGCTTCAGGAAGTTTAATGTGAATGCGTACAAGTAGTTAATAACTGTGATAAAGAGAGGTGATTAAAAATTGCGTAAATAACAGGCAGATATGAAAATTAAAAGTCGAATTGCATCAGTTGTTTATGGAAAAGCAATTAGATTCATCAAAACACCGCATGTTTGATAACGAAGACAGCTGCGAGCAGGCTACAATTATTGGAAAGCATAGAAAATTACATCAGAAACTACTTTAAATGCAAATATTTGACTCGTTAAAATGAGCGACGAGTTTGTAGACCATACGCACTGACGGAGTAGGAGAGCAATGATATATTAACAGGCACAGTGATAACGAAGTCAGTTTTCAACTCAACAAAGGCCGAAGTGCGCCACTCTGAGGCAAAGTGAGATACGTAATAATTTAAAGTGAAAATTGTATAAGTGCTAAAATGAAAATTACGATTGCCGATTAAACGGCTTCCGAGTCCTGGGGGAGAATAATACAATTTCTGAAGCCGGGGAGAAAAAAAAATACAATTCCAAGTCAGGGAAAAATAAATGATGATAATCCAATTCTAAGTTTGGGGAAATTGATAAGAAGAAATAAGTCTCACTGAGATGACAATAAATTGGGGTGCATAAGTATAAATTAAATATGGTAGTCCAGAGGGTGATGGCAATGATTTAAATGCAATGGTTTAAGCGTGTGGATAGACAATATTTCAAATGGGCATATAATAATCCCGAAATGGGGGGAAAATAAATTTTATTCAAATGGATGGCTTAATGCATGGGAAATATTAGCTGATTATGGATGCAAAATAGACCAGGTTAGATGTTTAGTTATAAGACATTATTTTTCTATTTTTTGAATATTGAATTTGCTTAATATAAATGAATGTGAAAAGTCAACAAAAAAGGAGGACTTGCATAAAGTGTGTGATATGATAAGAGGTTTCGAACGTTCCACACTTCTTTTTTTTTATAAAAATAATAGGTTTTTTTTGGTGACTTTGGGTTTTGAATAAAAAGTATGTGATTTCTGATAAATGAGATTTACAACATTAATTAATTGAAAAGTGTATTTTAAATAATTTACAAAAACTGTACATAATATTTGTTTCATTATATAGAATCGAATTAACTGAATTTTATAATTCCAAATAAATGCTAGTCGAGGTCATAAGATAAAGTTAATGGGAGTGATTTGATAATTTAAACAGTTCAAGGAGGAGCTATAAGTTGAATACGAAATTGATAACGAGTAAGGCGGTAACGTATCAAATTTTGTTATTGGTCGACAAGGTAGGTTCAAGATAAAATCCAGTTAAGTTTCTGGAGGGAGCTTATAGCAATATTAATAACACAGCCCAAAGTCCAGTTTATGCATAGCAATATATATATATATATATATATATATATATATATATATATATTGTGCCTCTTGTGCTAGTTTAACTATACCTACTTCTTCTTCAAATTCATCATGTGATTTATGATGATAATATTGAAATTGCAATCCGACTATGTTGGAGTTTGGATTATTGACTTTATTAGGATCCTTCACTAAACAAACTAAACTTAGTCGCTCTTCTAGAAGTTGTCTCCAACAGTCTATCTCTTGTTCAAACGATACTCTGTCGTTTAAAACACCTAGAAAAATTATTTCATTGTAATATTGTTTTATCTCAAAGTGTAAAATTATTATAAAGACATGTACATGTAGTAAATGCATGATGTAGATAAATTATAATTAATCAAGAGTGACCAACGTAATCATTGTTATAATATACAGTAATACTTCACTGTTTTTAATTTCTATATTATATATCATTCATACAGTGTGTAAAAGCCAAATAGAATAAATTCATTATTTCAGTTACCATACATATGTATAAAAAATCCTGAAACACATCAAATTTAAATTATAAATTGATGTTCTTCAGCTTGAAAATGTGATCCTTACCTTCAATCCCCTTCAAATGAAAGGTACAACCCCCGATTTTTTAAATAGGAAACGTAGGCTTGTGATATATCGTTTGAAAGGTCTCTTCATTTTCTATTCAAAAATGTTATAGTTTTCAAGTTTATTGCAACAATTAAGATGGAATAAAACAAAATCATGTGATTACAAAAATTCGCTACAATACAATCAAAACTTATTACAATATACTCAAAACCTATTTCCTGTTTAGGTCTTGATAATAAGAAAGTAAGCAAAAATCATAACAATGTGGTCTTTAGATGGTATCCATTAAAAATACTAGAGTTTCTGCGGCAATGTTGGTTTGTTTAGAACGCCTTAACAAATTGTTTTGTAATTATGCATAACTTGTCATTTAAGTTGTCAGTATTATAATTTTAGTTTGAAATTCGTTAACTTCAATTCTGAAAAATGGTTAGATTAATGGAAATCCATAAAATAACAGTTTTACAAATGATTGGTTACGAAGATAAAATCCAAAAACAACAGGAAATAAGTCGCCTATTTCATGAGAAATTTCCTGATTAACCGCCTATATCCCAAGGAACAATTAGTAAAATAGAGAAGCAGTTTTGGGAGTTTGGTCATGTAAGGCAGATAAAAACCAGCTGCCCATGCCCTGAGTGATGAAATCAAATTAGATGTGATGATTGAGTTTGAGGAAAAACCCACATGCATCGAGTAGATAGGCATCCACTACATTAAATGTTAGCCATACATTGATAGTAAACATATTAAAAAAAAATAAAATGTATCCCTATAAAATGATACCTACTCAAGAGCTCATGGAAGACAATTTTGATAGAACTTATTTTTGTGAGCGAATGATGGACATGTTGGATAACAATATTATCCAATTAGAAAAGGTTATGATTTCTGATGAGTGTACATTTTCAATTAACGGCCATGCTAATCGGCAAAATTGCCACTATTGGTCAACAAAAAATCCTCAGCGGATGAGAAAAAAACATACACAATACCCTAAAAAGGTTGATGTTTGGGCAGGGATTGTTAAAAACCATATCTTTGGTCCCTTTTTCATCGAGGGCAATTTGAATGGCGATCATTATTTGGTATTACTTCAAAATGATGTTATTCCAACTTTGGCAAATTTATATCCTGATCCAGGAACCTTCAAGTTCCAGTAAATACGATATGGTTTCAGGATGATGGAGCACCACCACATTACCAACGCAATGTCCGGCAGTACCTCGATGCAATATTTCCCAATCGCTGGATAGAGAGGCGAGGATCGATAGAATGGCCAGCGCTATCACCTGATCTTACATTATTAGATTTCTTTTTATGGGGATATGTGAAGTGCATTGTGTACAAAACTAAACCTTTTGATTTAAATAACTAAAAGAACGAATAACGCTTGCGATTAGGTTGATCATGCCTGATATGTTAAATAATGTTACAAGATAGTTTTATTTAAGATTAGGATGTTGCCAAGACGTTCACGGTGAACATTTTGAACGTCTACTCTATTGACATTCATAGTATTTTTAGTGTTTTACATTTTATTATGTTTTGCATTACATTTTAGTTTTTGATTGTATTGTAGCGAATTTTTATAATCACATGGTTTTATTGTATTCTATCTTAATTGTTGCAATAAACTTAAAAACTATTAACATTTTTGAATAGAGAATGAAGAAACCTTTCAAATGATATATCACAAGTCTATGCTTCCCATTTAAAAATTAGGGGTTGTACCTGTCATTCAAAGGGGGTTGAAGGTAGGGATTGCATTTTCACGTTGAAAAATGTCAATTTATAATTAAATTTGACGTGTTTCAAGATTTTTATAAATATGTACGATAACCGAAATAATGAATTTATTCCATTTGGCTTTTATACACTGTATATGATACGTTGGTGGAGTGCAAAAGTAAAAGATGAACAAAATTCAATTTTCCTCACATAAGGTTTATTAATTCTTGATCTTAACAGACTACAAGAAAAAGAATAACTTAGTTTATCATAAATTCGGTTCATTGCTTCAGTTGATAAGTGTTTGGTTATGGGTGGTTCTTTGATCTATCACAACTATCAATTGCACTATCCAATAAAACAAAAGCAAACAATAAGATAGTTTATTCACAATATAGAATTTGAGTACTGTAGGTTCCAATAAGTCATTAATTTTTTATGAACTTTGGTCTTTACAAAACTGGCAATAATTAAACAGCATTTCAAAAGGCAATGGATACTTTGCAGCTGTCCATAACTATTAGGCTCATTGCTGAAGTAGTTTAGTTAAAACATTTGAAGCAATAGAGTGCCAAAAATCAGCCGCTTTGTAGTGTTTTAACATCTTTTAAAATATTTCAATTATTTTAGTTTGATTATTTAAAATGAGTAACAAAATGAAAACTTATTTGCGTGGTGTTTAAAGACGAAGACAGAAAGTAATTAGAAAATAAAAATATTTAATTTTTTTCCTACGTACTAAACCAGTCAAATATTTCCATATCAAAAGTTGATATAATTAGTCATAGCTCATAAGATATTCAATAAGTTTGATCATTTGCAAATAAGATTAGCATGTATTTAGTCTTACAGGATTCGAAACAAATGAAAGTCAAAAGAGTCTAATATGCATGTTATGAAATCAAATTCAAGTGAAACTGGGTGAATCTTTATGGAAAACCATCCTGAACTTGTTTTCTAGTAAGATAATCGAAAAAGGTCGTGTAAAGTGTGCAGCATCTAGAAAAAAGCTGTAGATGAATGATTAAAAACTAAAGCATTAACAGATACGAAACAGAAATGAAGAATAAGTGCATAAATTTGAGTATAATAATATACAGTTTTGAAAACAAAAAAATAAAAAAGAACACGACATACTGAAGATGATCTGCATAATAGAAAATCCCACAGCAGTTAACGATAAATTAAACCTAAAAATCCTGTGTAAAATTTATTATAATTTAATTAAAAAAACGACGTGATTATAAATAATATAAAATATTCAATATAAATAACTATTAAACTGTGAAACATCCGGTATACATAATAAATAATACGAATATAAAAGGATATTGATAAAGTAAGTTTAAGTGATAATAGGTCAATCGTAAATAATAATTTCGAAAGCTTACAACTAACATTAACGTACAAAGAAGATACAGTAACGTTAGATATTTAATTAAGTGCTTATAAAATTTTGAATAATAGTGATAAAGTTGTATATAAAAAATTCCCTTTTTTAATTGCGTTTAAGAATTTTAAATGGGATGTATGTTACATATAAAATGAAAATGTTTCTCCCAAGTAACCATTACCTATCATATTAAAATAATGATGTATATGGTAAGGGAAAACCATTCAGCAAGGTCTACATTGCATATATGGCCGAAACATTAGGAGTTACCTATATAAAAGCGAAGATAATAATAAAATGATAGCCCAGTAGTAATTCAATAGAATATGGTGTTTCCAAAATATAATGGTATAATATAAAATAGTTACCTAGGGTTACATGCATTGGTTCTGCAGGAAGAAAGTATTTTCTCATATGCTCAAGGCAAGATTCATACAAATCTTCAGTTAAATCTTGAATTACAAAATGTATGGTATTTCCATCTTTATCTATTCTGCTAAATTCTTGCCATACTGTTGGATATGGTATGCATTCAGGTCGAGACCAAACCTTTTCAGAACTGTTAGCCATTGCACTAAAATAATTTTAAAATTGAAATGGAATATCCTTGAGAACGATCGCTAATGAATGAAGTTCAAGTCATACAGAACATAGTTTCAAGTGTAGGAAGGAAAACGATTCAAGGTATGTGTATTATTATCTGTTATTGCACAATATTGGGTAGGTTACGGATTTCTATACCACACATTAATAAATAAATTAGAGGTTTTATGTGTCAGTGTTTGATACGTATTAGCATTAGATTCAAAGTGCGTATTATAAATATTGATTTTTTTTCTATTATTAAACGTTAAAACAAACCTATACTTCCCATGGTTAATATTGCGTGTATACAACTAAACCATGAATAGGCAACCACAACAACATATTAATATCGATTTATTTAAAATCTTTATGAATTTGACATCCGTTATCCGTATTTTCAAAAGCTAATGGTATGGTAACAAAACTGTGAAATGGAGAATAATGGTAGAACCATAAACAATAGTTGTAGTTTAATTAGACCAAGATTATTTGTCTTCTGAATTATAGAATATTAATTTCAATCTTTAGATTTTGAAGTTTGAGATATTCATACAGTAATTATTCAGTTTTATGTTTGGAGGGGTACGTAAAATGTGATTGGTTTAAAATTATAGATTTTCTTCTAAAATATAAAAAAATTGTAGTATCAAAATTGTCTGCCATTGATACGCTAGAGTCATATAGAGAAAGAGAATATACATCTATTAATCATATAAAGCACACAGAACATTCAGTTATTAATCTACAATTCGAGCTAAAGTTGTGTTGGCAGCGCCATCAAGGGAGTTGTTATGGTACTACAATAGTTCAGGTTTAATTAAAATCTACAATTTTCATAGGCGACATCTATTGGAGTATTACAATATAAGGCGCATGAGATGAAAGGTTTAGATATTGGGTGTAGTATCAAAAATCAGTCGACGCAAAATACAGTTTAGAATTTTAGTAATTAACTGTATGCTATGCAGATATAGTTGTAACTAGTTTACAATTAAATGGCAACATCAGAACCTGCATTTTAAGGCTACTTTCATGATGAAACTATCATCATCATTAAGTCTTCAGTCCAGGAACTGTTTAGACGCTTACTCTCATTGTTTCCTTTGCAACCTTTTTTTTTTTTATGACCTCCACTAGTTGGATACAAGTGAAGCCTTATTGGTTCGCGGCTAACTCTGGGAATTACCCCAAGGGTGAGCAATGAGAAAGGGTGTGGGGATGGTCTAAACTCTACAATAAGCTAACATAAAAAGAAAAAGGGGAATTGAGCGCCACTGTATCTATATGGACGATAACACTAGAAATTCATTACTCCTATGAGAAGATACAGAAACTCATGGGATATAAGCACCATAAAAAACTTACAACTTACTGAACTAATGCATCTGGAAACCTCTGGAGCGTACTTACAACCTCTTCGATCTCGAAGACCCTGAAAGAAAAAATACACAACAAACTTTCTATTAAAAAGACACTGTTTGTGCTTTCCAATAAAAAAACATACTAATAATTACAGGTGGATAATGTTAAGATTACCACACCAAAGATATTTGAATCAAAAATGAATACCTAGAACAAATCAGTTGTAGCATATCTGTGTTTTTTAAATTACTTCAGCATTCGTCTACTTTCATTATTCAAAGATTTATTTTCTTTAAAAAATTTTTAGTAAAATTAATTGTGCATGGAATAAAAAACTTAAGTCTAAAAATGAAATTTAATATAGATTCTCTCTCTTTTCGTTTTTTTTCTAAATATGTTTACAAAAATGAAATAATAAAATTGGATTCTTTATACATCTGCCTTGACATAACAAGACCTTAAGTTTAATAATATTTTATAACAAGTTTCTGATACCAAATACTCAGATCTGTTTATTGGCTTACATATGTTTGACATTGAGTTTAAATTATTTCTTAAAAAAAATTTGAATCACGTGCAGTTAACTTGGACAAATAACATTTCAACTTATTCAGGTATAATGAGCTTATAAGAATTTGACATCTGCAAGTAATTTTCTAGAAACATGTGAATGTTCTGCATATCTTACAAAATTGTTGTTATAGCATTTCGTAACAATAATCTTCCACGCTGTTCTTTATGCACAAAATTTAGTATAAGTAAGCAATCCCTGATTACAATTTATGTGAGCACACTCAAGGTCTCACAAACATTACAAAAAAAGGTTTGATACCTGTTTTTAATGAAGCCGTCATCCTTAGTTATCAAACTGCGACGCACGTTTTCTGAAATCTGCTTACTAAATGGTTGTAACAAAATACCAAACAACAGCTGTAGTTTCTTAACAAACGAACATTGTCCCAATCTCTTTATACGTATATCTAGTTAATTCATGTGTACTTCAAATGTATGTTACTTCATCATGCGCTAAGGAAATAAAGATATTTTATAAATTATTTGAATAATGCGGTCTTACCGTTAACAAATACCGACTCGAACCATTTCAAGGAGAAGCGTGATTAAGTGCCTTGCCGGTGTCACAGGAATAAAATCTTCTCTGTGTCCCAAGACGACCAGCCCCCCTGTCTCTACTTCGGCACGCCTATCCTGAGGCCCCATTTATATAAAATTTGGGAGCCCATCTGTAGATGATCCTGTCTAAACTACATTCTCAAATACAAATGGCCGCTTTGTTCTTCATTCCGAGCAAGCACGGCACCGCTTATCTGCGTGGCGCATCACCTCGTGACCGTATTCACGCAGGCGCTATCCTAATTTTAACGACTAGAAAGGGTATAATCCGCCTGTAAGTTAGGCAACACAAACGACCAGTTCCCTTTTAAATATGTTTTGTGAGCGTATATTATTATTAAATATTTCTGAGTAAAGCATTTAAGTTATTTAGACGGTCATGATTTCCTGTTTTATTATGGAGTTGTTTCTTTCAGATATCACAGTATCAAATACGAGAATTAAATACCACAGATTAAAATTGTGATGTGATTCTTGCAAAAATTGTGCTACAGAAAATATATTCGTTACACCTTTTCTGAGCCAACCTGCACATTTCCCTGAAATTTCCGGTCTGCATTTTTCACTCTCTGCGCGCAATAGTCTGATCTAGGTCTACCTCTATCTCTTTTTTACTTATCTATGCTTGTAATGTATCCTGCACTATTCCCTAAAAATGCATTAGAACGTACCCGCCCTTCTATTTTTCCTTTTCTTTTGTTTTCCACAGGTATCTTTATTCCACTAATATTTCAATAACTTCTTTGTTATTAAGTTTGTTTGTCCATGCTATCATCCTCATGCATCTGAAGTGTAACATTCCTAAAGATTTTTCTGTTTTTTCGTCTGCTTCTTCTACTGCCCCTACTTCATAGACGTACTGTGCTGTGCTCCACACATATGCTTTCAACAATTTCCCCCTTGTTTCTATGTTTGTTGTCTTCGAAGATAACCACTGCCCTTTCTTGTTAGATGCAGTTCGGTTCCCCTTCTATTGTTTTACAAATATATACCCTATTTCCCCGATAGTATGCATGTATGTGAAGCGGGTTCAGCAGCCTGCGGCTACCAAGATCCCCCAACACTTGAACATTTGCCGAATTGATAGTTTTCCAATATATCCTTTTGTACAATTAACATTATTTGAATATATTTCAAAACCAACTATGTAACATCATCATCATAAGACTTCAGTCCTGGAACTGGTTAAACACGTACCCTCATTGTTTCCTATTCCGAACTAACCTACACATTTCCCTGAAATTTGCACAATCTGCATCTATCACTACCTGCGTGCAGAAGTCTAATCTCGATCTACCTCTACTTCTTTTTTCCTATCTCTGCTTGTAATATATCCCGTACTATTCCCCAAAAATGCCTTAGAGCGTATCCTACGCTTCTATTTCTCCCATTTTTTTTCACAGCTATCTTTCTTCCTTTACTATTTCTATAAGCTATTTGTTATTAACCTTGTCTGTCCATGCTATCATCCTTATATATCCGAAGCACAACATTCCAGAAGGCTTCTATCTCTTTCTGTCTGCTTTTCCTACTGCCTCTATTTCATAGACGTATTATGCTGTGCTCCACACATATGCTTTGAACAATTTTCTTCTTGTTTCTGTTTGTTGTCTTTGAGCATATCCACTGTTCTTTCTTGTTTAATGTAGTTCGGTCACCTTCTATTGCTTAACAGTTATATACCCTATTTCCCCGATATTCAATGGTATGTGAAGGGGGCTAAGCAGTCTGAGGCTGCCAAGTTCCCGCAGCTCTTGAACATTTGTCGAATCAACATTAATTGAAAATATTTCACAACCCACACCTGTAGTTGTTTATAATAATCACCAGAATTAAGTGCACTTATTTTTTCGTCATTAGATTTTTCGTCTTGAAACTAGTTGGATGCATACTTCCACTTATTTATATTCTGATCTAGCCTACACAGTTCCCTGACATTCCCACAACAGCCTATATACAGCTTGGTTCCCCTTATAATGTTTTCTAATTATATGCCGTATTTCATCAAGATTTAGTGGCATATGAAGGGGGAACTGCTCTGCGGCATAGTTGGTATGCGTGTGACTACTACATCTAAGGTCCCGGGTTCGAATACCGACATAGTCCCTTTGAAAAATATGTTAGACGAGCATTTTTCACAAAATACGCCCTCCTTTGAATGATAAGTAAAATGGAGGTCCCGTATGTGAGTGTTGTCACGCACGTTAAAGATCCCTACCTAGCTTGGAACAGCAAGGGTTTGGAAAAATTCCAAATTTTTCAGGTAAAATAAAACCTGCTTCCTGGCCAATGTAGTACCTTCGGTGGAGCATTGGAAAATCACATGTAGGATATGTGAAAGGGGTTAAGCAGCCTGTGGCTGCCAAGGATCCCCCAACACTTAGACATTTGCTGAATTAATAGTTTTCCAGTAAATACTTTTGTACAATTAACACTAGTTGAGAATATTGCAAGAGCAATACCTGTAGTTGTTAATAATAATCATCATGTTTGAGTACATTTATTTTTTCGTCATTAGTTTTTCCATATTGGGACTGGTTGAATGCGTATCTCCATCGATTTCTATTCTGGGCTAGTCTACACATTTCCCTGAAATTCTCACATCCTACATCTTTCACTATCTGTGTGCAATAGTTTAAACCTCCATTTCTCTTTTTTCCTATCTCTGCTTGTAATATATTCCATACTACTCCTTTATGTCTTAGTATGTAACCAATTATCTTATCTCTCCTATTTTTTACTGTTTTCCACATATTTCTTTCTTTCCCCTACCATTTCTAGTACATCTTTGTTCTTACCTTTGTCTGTCCATGATATCTTTGATATCTTCATCATATGTCTGTAGCACCACATTTCAAAGTATTCTACCTTCTTCTTGTCCGCTTCTTCCACTGTCCAGGCTTTACGGCCAAATAGTGCTGTGCTCCACACTTGTTTAAGCAATTTTTTTTTATTTATATGTTTGTTGTCTTTGAACACAATAGTTGCTTTTTCTTGTTAAATGTAACACGATCTTGAGCTAAACTTTGTTTTATATCTTTTGTGCTTTTCCCATCTTGCGTTATTTGGATTCCTAAGTAGCAGAAATCTTTAACCTCTTGTAAGTTCTTGTTACATATTTGCATTCTTGTTTTTGATTTATTTTCCCCTCCTTTGCATATTAGTACTTTAGTTTTATTTTTGTTAATTTTCATACCGCATCTCTTGATTAGAACCGTTTCCATTTTATTAAGAACAGCTTCCAACTCTTCCTTGTTAGATGCTAATACCGCTATATCATCTGCAAATCTGAGCATATCAATCTTTTGTACTTGCATAGTAATTCCAAATGTCTTCGTGCATTTGACAGTATTCATTGTCTCTTCTATGTACAAGTTAAAAATTAATGGGGACAGAGCAGATCCCTAATACATCCCTTTCCTAATATTTACTTCTCTTCGTTCCTGCTCTAATTCTATTACTATTGTTTGCTCCTTGTGTAAACTATGTACTATCCGTCTATACCTAAAACTCATTCCAATCTTTTTGAGTATTTCGAACATTCTTTTCCATTTTAAGATCTACAAACCCTATATACACGCTTTACCCCTTTTCTATTGTTTTCTTCATTATCACCCTCAGAGCTAAAATAGCTTCCCGTGTTCCCGTGTTTCGCCTAAACCTAAATTGATCTTCGCCTAATATTTCTTCAACTCGTTTTTCCATTCGTCTTTGTACAATCCTAGTTAATATTTTTGACACTTTTGCTGTGAGACTTTCATGTCCATTTGCACCTCTCTTTTTTGGTGTAGTTACTATGATGTTACGTTAGAAAACTTTGGGTTTTTGTCTGTTTCATACATATAGGTTACAAGTCGGAGGAGACTGCTTGTTCAGTGGCTTTTAGAGTTTCTGCTTGCACCATATCTGTACCCTGCACACCAAAATATGATACATAAATAAATAAACATTTTAATTTTATTTAAACAGATTACGGGTTGGTATTTTGAATTGTGTAGTTTACGAATGTGTAGAAATAATTTAAATAAAGACCAATATAAATTTAAATTGATTTGTTTTATTTATGGTCAAAAAAGATTAAATATATATATATATATATATATATATATATATATATATAAAATGCTGTGTTAATAAGCCCATTTACGGATAGTTAGAACCAATAGTATAGTGCGCTTCATATAAAATACATGAGGGCTTAGAAAACGAGACACTATTCTGAAGAAAACAAGAAATACAATGATTAGGCTGGAAAGTAAATGACAACGCCCTGTATATAAACCATTATCATAATTAATTTAATTAATGAAAAATATTTTGAAGATTTATTTGAATAAACAAATTTCCAAGTCGTAAAACAACATAAACGCAAGCTGAAACGCGACGCGCATGGATAACGCATCATTATTACGCCAAGAATCCCAATTAAAACAAGCAGGTTTAATAATGCGTAAGATAACAAACGCATATAATTGAATGCATAAATTGTATTAAATCTTCGTGACTTGAAAGCTAAAATCGACTCTTGATATATTGGAAACGAACAAGGCATGGTGCATAAAATCAAAGTTCACCAAATTTATTTGAACAAACAGTGGTCTACTTATCTAGAAGTATGAAAATCTAAGGGAATCAATGCTATTAACTCGAAATGGTACGTGACAAAAGCAACGTGTTGATTTTAACATACAATATAATATGATGGAATACCCAAAAACCTGGTATGAAAGAAGCATGCATAACAACGAACTCTGCACTTGTCAATACATAGACGATGCATTTAAATACGACCTGATTTGTAAAGAAATTAGTTCAACATGAAGTAAGACTTAGTTCACATCTCTTAGAGGAATACATTTACGTGAAGTGATTTATTGTGATGTATAAAATAATACAATGGTAATTATGGAAAATTAGGAGGTTTGTCGTTTTACCCTTCAAAAGCGTAAGTAACTAAAGGTTGTTTTAATTTAAATTCTAATATTAACATTAATAAAAAGGATTCTAAATGATTACTGGATAAACAATTCTTAACAATTACTGGAGAATAATTCTAAATAATTACTGGATCAAATGAGGAAATGCAGCAAGCATTTACTTCAATTATTAATTGCCAAGAAGTTTAACAAAGGACGCTAGAATAATTTAAAGAAAAATGCAGACCATGTCCAAAACAGATTTAACGTTGGGAGTATAAAATCACTAAGCTGAATACGGAAGCAGTTGGACCAGGGACTGATTTGAGCTGGAAACAACAGGTTAGCCAATCTGAATGTTTTATTATTTTTATTTGTGAATATTTCGTTGTACATTTCTAAACTGAATGATTTAAAAATTAACATTTCGTTGAATATTTCCAATTTAAATAATTTAAAAATTGCTTTCATGATAATTTATGTTAGGGGTCGGCAAGGATAGTTTTTTTTTGAGTACACATTGTAAATTATGTAAATATTTAAAGAAGTTGAATAAACGTTCATTGGGCTTTAGTTAATAATAATAATAGTGATTTTGCTGGCTTTTATTTAGAGAATTTAAAACTTTTTATACGTTAAAAATATTTTTGAGAATATTATAATAATTTGTGTCTAATGGTGTTTTGGTTTAAAGATTAGAACAGGAAGTAGAAGTAAAAGGTAAAATTAAAGTTTTTGTTTGTCGTATTGTCGCAAGCTTCGTGCATAATTAAAAACTAAGCTAGCCGACGCAATTAAAATTATATATTAAAAATAAAAATTTACATTAAAAATTTTAACCTTTTAATTCAAAAAAAGGCGCACAATAAATATATATATATATATATATATATATATATATATATATATATATATACTGGTGTTCCATTAAGCGTATCGCGCGGCTGTATATCATAAAGTATAAGGCCTAGAGCTTTGCGGAAAAAATTTATTAAGTAAAGTGGCCAAGAGAAATTGCTGGAAATTATTTTAAGTTTCAATTTCTACCGCAAGAGTATTTGCTAAGGTCAACAACAAAATTCAATTTTCTCCCAAAATTTAAGCACAAGGTATTATGCTCAAAACGCGAATAGGCAGTTATCTTTATTATTCACAACTTTTATTTGAAACTTTTTTCTGTAGATCGCACAAGAACAGCTGCAGGACCTGATGAATTGGTTTACATGTAAATAGGGTTATCTCACAATGCCCATGTTGGAATTTAATAATCTTAGGATCGTTTGAAAGAGAATTTCTCAGGGATCAATAAAAACGACTAAATTGATTTTTCTAATGTTTTCTAAATATGTTAGAGGGCGCTTTTTCCAATCGTGCCAGTTTTTGTTCATTTACTTAAAAAAATTTAATGGAAAGACATATTTATCAAAGGGGAATTGAATGAAGGGTAAAAAAACAAAGATTTTAGTGAAAATCGCACCTCGATATCTTTAATGGTTCTTAAGTTATTGCAAAAAGCGTATTCATATTAAAAAATATGTACTTCCTTGAATTTTGGATTAAATAACGTTTTGAATTATTTAGTTATTCTTCATTTTAAAGAAAATGAAATACAGAATTGTGATTTTTACTTACATACATTATTACGCTAACAGAGTCTCAAAAACAATTACAAACAACGTTGTCTTTCCTTGTAGTCGATTAAACATTAATAATAATAATAATAAATCTGAGGAAAATGCGGGTGGGATTACTTTAGCATGATTGTCTATGAAAATGTTGTATTTTCAATGGCTTATGTTGTAGCCCTAAGAAAAGGCCGTTTTTGGTTACCAGTTTTAGTCAACTGGTAAAACTAAATACATATTTAACGCACACAAACAACAACTAAAACGAACAATAAACAACTAACATTAGCCATAATGTGAGAAAAGAAATTATTACTCCAAATGGGGTTCTTAATATGATGAAATAAATTATATAGAATGACATTTCATAAATCTAGCCCATCATGTGTCAATTTAATAAAATGAGAACATATATTATTATGGTACAAAAGTTTCGTAATAGGTTTAGATTAAATTCTTAGCATCTAATCAGTGCACTTGAAATATGCGTATAGATAATAGTTTTATAGTGATAGTACAAACAGTATAGATTAGTGTAATTTATAATTCGTATCACTATTTCAAACATTGGACCTTAAAATTATAGGTATTACATTTATATTGTACTTAGAATGATGGTTATATTTTGAATCGTTTATGTATAGTGTCTTGTTAATAATGTTTATGATGTCTAAATTTTGAATTAAACCTACCATGATTTCTGAACCCATGTAACCAGAAATTTCAAAAATAGTTAAGATAATTCTCAGATCATTTAAAGAAATTTTACCTTAGTTTGTATGTTAATATTAATTGGTAACGAATTTTGGATGTAACTAAAATGTATTACAAGGTATTTAAGAATGTTTATGTATTCTTATGTGATTAAATCGTTTGATCAAGATAAAACAGTATTTCATAATATCATCAAGTAGATAGGTACTTTCACAAATAATTTTAAAAATTTCTAGATAGTTTAGAATTTATTACCTTTATTGTGTATCAGTATTTCAAAATTGGTATCGTGAATGTATGAGTTGTATTTATTATTAGAATTAAAGATTCTACAATTTAGAAATCTTTATTAATAATCCTATATTATTTCACAATACATATTTTGTATATCTAAGCGTATTTAAAGCTATTTACTACCGGTTACCAACGTAGTAGGGTGACAAGTGTCACAAATAAGTTTGTAAATACCGGATTTCTTTAAAGTTGGAATTTTCCTTGGTTGTGTGTTAATATAGTTTTAAATTGTTGGTTGTAGAAAAGAAATATTGATATTGTGTTTATTATAGAATCCGTTTATTATAGTATTCCTTTCTGTAACAATATATCCTATAAATTAAAACAAATTTTAATAAACACAATATCAATATTTCTTTTCACAACCAACAATTTAAAACTATATTAACACACAACCAAGGAAAAATTCCAACTTTAAAGAAATCCGGTATTTACAAACTTATTTGTGACACTTGTCACCCTACTACGTTGGTCAGACCGGTAGAAGCTTTGAACAACGCTTTAACGAACACAAAACTATTATTAACAAATATAGGAATAATAAAGATTCTCTAAATTGTAAATCCGCCTTCGCTAATCACATAATAAATACCAACCATACATTCACAGATACCAATTTTGAAATACTGCACATACACAATAAAGGTAATAAATTAAACTATCTAGAAATTTTAGAAATTAAAAGACCTTCTCACTTCACATGTATTGATGAAATCACTGACTTTGATCAAAATTTAATCACCATCAAAATACAAAACATTTTAAATCCACACTGATGACATTTTAGTTACATCCAAAATTGCTTTTAATATTAACACCTATACAATTTCCTTTACATGATGGCTGCAGATGCAGTATAATGCTTAACATATTTTTCGAAATTTCTGGTTTTATCATGGGGTTCGACCTCATGGTAGGTTGTAAATTCAAAAAATAGACATCATAACACATTAAACAAACATATACACAAAGATTAAAACTATCCTCAGTAAGTATTGAAATGTAATACGCTATAATTTTAAGGTCAATGTTTTAGTGTTCGATTTATAAATCCTAATCGTTATTTTGTACTTCATATATAAAAATATTTCTTCGATACTTTCAAGCGCCTGAAGATGGGCTAAGAATTATAAGCCTGAAACATGTAGCGAAACTTTTTGTACCATAATAATTTGTTTATTTTATTAAATTGACACATGGGGAGATTTTGAGTCATTCTATTAATTTATTTCATCAACTAACATTAGTACAACACATGTTCAAAGTGCCTTCCATCATTAAAAATACATTTTTCTAATCTTCGATGGGTGCTTGACACTGCAGTTTCAATTTCGGCTCTTGAAATGCTTGTTATGGTGTTTTCAATTCGAGCAACCATATCCTCGCGTGTGGTAGGTCGTGTTTGGAAAACCATATATTTTAGCCTTCCCCATAAATAAAAGTCTAAAACAGTAAGATCTGGTGATTTAGCCGACCAAGGAAATTAACTTCCTCTTCCGATCCAGCGATTTGGGAAGGTCGTTTCTAAATAATTTCTAACTTCCACGGAATAATGTGCTGGGCAACCATCATGCTGAAATTACATGTTCTGCCTAGTTTCTAGTGAAACAGCCTCCAAAAGATCAGATAGATTGTTGACCAAAAAAATGCAAGTATGTTGCTCCATTCAAATTTCCATTAATAACAAATGGGCCTAAAATTCGGTTTTCAATAATGCCGCACCAAATATTTACACTCCACCTGTGTTGGTGATCAACTTGTAGCATCCAGTGAGGATTAGTTTCAGACCAATAATGCATATTATGTAAATTTACTCCTGCATCGCTACTAAAGGTAGCTTCATCTGTCCATAATATGCGGACAAGAATAAGGGATATTCGTGCACATATCTTTCAACCAATGGCAATGATTCAATCTTCTGTTGGTATCGATATCTAAAGGTTCTGGTGCAAAACTGCATGATATGGATGCAATTTGTGGTTTATTAGAATACGATGCACCGATGTCGAGGTATCCCTAAATTTGCAGAAAGTTGCCTGGTACTTACATGCGGATCTGCTTCAACGCACGCAAGAACATTTATAACACTGTTTTCATTTGTAATTGTCGTTTTCTTTTGGGAATTTTAATTGGATGCACACGCCCTGTTTCTCTTAAACGTTTTGCCAATCGTGTAAATACCATTTTGGTATAATGTTTTCTTTCAGGATATGCCATTGCATATTCAAGCTTATAAATAACGCGTTTTCAAAACTTTGAAAGTAAATTCTAAGCATGTCATAAGCTTCAGCATTAGAGAAAGACATTTCTGTAGTTCAAAATTAACAAACAAACTTACACACAGAGCATGCGCAATTTAACTACTATAATAATAACTAGTACGACAGAGTTATACCTGTTGACGAATATGGATGTTTTGTTTTCATCGCCTACTTGATACATTTTAAAGGGATCTATTAGCGACATATTATTAATGTTTATAAACATCGTCACTAAATGAAAGGCACTTTTGAACATCTGCTATAATAATATTTATGACTAAATAATTTCAAGTATTTGATCCGAAAATTCAGGAAAATTCTAATTAGTACTGGGATAGATCTCTAAAATACACATACTTTTTGCAATAACTTAAGAACCATTAAAGATATCGAGGTGCGATTTTCACTAAAATCTTTGTTTTTTTACCCTTCATTCAATTCCCCTTCGATAAATATGTCTTTCCATTAAATTTTTTTAAGTAAATGAACAAAAACTGGCACGATTGGAAAAAGCGCCCTCTAACATATTTAGAAAACATTAGAAAAATCAATTTAGTCGTTTTTATTGATCCCTGAGAAATTCTCTTTCAAACGATTCTAAGATTATTAAATTCCAACATGGGCATTTTGAGATAACCCTATTTACATGTAAATCAATTCACCAGGTCCTGCAGCTGTCCTTGTGCGATCTACAGAAAAAAGTTTCAAATAAAAGTTGTGAATAATAAAGATAACTGCCTATTCGTTTTGAGCATAATACCTTGTGCTTAAATTTTGGGAGAAAAATTGAATTTTGTTGTTGACCTTAGCAAATACTCCCCTTGCGGTAGAAATTGAAACTTAAAAATAATTTCCAGCAATTTCTCTTGGCCACTTTACTTAATAAATTTTTTCCAAAGCTCTAGGCCTTATACTTTCTGATATACAGCCGCGATACGCTTAATGGAACACCGGTATATATATATATATATATATATATATATATATATATATATATATATATAGAATGCTGTGAAACCTTTTAAATCACCTGGTCCGTTGATTCCTTCTGTTAATCGCCTCGGCTGCTCTTCTAGATAACTTCCATTCTCAATCATAAAATTAAACAACACATTCCTACCACAAACATCAACGTTAACTCTATTTACATCAATATTCAGAATACATTAAATTTTCAAATTAAATTTGAACATAAAATTCAGTTTTAAAAGAATTTCCGGATTAATTTTATTATCATTTTACTGTGCATCCAAAATTAAAGTCCTTGTTGGATGCCTACTAATTAATATAACAATATAAGCAGACCGAGTCTGAGTATAAAGGAGCATCTACCACCCCTTTACGTTAATTAACCAGGTTTGTCTAATTGAGCTCAAAGACCTACCCAAAGTTTCATCCTATTCCCGAACATCAAAACAAAATACCCTTTTTACTTAAACAAGCAAATTTCATCTTAAAATTAAATTTTTATGGTTAGAAAAATTCCACTAATGTCCATTTAAAGTAAATCAATTATAAAGTCATTCAATACACACAAAAATGTCAAACAAAATAGTACAATTTACCTGAAGGTTATTGTCCTCGTAGCTTCAGTGTAATCGTCCCTTTTGTAAATCACACCATTCCAACCGGATTCTATTTACAGCTTCAAGTTGTCAACGCTTTAAAAATGTTCTCCATCACCATTAATTTAAAGTTGTTTCTAGGCTTTTCCGGAACTCATCTGTGTATATCTGCCTCTGGTTCAGTGGATGCAGACACATTTACGAACCATTTAGTCATTAACACCCCATAAAATAGCAAAGAAATTCATACTTCCTTTTACCAATATTACCAATATACGCCAAAACTGCCTACTTTTGGGTATACATTTGTCGTTGTAAATTTTACTAATTGGTACCGTGATAATAAACTTTTATTACCTTGTATCTAAGTGCACTGAAGTACATTCATGTTAGCACGTAAAATAACCAACTATTTTGAGTCACTAAAATATACTAGCACACTTTAAATTATTTAATCAAACTAAAATGCACTGTTTAATATCAAGTCGCGGATGCACGAGCTTTTAACGCATCGAATCGTCGAAAGTCTAAGAGTCTAAGAGAGAAACACATATTCCCGCCTGTATATATAGCGAATAGCCGACACGTCGCTTTGTTCCCTAAAACGGGTAATTCCAACGAATTCCTCATTCTACGTTCCCAGTCTGTAGCCTGCACGTCGATTTTATGAATTTAGTACTCACCCCATTGAGATCTCAGAAAATTTCAACACGGCCCGCAAAGTTGTCCGAGAAAAACTAATTACTTTTATACAGAAATTGTTGTTCTACCTCTGATATATGCATCCTATTTTAACCAATCGCAACCCCTTGACGTTGCTTAAATCCCGCCCTTTACAATATGTGTCTTTGCTTGACGCATTTTCTCTTCCTTTTCTAACCTGTTCGTATTGGTGCAAATTTATATTCTTTATTATCGATTATATTTTAGTCCACGCGGACTGTTATCTGGGTTTAATAAACCCGTATCGCACATTCTCGTGAATACTAAGTCCCGGTTTCTCCAAGATTCTTTGAAACATTAATTATTTGCCAAATTTACGCAGAATGAGCTTTTTAAAAATACGCAGGTATTCTGTATTTCCTGCTAAAGCATCTGATCGTTTCCAATATCCTTAGAATCAACATGTTTATCCAAACAAATTAACTTGAAATTGCCTTTTAAAACACGCAGGGGTGTTCAAACGTAACATTTTAAATAACCTTCCTACGATTTGACTATTATTGGGTTTTCTAGCTTTTATGCTTATTATATGTTATTAACGGTTTAATTAACTCCAATTAAAATTGATTTCCATCCTTTTCATTTTTAGCGAATACAACTTAAATATTAATTATTATATGTACACTTTGTTTTACTACCGGTTACTTAAAATAGGGTTAATTAATATAAACTTTGCACGTAATTTCCATTTGTTTAGGAATAATTAAATTATCCACTGCGCTTTTCAATACTGCTTCTTTTGATGTAAAGCGTCTTATAGATAATTTAAATTTCTTATTTTACTGAAACGACCGAGTTTATTTATGCTTCAAGGTTTTAATAAAGCGTATTATTTAATGAAATTCCTTATACACGGTAATTAAAATTATTTGATTTGATTATTTAATTTTCTACCCTGGTCTAAATATGAGTATATATATATATATATATATATATATATATATATATATATATATATATATTAACGACCTCAATTATAGCCCAAATTTTCGCACATTTATTTAATGCTTTTTCAGAAGCAATAACTAAGAATATAATACAACTATAATAAAGAAACTGGTTTGGATAAGCCTACTTACATTGAGATTGTTAAAATTAACTTCCAGAAACAAAACTTTTTTGTTACTTTATATAATCTTATAAAATAAGATTAAATAAAAATTTTTAAGTATAGATAAAATACTGGCTTGACATAAATAAAATTTTTGACAGAATTTTGATTAATAGTTGGTAAGGTTGATTTTGTTGAAGAATTAAAATAAAAAAGACAGGTATATATGCAAATAAATGGTGTCATATAAACATATACATATTCTTGAACGGTATGTAAATGTATATATACTAATATACATATATGTATACTCTCACACATAAATACAACCAATTCCAAGATGGAAAACCTAATGACGAAAAAAATAACTGTACTTAAAACCTGATGATTATAATAAGCAACTACACGTATTGGTTTTGAAATACTCTCAACTAATGTTAATTGTACGAAAGGATCTACTACAAAACTATTAATTTGGCAAAGTCTAAGTGTCGGGGGATTCTTGGTAGTCACAGGCCCTTAACCCCCTTATTATTCTTACTTTATATTAATGACTTTACATCTTCTGTTAAATATGCTTCATCTACACTATTACTTTGTATTGGAACTCATTTTCTGCTCCTATACTTCACAATTGCATTTCGCCGGATCTTGTTTCTACTCAAAATTGGTTCAAAATAAATAAATTCTCTATAAACACTTAAAAAACTTGCCGTATAATTTTCAAACCTCAAGTTACCTCTGAAACTATAGGTATATTAGACAATTAATCACTAAATATTGTCACTAATACTAAATTCTTAGGCTTAACTATCGACCATGGCTTAACTTGGTCAGATCATATATCCTTGCTTACCGCTAACTTAGCATCAGCGTGTTATGTACTGAGAACTATATCCACGGAACTAGCAGTTGACTCTGCTCTTAAAGTGTATTATGCCTTGTTTGAATCCAGGCTGTGGTGTTGCATTATTTTTTAATATGGTTTTTACTTTCTTTAAATTTTTTGGTCTGTGTTTACTGTGTGATAATTGGATGGATCACTCGAATAAGTTATTTACGTTTCTTTTCTTTTGTCTACGCACCCTTGAATTATAATTTAAATATCATCTGCTCCATGTTGATTTATTGTATCAATTAGTAGATATTGTTCCTATATTGTTATATATAATTTGTAGGTCTAAAAACAATATTACTTTGTGATTTTTTCCGCTGTGAATTGTAACCGGGTATGAAATGAGTTACTTTTGTTTATGGTTTCATCAATTTTATCTATTGTCAAACACATTATACGATCATCTACGTATCTTTTAAAGAATGTCGGTTTAAAATTCAGTTGTTTAATAATATTATTTTTCAGCTCTTCTAAAACCAAGTTTGCAATAATTGAGAATATTGGAGAACCCATGGCCGTACCATATATTCGAGAAAAGATTTGTTCATCGAATTTAAAATATGTAACATTGAAACATAATTTGGTCGCATGTATGAATTGATTGACTGGTAAAGTTGTAAAAGACTCGATGGATTGCCATTTTTTTCTTATGACGTTTACTGCTAGTTCGATGGGGATATTGGTGAACAAAGATTACACTTCAAGTGATGCTATCGTGCGGATATTAGGTATGGTTTGTTTTACAATGAATTGTTGGAAATCCCAACTGTCTCTGACAGTATTCGGTTTGTCCGACGACATTTCTAAGTGTTTTTACTAAAAAATTTCGCTAAATGGTACGTAGGTGTTTTACTTGTGTAGTTTACGAATGTGTAAAAAATTTGTAGCTACTTTAAAAATGATTTGTAGTAAAATGTATTATAAAAATAACTGAATCTATTCTCAGTCAGCTTGCAACTTTACGTATAGTACAACTAGCCTTAAGTACTTTCGAAAGTCTATGTGTTAAACATAAACGATAGAAGCAAAAGTTCTTTAGTAACAAATGCTTCTGCAAAATTGACAAGTTTCGTATTGGAACACCCAGTTGTGAAATTGCCTTTCAGGTAGAAAATCCCAAGCTTTATTTTTATATAAAAATGCAACATGATGCAAATTCGTGCAACCCAAATTTAATAAGGCACTAAAGCAACTATATAAATAAATGGATGAAATCTGACATAATTTTGTGTCCAGCGTTAGCATAAATGAGTATACAGAATCTTCACCCTTTTAAAAATCCTTGCAACAATCCATAAACCATTATCTTTGTCAAAGAAAATCCTTAATGGCTTATGACGTCTTGTACAAAGGCACTGCTACCGTTTGTATGTATTTTTGTGCCAATTTATTGTTATTTACTTGTCCTTGACCTGAAAAATCAAACTATGTGAAGTTGTGCTTAAATAAAACAATTTAATATTGAGCAATACTGTATTTATTGTTATCCTTCACTGATAATTTTGTACATATAACATACTGAAGGTGTTCCCTTGACATCTAAATTGTAGGTGGGGAATATTTCTGCAAGTTCAGAATATTTGACTTTCAACAATTCTTTGAAACCTGCCTTTTCAGCTGCCTTTTGTGATGCTAGTGATGAAAATAGTGTTATTATTGTATTTACTCCAACTGCCTTAGCCAATTTACACCTGAAATAAACACCGAAAGTGTATATTTAACAATTATTATTCAAATGTAAATTTGAACAAGAAAATAATCTTAAAAATAATATCATTTTCTACAAACTATAGTAGGCTAGCTCAGAATATAAACAAGTGCAGGTACGTGTCCAACCAGTTTTGAGACGGAAAACCTAATGACAAAAAATAAGCGCAGATAAATGTGATGATTTGTATAAACAACTAGTTGTTGGTTGCCTATGAGGAAAGACAACAAACATAGAACAAGAAGAAAATTGTTGAAAGCATATGTGTGGAGCACAGCACAGTATGCCTATGAAATACGGGCAGTCTGAAACGCAGACAGAAAAACGGTAGCAGCCTTTTGAAATACTGTGCTTCAGATGTATGAGGACGATAGCATGGACAGACAAAGATAATAACAAATAGGTTACAGAAATAGTAGGGGAACAAGGATATCTGGGGAAAAAGATAAGAGAAATAGAAGGGCAGAATACGTTCTAAGGGATTTTTGGGGAATAGTATGGGATATATTACAAGCAGAGATAGGAAAAAGAGGTAGATGTAGACCTAGATAAGATAGTTATAGATGCAGACTGTGCAAATTTCAGGGAAATCTGTAGGTTAGTTCAGAATAGGAAACAATGATGGTATACGTCTAACCAGTTCTAGGACTGAAGACCTAATGATGATAGTATCATAAGGAAAAATATCGTAACTTAAAATTTAAACAAAACAATACTGGTAACAACTTTCACATTTTAAATGGATGCCATTTTGGATTTTTATATGGCCAGATAGCATCTTTTTTTCTCTTTTCAACTATGTATCATAACATATGTTTACGTAAATTTTTTTATTAAAAATAACAATTTTTCATTTTAAATCTAGTAAGCGTTAATAACACACCACTTGTAAAATAAATGAAACAAAACGAAACATCAGAATACCATCACAACAATAGTTCAAAATGCTGACCGTAATTATTTAAACACAATCGGCACAGTTTTAGCATATTTTTTGTTACACATCATATGTATTCTGATTGAGGCCCTTTATGTTTGCACCACAGCTCCTGTAGTTGAACTTCTGTACACATTATCTGTTAAAGTGGCTCATAATTAAAAATCCATAAGTGTTAAGTCTGCAGATCTCGCCAGCCACTGAACAGATGTATAAGTCGGAAAAACTCTGCTATCAAAACGGTTAATTAAATGATAACATCTCTAACATTGTGTGCAGGAGCGTCATTTTGTTGAGACCGAATTTAATTATTGTGCCATTTGGTTTTTGTTTATGTTTAATTAAAACACTATTAAAGTTACTAGAATTATATTTATACATAAATATCATAAAGTGCAATATGTATTATGTGCTATTGGTATTGGCGATACACGTGCTTACCGTACAACAATATGACGTTTACTGATTGCACAACTGGTGCATACAATAACAAGACATAAGTGTGGTGCTGATAATCATTTTATGTGACACATCCCTTTTTAACACAAACAGCATTTAAGTTTGAGAAAATAACAAGACCGTAAGCGCCTTGCATAAACAAATATAGTAAATAAAGTTACAAATCAAGTCTTTCAGGTGGTTTAACATATCTGCCATACCTAGTTTTAACACACTTTTCTTTATTAGTATCACAATTTGATCCTTCAATATTAGTGACGGGTTCCAACTCGGTTAGAACTTTATCACAAACCTCTTGACTATTAACGTTTGCCAGAAGAGCTGATTGTTCACTATTACTTTGATTTTGCACACTTTTGGTAGCAGTTTTATAAGGAATGAGGAAATGCCTATTACACCTGTATTGGACGTCATTAACCTTGATGGTATAATCCCTAGTTCCATTTCTTCCTGTAATGATACCAAGTTGCCATTGCATAGTGTTTTGTTGAACTAAAACCTGTTGGCCTTCCTGTAGTTCAGGCAAAGGTTTCGTTGTCCGATTTTGAATTCTTTGTTGTTTCAATTTGGCTCTCATTCCTTTCGTAGAATAAGTAGGTTCTAATAACTGAGTTTTAATTGTAGGAGTGGTTTTCAGTTTCCTTCTCATTAACAACACGCAAGGAGCAGGAGCATCGATTTTAGAGGTAGTGCTATAATCTAGAATTGTTAGGAATGGGTCCTTATTATCACGACAAGCTTTAATAAACAAGCTTTTAATCGTTTGATTGGTACGTTTCAACATTCAGTTGCTTTGGGGATATATGGGGCTCGAGGTCTTGAGATCGAGGTTATAAGTTTTTGGTAAATTAGTAAATTCTTGACTAGTATATGGTGGACCGTTATCAGAGAATAATACAGCCGGAAGACCATATAACGTAAAAATGTTCTTTAGATTGGATATTACAGAGCAAGACTGTTTATTGACCGCCGCAAACCTAGTAAAATAATCTATCATTACTAGAAAATTTTCGTTATTCACCTGTATGAAGTTAACTCCCTTTTTTCCCATGGCAAATTCGGGAAGTAGTGTGTCATTAATTGTTCTTTAACGTTGCTTTTAGAATATGATTGACACGGTTTTACACTGACTTATTAACCTTTCAATATCCGCCATTAATCCGGGATAAAATATCGCTTCGTGCGCTTTATTAAAGATAACGAAAAGATAAATTTATTCACTCTCTCAATTACATTAGAGTTTCAGTATAATTAAATATAATAGCTAACTAGCATATAATTTTTTTTTATATGATATAGTTCCCTAGTGGTATTATTTTATTTATTAATACAATTTTGAATTTATATTGTAGGTACATAAAAATAAATTGTATTATAATGTGTTTTTTAATAGTTTAATAAACAGAATAATGTTAAGTATTTGTTTGAAAACAATCATAAATCTGCGTTGATTGTTACGTGCCAAATCGGCACTTAAACAGTGTTTTTAGGTTAAGTTTTGATGTACGGAAGTTTCGCGCCATAATTTCAAAAGACGCAGGTGCGCGGGAATTTTAAATAGACTAGGCGTACTTCCGATACGTCATAGTGAGTTTGCGCAGATGGCGTGACCCTAGAGGGGTAGACGAATAGCTTCGCGGACGTGAAAAAGACAAAGAGAGTGGGGAGAAGTGTTTCCGTGACGCTCTAAAACGAGGCTGTTTTGCCCGAACTTTCAAGGAGTGTGGTCAGTCAGGTATCGTATCGTGCCTTATCTCTAGTATGTAGATTTCCCTTCTGTTTTATCTTGTTTGTCGTCCTTTATAAAACCTGATCCTGCCGTTTCCTACATATTAGGTAGATGAAAATCGTAGCCACCTAGGCGAAACGAACTCCACGACCCTGATGTCCATGCCACGCTAGCAGCTCCGGAGGAACCACCATCTTTAATCCCTCCGGGATGTAGCCGGATATTTTATGTGAGTATTCTGTTTGTTAAAATTATTCGCTTTTATCTTTTATTGTTTAATTTTTTATATTTCCGATTATGGCGCAATGTAATTTGGGGTAATGATGACGTCATGGTAGTTGGCC
>JARFIW010001342.1:600000-792500 GCA_036346225.1 Platerodrilus igneus
TAATAGCAAAGAAGCTCAATTTCTATTTACTTCTTGGTTTCTTGTAGTTTTTTTTGTAACTGTGACCGTTATTTAGGAAAATAATAAGAAACTATTTTCTGTAAATCGCTAAATTAAATTAAAATTTTTTACGTGGGTCTAGTAGGCTCTGGAGCAATTGTGGACAATCTCTTGTTTGTATTAATTTCGACAGTACGCTTCACATTTGAACTCGTAGCTTGTATCTGCATATTTATTAAAATAAAGGAAGTCGTAAACTGTACGGTGTAAAAGTATTTTAAATACTTGTTATTATCTCATAAGAATGCCAAATTTTACGAATTTTGAAATGACTGAGATGCATTTCATCTATGGCCTTGCGTATGGAAATCGACGAGAAGCTAAACGTTTGTACATGGAACGCTATTCCAATAGAATGATACCTGATCAACAAGTATTTTCGAATATTCATGGGCGTCTTGTATAAACTGAAACTCTTAGTAAAAATAAGAATGATGCAGGTAGACCACGTACTGTTAGAACACCACAGATCGAAGAAGCTGTTCTAAATGAAATAGGCACTAGCACCAGAAAAATTGGCGAACATTTAAATGTTAGTCATCAAGTTGTTTGGTATATCCTTATTTATTGTGTACTAGCAAATGCTTACTTTTAAGTTTGTGACTGCGTTTATTGGGTATCTTCAACACTGATACAAAAAAATTGCAACTGTCAATTATGTGCTACTAGCTTGTAAAGTAGCGTTTTACAAGCTTTCTATCTATAAAGTAGACCACCTTTTGTTTCTATTGAAACTCAAAAAATGCTGTTTACTAATGAGTAACAAATATACATTGTTTGAAGAATCGGTTGGTGTCACTGGCATTTCTTATAATAACACACATCAATTCGTGGATTTGTAAACTTTAAACCGCAAATCTACTAAACTTTTATAATAGGCTTGTCATACAGCACAAACATACCGAAGATCACCCACTACGTAATTTCAATTTGAGCATGTGGAGGATAGCTAGTTTTTACAAAAATTTTGTTGTGTAAATCCCAATTTATGACCCATTCTTAAGCATTAGTAATATGTCCATGATGACTTTAGTTGGTCGATAAAAATTTTGTCACTTACCATAAATTAATTTAACGTTTATAGTGGAAATATAAGTCAATTAGTCTGCATGCAAGTATAATTTGGCTTTTGCGATAAATTAATTTGATGTTTATAGTAAAAATTGCATCAAATAGTTCTAACACCAGTAAACCCCTTTGCAATTTAGGAAAATGTCTTTGAATCAGGGTTTCTTCTCTGAAGGAATGCCGTCAAATTGGCTTAAGCTTTTCCATGTTCTAGATTTTTTTATATATTTATGAAGTTTCTATTTCAAAATGCAGGAGCGCATCGGACTGCAGTTTTCTACTCGTAAATTCTGTCACTGTGCAATTAAGTAAATTTTAGGGCAAGGTTGAATTAAAATATCAAAGGCACATCTAGAAATTTTCGCATGCATACAAAGCACATCCTGTGGTTGAAAACAATACGTACATTCAATAAATTTTTGACAGTTCTCTTAATTTAATTCAATCAATAACTCAGTCACGTCAGTGTTGAATTGTATTAGTCATGGTAATTTTAAATGGATATTTTCTCAGATGTGGCGTGTCATTTGTATAACAAATAGGTCATTTCACTTTTGTCAATTCTTTGGAATTGCCAGATTTTCCAATGAAACATTGGGTTAGAAATACCTGTTAGGAATGGTTTCTGGAGCTGTTGATCGATGTACTTTTATTTTCTTGTGTAAGAATAAGAAAAGAGTTATCATTAATTCAACAAAAATTTGATGTTAAGTTTTGATTAAACGGTGTTTTGGACCCTATTGTGTACAAGAAAAACATTTTTCAATTATGCATACGATGTCTATTCGAATTGGCAAACCTCAATGAGGATTCCTACACTGAAATATCCAAAATTGTACGAAAGGATATGTATTGCGACGACCTGCTCACCAGCAGTGAAATGCTTGACAAAGCCAAACAAAATTCTACAATCCGAAGGTTTCACGCTTCGCAAGTGGTATTCAATCACCGAAAACTTTTAGAAGAAGAAGAATCCACTCAGCAGACATTCCAAACAATATTTTGGATTTTGGTCCTAGCAAAAACACCAAAACTTTACGCTTGCTATATTATAATTTTTCTGACAATAAATTTTTTGAAATAACAAATTTTGAAAACACATAAGTTAATCATAAAACGAACAGTACTGTCTTACATTTCCACGATTTTTGACTCCTTAGGTTTGCTTAACTCCTGTACTATTATTACATGCCAAATCGACATGCAACATGTTAGTTATAATTTATAAGGTAATTCCCGCGGATATGTTTAAATTAAGAAATGTCAATTTCCGTCGTCCCCGAGTTGCGCCTGCGCAGAGGGGATACGGAGTGCGCGTAGCGTTATAAGACGCAATTAAGCTACGAGACCTGAAGCCAAGAACATCTATCTGTGTTGTGAGTGTGTCTTTTTTCTTTTTCGGAATGTAGGTTTCTTTATCTTTACCTTGCCTTATCGTACCTCTATCTAGGTTCCTTCATTCCTCTACGAGTAGGGAAGAGACAGGAAGAACGGATTGGCAATTTGAAACTCAGCAATGGTGTAATATACCCACAAACATGGACCCTGAGATCTAGCTGCAAAATACCATCCAAATGAGTAACCTGTTTTACTTATATTGTAAATGTAAATTTGACTATTGCGTCATATTTAAAACGTGGTGATACGTGTTATAGGTATTATGCTGCTTTAACAGTTGCGCAGTAGTATAGCTAGTGATTGCGTCTATAACACTGTAAGAGCAAGAATTTTCATGCAGCAGTCACATTGGGACGAACTTTTATCCTCAGAATTGGAGTCACAATTTTGACAAAATTTGTCCCAGTTAAGCAATTTGAGCATTCCCAGACAATCAATATGTCATTCTTACAAACAGATTGGAATACATGCCTTCGCCGACTGCAGCAAAACAGCGTACGGCACATGCTTATATGTACGATCCATTGATAAAAACAACAAGGTTTACGTCCAGCTTTTATTCTCCAAAACGAGGGTGCCTCCTCTAAAATCACTGACAATCCCAAAACTAGAACTATGTGGCGCTCTTATGATGACTCAGTTGGTAGAGAAAGTAAAGGGCAGTCTAAACCTCAACATTCCCTCGATAACATATTGGATAGATTCGACCATAACCTTGTAATGGATCAGCTCTGAGCCCCACTTACTGGAAACATTTGTATCCAATCGAATTACTCAAATTCAAGCAATGATGATCAGTCTTTATGGAGGTATGTTCCTACTGATCTAAATCCTGCCGATTTAGTTACACGAGGCATTTCTGCATATAAGCTATCAGATCTTTCTATGTGATGGAGCAGTCCTGATTTCCTCTCGAGCTCAAAAATCAATTACGAATTTTAATGTGATACGTCTTCAGCTTGTTCCTTTGAACCCATCAATGTGAGTAGTGGAATAAGGGCATCCTGGGACAGATTCACGTTCCTCCCGATCCACCGATCCTCCCAATTCATATCTAACCTAGGTTTATACATGTAAATTCCCATAAGGAGAATCTGCTAAGTCTTATGTTAGAGGGATTTCCTCCTTGTGGGGAGGGATTTCCTCCGTGTGGGGGTGAAATTTCCTCCTTGTGAGGGGGAAATTCCTTTTTGCTTCATTTTTACCCTAGAAAATCTATAACCTAATGCCTAAAATTTTTGAAATACCTCTCGATGCCTATCGGCACCGCACGACCTTTGTATTCCCACCTTTTTAATTTTCATCTTAGCATCAATCCTTATCGAGTTACAACCCCCAATTTTATAACTTTTTCATTTATAAACAGTTTCTAATCGTGTATGGTCATACCGATTTAATTTTTCTTGGAAGTCCGAATCTATCATTATTTTAACCTTAGGCCAACTCGATTTAAAAAATTGGTGTAAGCAAAAAAGTAGTACACAATCATTTAAAATAATTTTATTTTATTATAAATATACAGTGTACACTTAACGTCTATTTTTATATATGTAAAATCACCACTTCGCTATGCTCTCGGTTATCTGGTTTCGGCTACTTTTCCAAGGTCGTGGTGACGTCATAGTCTTTTATAAATAAAGAGCACTGTAATACTATTCTAAAATTTTTCTTCTGACATTATACATAACAAAATTTAAGAATATTTAATGCCAAGCATGAAGCAATTTAAACTTAATTTTAATACAAAGTTATACTTCTCTTTGTTTGTTTGGAGTGGTTTTAGTTTTATCTAATTTTATTCGCAACTTCAAATTTAAGAAAAAGACAGCTGGAATTAGAGGAAATGGGTGCAAAAAGGCAAAAGTTGGACTACATCGAAAACACTGCGACAATACGCGAACAATACAAGGATGTGTTAGACAAAGAACATCTTATTAGAGAAAATGAGGAAGAATTAAAAGATTATTTTATGTACCGATGGACTGACTTAGATACATCCTGTTTCTACAAGCTGTATGCATTTATAGTTAGTAAGAAAGACTCTTTTAGTTATTTATAGTTATTTAGTTATTTATATAGAGACAAAATTCGGTACATTTTACAATTCGAAAACCTAGACGGTCTCTATGTATCAAATTATTGGCTAGAAAAGGAGATAGAGGACTTGGGTGTCGATTTAAATTTTAAGCTGCGAATAAAATTAGATAAAATTAAAACCACTCCAAACAAACATAAATAAAGAACTGTTTTCTGTGCATAACTTTGTATTAAAATTAAGTTTAAATGGCTCCATGCTTGGCATTAAATATTTTTAAATTTTGTTTTGTATAATGTCAGAATAAAAAATTTAGAATAGTATTACATTGCTCTTTATTTATAAAAGGCTATGACGTCACTACGACCTTGGAAAAGTAGCCGAAACTAGGTAACCGAGAGCATAGCGAAGTGGTGATTTGACCTATATGAAAATAGATGTTAAGTGTACACTGTATATTTATAATTAAATAAAATTGTTTTAAAGGAATGTGTACTACTTTTTTGCTTACACCAATTTTTTAAATCTAGTTGGCCTAAAGTTAAATTAATGATAGATTCAGACTTCTAAGAAAAATTAAATCGGTATGACCATACACGAATAGAAACTGTTTATAAATAAAAAAATTATAAAATTGGGGTTTGTAACTCGATAAGGGTTGATGCTAAGATGAAAATTAAAAAGGTGGGAATACAAAGATCGTGCGGTGCCGATAGGCACCGCGAGTTTCTCGAAAATTTTAGTTGTTAGGTTATCGATTTTTTTAGGGTAGGGATGATGAGGGTGAAAATGAAGCAAGAAGGAAATCCCCCTCACAAGGAGGAAATTTCACCTCCACAAGGTGGAGCAAGGAGGTAATCCCTCCCCACAAGGAGAAAATCCTTTTAAAATAAGACTTTATAGTGCGAATTTACGTGTAAAATCCTAGGTTAGATATGAATCGGGAGGATCGGATGGATCGGGAGAAATGTGGATCTGTTCCAAGGTCGCCCAAAACCTCTACTAATATGGAATCTCACGTATCCTTACACATGTCAATTCTTTTGAATCATTTATTCCATTTGAGGATTACTTCAATTTAAATAGACTCAAACGCGTATCAGCTTAATGTTTACAATTTATCAAAAATTGTAAGTTTGCTGTGCAAGACAGAATATACAGTGCCTTGACTTTCAAGGAAGAATGGGACTCACTCATCCAACTAGCGCGACTTTCACAAATGGAGTCATTTCCAATTGAAATTAAAATGCTACCAAATAAAACGGCCTTGTCCAAGGATAATGTTTTAGTAAAATTAAATCCCTTTTTACGACATGAGAGATAATATTTTAAGGGTTGGAGGTAGACTCTCGAATTCCGACTTTTCTTACGCTAAAAAACAACCTATTTTAATATCTGCTGAACATCCTTTTGCCACGTGATTACTTCGTTCAGAGCAGGAAAGATTATGTCATGTTGGTTCTTCCCACCTTCTCGCTTCAGTAAGAGAGCGATTTTGGCCTGTAAACGGCAGTAATTTATCAAAAACAATTCGCCAATGCATAAAGTGTTTTTGACCTCATTCAAAAGACATATACAATTTATTATGCGGTCTACCCCCTGATAGAGTAACTCCTCAGTTTCCATTCGCGATAACAGGCACCGACTATTGTGGCCCATTTTTAGTCAAGGATAAAGCCGATCGTGGTTGGAAACTACCAATGTTATGTGTGCTTATTTGTTTGTTTCAGTACCAAAGCTATTTATCTTGAATCAGTGACTGATTTAACTAGTGAAGCCTTTATATTAGCAAAAACCGGAAACATTGAAAACCGGTTTACGGGTTTAACTAAAAATCGGTTTTCGTAAAACCGGTTTACCAAAAACTACTTTCAAAACGGGTTTTACCAAAACCTGTTTACCGAAATCGATTTTGCCGAAACACGTTTTATCGAAACAGGTTTTAACCGAAATAGATTTTACTGAAATCAGGTTTACAAGTATACAGAAAATCGAGATTAATGAAGTAAAAATCAGTTTTCTTGTGTTCTAAAAAAAAAATCACTTTGCCCAAAACAAACACCTTCTCGATTCGTGTTAGTTTTGTTTTTGTAGGACGGACACTGGAGCTGGCAAATATAGGAAAAATTGACAACCGATTTACCGATTTTAGTAAAAATCGGTTTTGATAAAATCGGTTTACCAAAAGCTGTTTCACCAAAACAGATTTTACCAAAACAGGTTTTATCAAAACAAGTTTTTAACAACCCGGTTTTACCGAAATATGTTTTACCAAAACCGGTTTTATCCAAACAGGTTTTACCATAACCTGTTTTATCGAAACATTTTTATTCAGACCGGTTTTGCAGAAACCGGTTCACCAAAACCGGTTTTCGGTTTTGAACAAAATCGGTTTTGCTTCTCGTAGAGGCTTGCCATGAAAAATATGCGATAATGGCAGCAACTATTGTGGAGCTAAAACAATGTTAGACGAGTTATGTAAATTCCTTCTAAACAATGACGACGAACTAACAAATTTAGCGACTAAAGAAAATTTTAACTAAATTTTTTCGCCACCCGATGCTCCTAGCATGGGGTCTAGGGGATGCTGGAATTAAGTCTACCAAATCGCACTTAAAAGGAGTGGTTGGGTATTTTATAAGAATTTTCCATGTGAAGTATATCGGATTGGTTTCCAGTATGACTGACAGAATAAAAGAAATTCGTAAGGGATTGTGAGCTGAAGGAATAAGAAATTAATTCTCAAGAAAGCATATATTTGGAGGATCCGAAGGTAAAGAAAAACAGAGTGTAGGAGAATGATAGTTCTTTTATTAAATTTAAATAAGAATATGAAAGAAATGAGTGAGAAGAATGAAAAAAGATTCAAGGAAATGAGTGAAAAACATGAAAAGAATGAAAGAAATGAGTGGGGAGCTTGACAAGAATCTCAGACATTAAAATCAGAAAGTTAAAAAATAAAGAAAGTTTAAAGAGATGAGTAACATTATAGCTGAAGGTTTAAAGGAGATTAATAAGACCATAAAGGATATAAAATTTAAATGAGAGGAAAAGTAGTACAGATCTTAGAGGACATGAAAGAATAAATTTTTCAAATACAGGCTCGTTTTCCTTAGGACTTAACCAGCTCCCTTTTTGAAATTTTCAAGAATCATTTCTTTATGCTACCAGTCATACTACTTCATAGCTTTGGAAGTCATCGGTAGTCTTGGGAACTCTTCGGAAGGCTTCAGAATTTACTTGTGAGGCTGAGTAAGAACTTGAATAACGATAGATGGAAAATATATACAGTTTTAAAAGGTCCAGACGTCTTTGGCGGCCTTCGGAACTCTTCGGAAGGCTTCGAGATTTACTTGTGGGACAACGTGAGAATGTAAAGAATTATGGTATGGACGTATGTACAGCTTGAAGTAGTTCTGAAGTCTTCGGTGATCTTTAGAACCCTTCGAAGGCGTCGTAGAAGTTTGTTCTGTATTCAGCTCGTGCATTTTGATATAGTCAACATCGTCACCGCTGAAGAGTATAGCGCAGCTAGGTTGATGCGGGGCTGTGGTGGTCTAGTGGGTGCTGGTCGTATATTCTTGGAGTATATCTTCACGTCCCCGTTCCATCCGGACCCAGTAGATGTTGGGTCCAGCTCTCCTTTGGATTGTGTGGCGTCCAGTCCATTTTGTTTTCAACTGATTTCTGGTGGAGGGATGGTTTCTAACCATGACCATATTCCTGGATAAAATCAGCGGGATCTTCGTCTTGGGTATATTTTGCCCTGAAGCGGCGCCCGCAATCCTGAATTTTTCAGATGCGGTGACGTCGGGTTTCTTCTTGATTGTCCACTGGTGGTTGGTGGAGGTCCCCTGGACGGGGTAGTTCATCTTCGGAACCCTTCGGAAGGCGTCGTGGTAGTAATGCCTTGGGCCACGTCGAGTGCGTCGCCGTGGAACTCTACGGGGCTAGACTCCTCACATGCACTCGGTGTCACTGGTGAGGTTAACCGAACGATTGGAGATTTCTATCTATACGTGTCTTACTAGTTACTATAGACTCTGACTAAATAGTAGCGTGCCCCAGGTACGGTTGCGGACAGCGTCACTGGCGGAGAATAAGCAGGCTATGGAGAGCACTGCTCGCTGAAGTATTAGCAGGCTATGGTGAGCACTGCCAGTTGACTCTTTAAGCTATGAGGAACACTAACGAATGTCTTTCAGAGAATTTGAAATTGTATTTATACACTTCCATTTCCTATGCTGGCTGTGACGAAAAACGTTAATGATGTTTTTAACCAATGAAATTGTATGGTTGAATTTTCGAGTGTAAAAGAATGTCCAAATTCTGTTTTGCCAATGAACGTGCAGATTTTTGGGTAGCACAAAAAATGAGTTGGAAATTCTCGCGATTCTTTAGTTTGTTCTATGTTCAGCTCGTGCATTTTAATATAGTCAACATCCCCCCCAGTTGAAGAATATAGCACAGTTAGGTTGATGCGGGGTGGTGGTGGTCTAGTGGGTGCTGGTCATACATCCTTGGAGTGTATCTTCACGTCTCCCAGTTTCATTCGGACCCAGTAGATGCTGGGTTCTGCTCTCCTTTGGATTGAGTGGCGTCTAGTACATTTTGTTTTGAACAGATTTGTGGTGGGAGGATGGTTTCTTACCATGACCATGTCCCCGGATTGAAACAGAGCGGGATCTTCGTTTTGGGCATATTTTGCCCTGTAGTGGCGCTCGCGATCCTGAATTTGTCGGATGCGGCGACGTCGGGTTTCTCCTTGATTGTCGACGGGTGGTTTGTAAAAGTCCCCTGGACGAGGTAGTTCATATCCCAGTAGGGCGTAACTGGGTGTAGTTCCCGTAGCTGCGTTCTTCCTGGTGCGGTGAAAATACATTATCGGGTAGTTTCAGGTCCAAGGTTCGTGCGTCGTATTGGGATGCGAAGACTCGCAAGGCTTTCTTGTTTTCCTGGTTTCGGCGTTCAACTGGGTTTGCTTGTGGGTGGAAGATTGACGTAGTCCACTGGTGACAACCCCATTAATCCAGTGCTCGGTCCCATCGTCGAGATACGTATTGGGACCCGTTGCCGCTGAGAATTGCCCTTGGGTACCCATACTGGAATATGACCTCGTTTTTGAGTAGGTTGACAACGGTTGCTGACTTGGTGTCAAGCGTCGGGAAAGTTTCGACCCACCTGCTAAACAACGGTTACAACCAGTATGAACCGATTGTTTTGACTTGGTGATGTAGGTCCTATGGTGTCGACGGATATGCTCTCCCATAGTCGGGTGGGTAGGTGTGGTCGGAGGGGTGCCTTTTGTTGATACAGTCCTCATTTCGTAGCGGTATAGGTCCAACGTTGGCTTACATATTGTCTTACCGCGTCACCTACCATCGGCCAGAAGTATCTATCGCAGAGGACTCGGTAAGATTAGTCGGTGCCTGGATGTCCAGCTAAGTCGTGGAAAGCGTGCAAGACGTTAGCTTGTGCGTCGGGGCACAAAGAATCGGTTCTGGGTAGAGTTGCATCGCCAGAGGTATCCGTCTTCGATTAAAAAATCTTGAAGGATTATCTCCTCGTGTGGGTTTTGACGGTCTCTTTGCTGTAGTTGGAGCCATTCTCGGGTAATCCGTTCAATATCCGCACTTTCTTGTTGTACAGTTTGTACCCGTTTGGGCAGGTCCGCCAGAGCTACGTAGTTTACCTGTGGACTGCCTGGGTTGTTGTTCGGTGGTAGCAGGCGGTTTTTGCTTGTGACCTCTTCGGAAATGTCATTGTTGACGGAGTGGATTGCGGTTTGCGTGGATGGTCTGTTGACGGAGATGGGCGTCGTCATTCGGTTCCAATGGAACGTCTGGCGGTTGTGTGTTCCAAAGTGTACAGATCCTCGCTCGTGATCCATGACTGTTCGTTGGCGTCGAAACCAGGATTGCCTCAGGATGACATCCTCTGCTAAATCGGCTACTACCAGGAAAGATTCATGGTTCATCACTTTGCCTAGGATGAATGGCGTGCGGAACTTGCCTTTGATTGCCATATCTGTCCCTGCTTTGGCTAGATAGGCGGAGGCATGATAGGGTTCTACACGTGAACCTGTGAATATTCGAACTTCCCTAATCATTCATGTTGATCCTGCTGTATCTAGTAGTATGTTGAAGGTTATCTTCTGTATGATGACGGGAATCCTTGGTAGTGGGTCATCGTGAGTAATGTTTAGTCGCGCCAGTTTGTTTCGCCTGGCCGGGCGGTGTGCTGGCGCAGTTCGACCGGAGTGTCGTTTCCCGAGTTTCTGGTTGGACAATCTCGGCGCCAATGTCTTTGTGGGTGGACGTCTGGTAGCTGATGTGGGGTTGGTAGTCCTTAGGGTTGTCCTTATTTTTGTGAAACGGGATACCATTTCTCATACTGTTGTCAGCATGTGACACTGAATTGGGTTCGTTAGTGTCGGCAGGAGGAGGTCCGTGAACAGCTCCATGTCCCGGTTGATGTTATGCTTTAGGCGGTGGGCTTGCCGCATCTTAGTTTCGAGAAAGGCGGCTACTGGTTGAGATGCCATCTGCTTCTGTCCTTAGTACTCGGAGGTAATTTTGGCTGTAATGGTTGGACTGTCGTACTTGTTCAGAAAAAACTGGGTTGGAACATCTCATAGGCTTCCCACCATGTGGCTACCTGGCCTCGAAATTCAGCGGTCGTTGTAGGTACATCCGTTTCCATAGCTTCCATCTGTTAAAGGATACTCCAGAAACGTGTTAGAGAATACAGGTTCTTCTGCTTCGGAGGTCGCCTTTGGCGACCTCCACTAGCCCCTTGATTGTGACCATTTTGCTGGTTTGTTATGTATGTTGAGCGCTACTGGGTTGTTGCAGTTCCAGAACTGTTGTTGGTTGTGTGCCCACCTGGGTTGGAGGCGACTGGTTGGTGCCCGGCTGGACTTTTGATGTCGTTTAACTCCTGGTCTCGGGCATGTTGATGGTTCTTGCGTGCGTGCCGTTTGCAAAATCTTCTGTGAAGACGGCCCCATCACGTTGGACGCCACTTGTTATTGTTCGGGTGGCGGCGTCTGAAAGTATGTAGTTTTGGCTCTATTATGTATAAGTAAAAATAATTATGTTCCATAGATACATAAAAATGAAAGTTATATAGTAAAAATTGAATGATTTATACAGTTTGAAGCAGTTCGGAAGTCTTTGGACGGCTTTGGAATTTATTTGTAAGGCTGAGTAAGAACTTGAATAACGATAGATGGAAAATAAATACAGTTTTAAGAGTTCCTGACGTCTTCGGCGGTCTTCGGAACACTTCGGAAGGCTTTGTGATTTACTTATGGGACAACGTGAGAATGTAAAGAATTATGGCATGGACGTATGTACAGCTTGAAGTAGTTCGGAAGTCTTCGGAGAATTAATTTGAAGACTGCCGAAAAGCAATCGGGCGCATCTTAAGCTCAATGTAAAATTAGTTCAAAAATTTTACTATTTTTCCTGATATCAAATTTAAGAAATTAAGATTTGAGAAAACAAATTGAGAGTAAAAAGCTTTTATAAGGAACAACTTGCAGCATGTCTTTGTGAGCAACGTTGATGGACAAATCTGAAACATAAATGCCAAAAACGTTGTTAGAATACGTCACTTGCACGCTATTAAATTAATTTTGAGGTTTAGTGTAATTCCAATATCCATTGGAAACGAGTTCGGCTTTCCCGGCAGCAAATTTAATTATCCATACACATACAATTAATTACTGGGCTTAGCCGCAACAGCTCAATACCACTCTCGTCATGTGAATTTCCGATCCTTTCCGTGTCACTAAATTTTAAACGCTTCCGGTGCAATTAACAGTATTTCAAAGATCTATACTACATTTTAAAATAAGTGTTTTAGCATTTTACACTGCTCGCTGTATAGAAAAAGACACATCTTTCAGGAAACGATCATAAAACAGGAAACGAAATTGTACAGCGGCGCTTTAAAATATTAAACTTTTAATTTAGCAATCAACACAAAGTAAAAGCTCTAACATACCGCTCACCAGGATATGACAAAAAAATTCTACGTCTATAGTTAGGATGAAATGAACTGAAAAACATGAAATTGTTAACGCCATTAAAAAAGCATTAGAAAATCCCGCAGATAATAAATTTAAATGAACAAAAATTAGACCTAGCGCAAGGTCATTTATAATAGTCGTCACTGTCACACTTAAAAAAGCGAGAAAAGTTGACCAAGGACAGGATAAGAATAGGGTTTGTACCCGGCTATGTTGAGAAGGGTTCATTCCGAAACGATGCTTCAAATACTGGAGTATAGTCATAGAGTTACAGATTGTAAAGGGAAAGGCCGATCTTTGCTCGCTATAGATGTGGTCAGGGTCAGCAAAAGTATGCGGTAACATGGAACATTAGGTTCTATGTGAACAGCAAGGGCACTGTAACGGGTAAGAGCGAGGATACGTTACAAAGTTCGATTTGTCCAGAAGGTGTGGGAATCCTGTAACAATTTAAGGGTGCACCGGCTAACTGCAATGGTGCGAGGGTGGATTTCTATGCAATAAAAAATGATAAACCTAATAAAAATAAACATACGAGATGACCGAAATACTAAACTATACCACTTAATTTGTTGCGAAAAGTAAACAGCGTCAAACCGTTTCATTCCAGCAATCCTTCCTATATTTACGCTACCCAAAAGATGGTTATTTTGGATAGGTCTCCTTGTCTTTGGTGTTTTAATTTTCACCACCTAATCCTTGACCATTCTCTACAATACCTTATAAACACTTCTTGTCAAATTAAACAAATTTTAAAATAACGTTTTTTTTTTCAAATACGACCTCATCACTGGGGTGACTGGATTTCCTTTTACAATTATTAAATATACAATAGTAAGAAATGTTTAGCAGTTTGAAAGCAAAAACTTTTTACTTACAGGTCTTGTTAGTGTTTTTACAAAGCTTCGACCGGCCTTTCTGTGCAGAAATTTTCTGGTTATAGATAATCAACTAATCCAACTTGAATGAAAGCTTCCAACACAGTGCACTTTTACTTGTAATGGTATTTTTTATTTTACGTTTTGATTTGCGTTTTGGAACTTGCTAACTCATAGTCCCGCGGTTTAATAAAACCTTAAATTACGCTCATTCTATATGTCGATGATTGCGTCTTAATCGATTTTAAAGCTTCTTAACTGGAGATAAACGACTGAACGATCTTCTCTTTTAATATCCGTGGTTTTTATAGGTTTTCGTCCCACGATTATATATGCTATTTTTTCGATCTCGTGGGATAGTGCTTTCAAAGCTGTTCTAAATTTGAGGTCATTGTCGTACTCTTTGTATGACCAATCATTGTTCCCACACTTTTGAAGGCGGGGCGTTTGTTTACGTTCGCAACGCATTTTTTATCGCTGTAAATTTATGAGTATATTAATATTGCGGCCATCCACCATGGCGACGGTTTTTTTAAACCCCTGTGAGCTCTTAATTCCTCTAACGGTTTACATGTTACCATTAATTTTTATGACGAGTTGTATGACTATTGGGGTTGTAAGGTGTGCTGGTCCAATGGTTTTGTTAAACTTTTGTGAATGTGTAAAAATAATCTTCCCTATGCCGGTTATATACCAAGATCTATCTGTATTTTTCTAAATTTAATACGAAAAGTGTGAAGGCCCAATCTTTTTTTACTGTTTGCATTTAATATATTGGGTGCCTTTTCCCGTTTATTTCTAGATTCTAATTTAATATTATATTGAAATAGCCAAATGTAAATTATCAAGGCTTCTATCAATATTTTGGGCTGCCTTTGTGATAAAACCTCATTTAACTAACTAAACTCAATAAATTCTTTCCTACTACCTAATATTTGAATAAAGTAACGCTCTCGCGTTACATCACGTTAGTATAGGAGGTAAATTGTTGGCCATTAAAAAGGCCTTGTTATTGGCCATTCAAGAAAATATATTCAAGCTCAAACGCAAAAATGACCTGAAAACTTCAATTAGATATGAATGCAAGTACAATGGCCCCTGACGTGACCTCCCGGATAAAACTAAGAAAACAGAATTTTGCAGTTTAATCTAAACTGCAGTAGATTGTAGTGAACATTTATGCCAATCACATGGACATTCTAATAGGGCACGAGCCCAACAATAAACTGGAACAAAAAGACTACACCGATACTAAAGGGGATTTTTTCATTGCGTTAGAAGGTACACGCAGTTTTTGGCTATAATAGGAGAAAAGCATTTACATGTGCTGAGATATCAAACATCTTTGTCTATTTGTGTTACTCTTTGCCAAATGGATCAAATAAAGACTCTGAGGTGCTGCTATACGACGTACAAAAAAGTCTGATTGGGATGATTAAAGGCGTAATTATTGAAGGGGATTTGAACACAAAATTGACTATATTTGGTTAGTTCGTAGTAAATAACAGGGGAAGATCTTCGAAGACTGGATAAATACTAACGGCCTATTCGTAACTAATAAAGCAAATGTTCTCACGGGGCCTTAATAATAGATTCTATGTTGCTCCCTGAAAATATTTGCACCCGAATACAAGGATGGACTGTAGATCAAAATAATTAAAACATGAGCAATCATAATATAATACGATTGGAAATCAGAGATAAAGGTAACTAGTTGAAGAACAACGCAGCCCGTAAAGTGTGCTCTATTAAAAAGTGTTCACAAAGAAAGTATGCCAATTTTTGTAGAATACCTACAACCGGAAGAACTGGTAATAATTGTTGTTACACTCAATTAGCTTCACAAAGATTTTATTCAATAATTAATCATAGGGGATTTTTTAATAATTAAGTAGGGTATTACGCATAAATGCGGTTTTTAGTTCCCAGTGAATGTCCCGGTATTTTTTAGAGTTAGTTTTTATTATTATGCATTTTGTCGTGTATACGTTTTCCCACGATTTCAAGCTATATGCGTAATTGTTTCAGCGAATCAGAACGCGTAACAAAGAAGGATGATGGTTTGACATGTAAGAAAACCAACCACCATGACAATTCTACACGCAACTGTCGTACATCGAAGATTCTAGTACTGCTTATAATGCAGTGAACTATACTTGTGTAATGCTTACCTTCCTTTACCTATATTTGCTTCTTCTCTTTTGATCTAGGTAAACAACGAGTTCTTAGCATTAAAATCTAAACTATTAAAGCATTGATCCACCCACGCACTGTACGCAAACAACAATGTCATTAGCAATTCCAGCGTGGCAAATGCCGCAATACAAGGATTCATTAATTTGCTTTACCTTATAATTATTTAGAAAGACAAAGGGTAAGCCTAATTTAATAATTTTGCGTGATAAATGTGTAAAACAAAACAATATGGTGTTTGTAAATTTGTGTGAAACCGATTACGCCCTCTATACGCGCCCGCGATAAACTACTGTATTGTACCTTTCATTGTAATAACTGTCATTTGTAACACTATAGCAAATTTGATTGACAAAAACTTTTTATGAAAAAGGAAATTACAGGGGAACCACGTACCTGGCGGACATCCGAGATTGCAGAGCTACGTGGAACATGTCTGAAAAGTAGACGAGTAGGGGCTAGACAAAATAAATAGGGCGCGGATACATTGCAAGCCGAACAGGCTAGAATAAAATGGAGTCAAGTTAAGAAGAACCTAAAAAATGCCATACACAGACAAAACTACAGAAGTGGATGGATATAGGTAAGGAGTTGGAATATGATGTGTGGTGACTTGTATATGAAATAGTCACAGAAAAACTAAGACTTCGTACACGTTTGACTTTGTCAAACGAAGAAACAGCAAAGCATATATCTAGATCGTTTCCTGCAATGGCCAAATGTAGATGTTCCACTACTAGATATAAAATTACAGGATTAATATCAAATTTATGCTCTAACAAGTAATACTGTTTTATAAATCTTTTTCTAAATAACATTGATTCCACGTAGTTCATGGTCAATAAATGCATTATTCACATGGTGAGTAACCCCTGCAGGCTTAGGTCTCAGATGTCGCTCCTGTTGTATTCTAGGTATGTTAGGACTTAGAAACTCCTTGATGGTTCAGAGTGTTGGGAGCTCTGTCTTCCGACTATTATATTTTATACAAGTACAGTAATGAGCAGTGCACTTGCATAGATGGTGTACTAAGTAACACAGAAATTTACAAACTAAATAAATATTTTCCTTTCCAAATTACAATGTAAATTAACTAATACTTCATTTACTTCTAAATGAATGTACAGTAGCAAACTGATTAATGAATAATTGTTGTTTTATCTTAGGATTGTACGGAGCGTGGGTTGCACGTGGCTTCTCTAGTTTATATTTGGTGTAGTGAAAGTCGCTACAACTTCCTACAACAATAAACAAGGAATGATAATGGTAACGGGATAGACAGGATTCAACAGATAAACACTCCATTACATTTTATAATGCACTCCCGCACACGTCGATCAAGATAGCTAGTTCATTCGAGAGCCTTATATGATGGCTGCTTTTTTCACAATTTTATCAACGACCAACCCTTCGTTCCACGTTTTCATGGGTCGGGAAAACAACATGTCGGTTCCATTACCCGTGCGAACTGTCTCTCCCACAGAATTACATCATCATAAAGGCTAAGGACAGCAAAACATTGCCGAGAAATTCTAGACCACAACTATATGTAATATACCTGAACTAATTTTACAGAAAATCTACAGATATTATTTATTAAAACAATCTTGTAAAGTGGTTTTGGTGCGAAATACGACAGTGTCAGAGCCGGTGACTGCAGACCCATACCGGTGATATTGTAGTGCTGAGAAGTAGCGAAAAGCAGTGTATGGATCATTGCCTTTCGTTCTGGGCATTCAAGATTTAACATTTAAGTTTTGAACATAAGTTATGCGACATTTGATCATTGATAGATAAATATTTTATGGAGTGTAACGACGATTGATTGCTCCAATATAAATAATAAGGTATTTTGGTGCAAGGTCACCGGGAATTTCATCTATTAAAAATAGAAAGTACTTTCTAAGACTGATGCAGCATATTTCGACGTATGAAAATTAATTAAAATGGAAATCTAAAAATTTGGAAATTTTCGATGCAGTTAATTTCAATGGAAACGATATATTAAATCGCAATTACAACCAAAGGCAGTAATCTTCAAGATAAGAATATCAGCGACAATTTGACAACTCAAAGCGTAAGTATAACTTTGTTTTAAACCTAAAATGACAATTTGTGTATTTCTAAGTAGATTAAGCTGGGATAAGTTTTATTTTTGTATAAAATTTATTTGTAAATGGATATTTTTGTTTTAACAATTTTAAGGTCAGAGCTCGTAGTGTTTTGACCCTTTCAAACGTTTCTGCTCAACGTCGTTGATCAACTACTCCAAGACGGGGTAATACAGGAATATTTAAATTATCCATGACAATTTAAAAAAAAAGTGAAACATTTTAGGATTTTCTAATAATTAACAAGGATTAGGTGAACTAAGTAGTGATAAAATACTGTTTCTTTCTAAACTTAAGGTGTAAATTGCATTTATAAGTGTTATTTATATCTGCGTGTGAAGTAGATTACTTATAATGTGTGTAAAAAAGATGTTTTTGAATGTATTGAAGATTATACATAATTGTCTTGTGAGATTTCTTTGTTTTATTTTATTTTCGTAAAATCCACAGCATATTTGTCGCTGAGTTTCAAGAGAAACCGGGTCCAGTAGGGTAAGAATTCATATTTTCTATTACGCAAGCGTCCATTCATCTTTATATTGGTCAGGGCGGCAGTACCCGAATATGCACAACAATATACATACATTTTACTACCTAATATATATATATATATATATATATATATTACTCATATTTAGACCAGGGTAGAAAATTAAATAATCAAATCAAATAATTTTAATTACCGTGTATAAGGAATTTCATTAAATAATACGCTTTATTAAAACCTTGAAGCATAAATAAACTCGGTCGTTTCAGTAAAAATAAGAAATTTAAATTATCTATAAGACGCTTTACATCAAAAGAAGCAGTATTGAAAAGCGCAGTGGATAATTTAATTATTCCTAAACAAATGGAAATTACGTGCAAAGTTTATATTAATTGACCCTATTTTAAGTAACCGGTAGTAAAACAAAGTGTACATATAATAACTAATATTTAGTTAGGATTCACTAAAAATTAAAGGCTATTATTTTTAATTGGAGTTAATTGAACCATTATTAATAATAAGCATAAAACTTGTAAAAACCCAATAATAGTCAAATCGTAGGAAGGTTATTTAAAATGTTACGTTTGAACACCCCTGCGTGTTTTTAAAAGGCAATTTCAAGTTAATTTGTTTGGATAAACATGTTGATTCTAAGGATATTGGAAACGATCAGATGCTTTAGCAGGAAATACAGAACACCTGCGTATTTTTAAAAAAGCTCATTCTGCGTAAATTTGGCAAATAATTAATGTTTCAAAGAATCTTGGAGAAACCGGGGCTTAATATTCACGAGAATGTGCGATACGGGGTTATTAAACCAAGATAACAGTCCGCGTGGACTAAAATATAATCGATAATAAAGAATCTAAATTTGCACCAATACGAACAGGTTAGAAAAGGAAAGAGAAAATGCGTCAAGCAAAGACACATATTGTAAAGGGCGGGATTTAAGCAACGTCAAGGGGTTGCGATTGGTTAAAATAGGATGCATATATCAGAGGTAGAACAACAATTTCTGTATAAAAGTAATTAGTTTTTCTCGGACAACTTTGCGGGCCGTGTTGAAATTTTCTGAGATCTCAATGGGGTGAGGACTAAATTCATAAAAATCGACGTGCAGGCTACAGACTGGGAACGTAGAATGAGGAATTCGTTGGAATTACCCGTTTTAGGGAACAAAGCGACGTGTCGGCTATTCGCTATATATACAGGCGGGAATATGTGTTTCTCTCTTAGACTCTTAGACTTTCGACGATTCGATGCGTTAAAAGCTCGTGCATCCGCGACTTGATATTAAACAGTGCATTTTAGTTTGATTAAATAATTTAAAGTGTGCTAGTATATTTTAGTGACTCAAAATAGTTGGTTATTTTACGTGCTAACATGAATGTACTTCAGTGCACTTAGATACAAGGTAATAAAAGTTTATTATCACGGTACCAATTAGTAAAATTTACAACGACAAATGTATACCCAAAAGTAGGCAGTTTTGGCGTATATTGGTAATATTGGTAAAAGGAAGTATGAATTTCTTTGCTATTTTGCGGGGTGTTAATGACTAAATGGTTCGTAAATGTGTCTGCATCCACTGAACCAGAGGCAGATATACACAGATGAGTTCCGGAAAAGCCTAGAAACAACTTTAAATTAATGGTGATGGAGAACATTTTAAAGCGTTGACAACTTGAAGCTGTAAATAGAATCCGGTTGGAATGGTGTGATTTACAAAGGGACGATTACACTGAAGCTACGAGGACAATAACCTTCAGGTAAATTGTACTATTTTGTTTGACATTTTTGTGTGTATTGAATGACTTTATAATTGATTTACTTTAAATGGACATTAGTGGAATTTTTCTAACCATAAAATTTAATTTTAAGATGAAATTTGCTTGTTTAAGTAAAAGGGTATTTTGTTTTGATGTTGGGGAATAGGATGAAACTTTGGGTAGGTCTTTGAGCTCAATTAGACAAACCTGGTTAATTAACGTAAAGGGTGGTAGATGCTCCTTTATACTCAGACTCCGGTCTGCTTATCTTGTTATATTAATTAGTAGGCATCCAACAAGGACTTTAATTTTGGATGCACAGTAAAATGATAATAAAATTAATCCGGAAATTCTTTTAAAACTGAATTTTATGTTCAAATTTAATTTGAAAATTTAATGTATTCTGAATATTGATGTAAATAGAGTTAACGTTGATGTTTGTGGTAGGAATGTGTTGTTTAATTTTATGATTGAGAATGGAAGTTATCTAGAAGAGCAGCCGAGGCGATTAACAGAAGGAATCAACGGACCAGGTGATTTAAAGGTTTCACAGCATTCTTGACGCCCAAACTGTGGGGCTCGAATGTTTTTTTAAAGGGCCAGTACCTAGAGATATGAGAGGATTCACAGCATTCTTGGCGACCCAAAAGTGAGGCTCGAGTTCCAAATAAAATTTTGTTATTTTATTCCAGGAAACTGGCGATCTGAGAGAGAGTTTCTGTGTGTGTATAAATTTAAGAGTATTTTAGAGTGTGTGTGAGTGAGTAGAACGTATGCAGAGAAAGGAGTGGTTAAGGAGTCAAGGAGTGGAAATTGGAAGTGACGATAGTGCATTGTGTGAGAAAATTTCGAAAATGGAAGAAGCTGGAGGCAGTAGAGATCAGTCGAGGACGAATCAGGGATCAAGGAAACGAGATGATATTGAGAATGTTAGAGAGGATGAGTGAAGAATCCAATAGAAAATTAGAACAGTTAAGCGATGAATCTAATAGAGCTAGGGAAGAAGCGAATAAGAAATTTGACCGAATGAATGAGACATTAACAGGAGTTAGGAAACCCTAAGTGAGAAAATAGATAAGACGAATAAAGAAGTTTCAGAATTTAAAATAGTCTTACCGTGAAAATGGGGAAGTTGAAAATAGGGTTGATAAAATGAGCGTGATATTACAGGTCTTCGACAGGAAATGGGACATTTAAGGTCCGAAGTACGCATTTTTGTGAAGAAGAGATTAATATAAAATGACTGAAGTGACGGACTCATGTAGGGATCAGTTAGGCAGGGTAGAACGCGAAGTTAGTAGTATCAAATACAACATGTCAAATTTAACGGGGATGGTCCCAGATTTTCTACAGGTGGAGTATCATTGGACCAACACATGAAGTTTTATGGTGATAACAGGGTAAATCCACAAATTTTTATTAATAGTGTAAGAAATCTAGTGGGAAATTTATTTGACGAACAGACTAAACTGAATACGATAAAGGCTTTATTAAAGGACAACGCGGAAGCATGGTACAATTTAGTAGGACAGGACATAGACACGTATCAGGACTTTGAAAACAAATTTTAAAACACTACTGGAGTGACCACAGACAAGACCAGGTACGAGACGACTTAATTACAGGAAAATTTAAGGAGAGTTTGCAGGATCTAGGGAGCAATATGCCATCCGCAAGTACAGTGTGGCCAAACAACTGAATCCACCATTGACGGACAGACAGATAATCAAGTACCTATCACGACATTTTGAACTGGAAATTAGACAACACGTGGCCTTACAAAACATCACAGAACGGGAGACATTTTTAGAGTATTTGCAGAGATATGACGATGTATGTGTAGGACGGACAAGAGAGATACGAGAACGAAATGTTAACACAGTTAGGTTTGACAACAGGACACCGAATTATCCGAGACGGCCTGACTACAACAGAAATTTTCGACCGAATTGGGAACGACGAGGACAGGAATACAGAAGTAATAGTGCGACTAGGGGACCGACGCCAAGACCTAGTTACACGCGACAGAACAGTTTACCGGAAGTAAACAGGACTGTGACCAGCACGCCGAATAGAGACAGGGACACGGATATTGACACGAGGAGGACGTACGCACAGGTTGTAGAAGGACAACCAGGACCAAGCACGGAAAACAGGATGAGACAGGATTTTTAGAACGTGACAGACCACTAGATTTCTGTGTAAATGTATACGAACATCCACGTGAATTTTTCAAAATTGAGGAGGAAGTAGAGCCAGAAACTGTAGAAAAATTATATTTGCCAATTATTAATTTAGAAATTTTTGAAAATAATGTAGAAGTATTAATTGATACAGGGGCAGAGGCGAGTTTAATATCGGAGGAATTCGTCAGCAAAATTAGGGATAAGGTTTGTGATAGAATTATGCCTATAAAACGTAGCCATTTAGTAGCTCCAAATAAAAAGAAGTTTGCTGTAGTAAATAGTGTTGTGGTGCTTAGGATAGATATAGGAGATTTAAGCTGTGAACAGGAGTTTGTAATTGTACCTGGACTGAAGTTTCAGAGCATTTTAGGTGTTGACTGTATGATGAAGTTAGGGGTTTTGATAGATATGGAAAGGAAGGTAGTAAGGATTAAGGATAGGGTAGTGCCATGGAAGGGCAGTTATGAAGTCACAGAGGATGACACGGGGTTTAGTATTAATGTAGTAGAGGTAGAGGATGATGAAGGTAAACAGATCAACACGATAAGATGTCCAGAGGATAAGAAAGTAGAGGTTCAAGCTTTAGTACAAAAACATGCAGAAGTAGTGGGGGTAGAAGCAGCATATCGGGAGCAGGTGAAGGCAGAATTATTTTTGACGAGGTTAATTGGCAAGTTTGTTTTTAATAAAGTAGATTTAAGGAATTCATTCTGGCGGATTCCATTACACAAAAATTCTAGAAGGTACATAGGATTTTCCATAGAGGGAAAAATCGATAATTGTAAAGTAGTATCGTTTGGTTTGTCGGCAGAAAGAGAAACAATAATAAATGAGAAACAGACAAGTGTAGGGACTGAAGAAGAAGTAATATTTAAGAGTCAGGATAAGAGGGATGATAAGTTTATTGTATGTGAGATAATAGAGATGTTAAGTATAGATATAGAAGGGGGAGAGATAGGGATGAAGAGTATTAGGTTGGTGAGACGAAAGACTTGGAGGGTCAAGAAGAGAGTTAGATTTAAATAGGATAGGGATAGAATAGGTGTAGATAGAAGAGTAGAAGTAAGTGTTTATAGAAAATAAAGCTAGGTATAGGATAAATATGGGAGATAATTAGGAATAGGTTTAGGATGAGGATAAAGAGTAAATGTAGGAAGAAAATAAGATAGATTAAGTGTAGATATTTCATAGAAGATTAGTGGAGAGTTAGGAATAGAGTAAGGATAGGATAGGTATATAGGATTAGGTAGGATGAAGTAAAGTATAGTGAAGATTAGTTAAAAGTTAGGAATAGGATAGGTATATAGGATGTATATAGGATTAGATGGATAAGTAGGATGAAGTTAGGGATAATTTCAGTTTATAGAAGTAGGTGAGAGTTAGGAATAGGATAGGGATATAGGATAGGTGTAAATATTTTTTTTGGATTGGAGACAAAGTAGGTAAGTTAGATAGATAAGGATAGAGAGATAGGCAAAATTTTGTAAAGATTTTTTGGCAGTCTAAATATTTGATATTTGCATTCAAATAAGTGGGATTATTTGTATTCAAATAGGGGGAAAATACTCATATTTAGACCAGGGTAGAAAATTAAATAATCAAATCAAATAATTTTAATTACCGTGTATAAGGAATTTCATTAAATAATACGCTTTATTAAAACCTTGAAGCATAAATAAACTCGGTCGTTTCAGTAAAAATAAGAAATTTAAATTATCTATAAGACGCTTTACATCAAAAGAAGCAGTATTGAAAAGCGCAGTGGATAATTTAATTATTCCTAAACAAATGGAAATTACGTGCAAAGTTTATATTAATTGACCCTATTTTAAGTAACCGGTAGTAAAACAAAGTGTACATATAATAACTAATATTTAGTTAGGATTCACTAAAAATTAAAGGCTATTATTTTTAATTGGAGTTAATTGAACCATTATTAATAATAAGCATAAAACTTGTAAAAACCCAATAATAGTCAAATCGTAGGAAGGTTATTTAAAATGTTACGTTTGAACACCCCTGCGTGTTTTTAAAAGGCAATTTCAAGTTAATTTGTTTGGATAAACATGTTGATTCTAAGGATATTGGAAACGATCAGATGCTTTAGCAGGAAATACAGAACACCTGCGTATTTTTAAAAAAGCTCATTCTGCGTAAATTTGGCAAATAATTAATGTTTCAAAGAATCTTGGAGAAACCGGGGCTTAATATTCACGAGAATGTGCGATACGGGGTTATTAAACCAAGATAACAGTCCGCGTGGACTAAAATATAATCGATAATAAAGAATCTAAATTTGCACCAATACGAACAGGTTAGAAAAGGAAAGAGAAAATGCGTCAAGCAAAGACACATATTGTAAAGGGCGGGATTTAAGCAACGTCAAGGGGTTGCGATTGGTTAAAAATAGGATGCATATATCAGAGGTAGAACAACAATTTCTGTATAAAAGTAATTAGTTTTTCTCGGACAACTTTGCGGGCCGTGTTGAAATTTTCTGAGATCTCAATGGGGTGAGGACTAAATTCATAAAAATCGACGTGCAGGCTACAGACTGGGAACGTAGAATGAGGAATTCGTTGGAATTACCCGTTTTAGGGAACAAAGCGACGTGTCGGCTATTCGCTATATATACAGGCGGGAATATGTGTTTCTCTCTCTTAGACTCTTAGACTTTCGACGATTCGATGCGTTAAAAGCTCGTGCATCCGCGACTTGATATTAAACAGTGCATTTTAGTTTGATTAAATAATTTAAAGTGTGCTAGTATATTTTAGTGACTCAAAATAGTTGGTTATTTTACGTGCTAACATGAATGTACTTCAGTGCACTTAGATACAAGGTAATAAAAGTTTATTATCACGGTACCAATTAGTAAAATTTACAACGACAAATGTATACCCAAAAGTAGGCAGTTTTGGCGTATATTGGTAATATTGGTAAAAGGAAGTATGAATTTCTTTGCTATTTTGCGGGGTGTTAATGACTAAATGGTTCGTAAATGTGTCTGCATCCACTGAACCAGAGGCAGATATACACAGATGAGTTCCGGAAAAGCCTAGAAACAACTTTAAATTAATGGTGATGGAGAACATTTTAAAGCGTTGACAACTTGAAGCTGTAAATAGAATCCGGTTGGAATGGTGTGATTTACAAAGGGACGATTACACTGAAGCTACGAGGACAATAACCTTCAGGTAAATTGTACTATTTTGTTTGACATTTTTGTGTGTATTGAATGACTTTATAATTGATTTACTTTAAATGGACATTAGTGGAATTTTTCTAACCATAAAATTTAATTTTAAGATGAAATTTGCTTGTTTAAGTAAAAGGGTATTTTGTTTTGATGTTGGGGAATAGGATGAAACTTTGGGTAGGTCTTTGAGCTCAATTAGACAAACTGGTTAATTAACGTAAAGGGGTGGTAGATGCTCCTTTATACTCAGACTCCGGTCTGCTTATCTTGTTATATTAATTAGTAGGCATCCAACAAGGACTTTAATTTTGGATGCACATTAAAATGATAATAAAATTAATCCGGAAATTCTTTTTAAAACTGAATTTTATGTTCAAATTTAATTTGAAAATTTAATGTATTCTGAATATTGATGTAAATAGAGTTAACGTTGATGTTTGTGGTAGGAATGTGTTGTTTAATTTTTATGATTGAGAATGGAAGTTATCTAGAAGAGCAGCCGAGGCGATTAACAGAAGGAATCAACGGACCAGGTGATTTAAAAGGTTTCACAGCAATATATATAGTAGTTAATGATGTTTTTAACATTATCAGTTTGTAAATAATTCACAAATCGCATCTTACACACGTTCTATCAGCTGAAGTCAGATTGCTAGAGAAGGAGTTCGTAATATCTAAAGCTTAGTAAGATTTAAGCATTGTTATTCTGTAAATATCTCATAAATTGCACTTTTATTCTAATTTCTATTATTAGGTTAGGAAAATTTTTGTTGTGATGTTAGAGCTTAGTCATTCTTCATCATCATCAGTTTGTAAATATTGCATCAGTTGAATTTTCTACAGCAAGTTTGCATTATTTGAATCATATATTGCATTAAAAGTAATTTATTTAATAAAAAATGCTCATAATTTAATTCCAATAATTTTTTAACAAAATAAAAACAAAATAAATTTTAATCTGTATAGATAGTTTAAAATAGCTTGTTTTTATGTTCAAATATAGTGTAGCGTACATTTCATTTAACCTCGAAGGACAGGGCAAAAGTTCAAATATTCTGCTACTTTAAGCTAGGTGTAGTACAAGTCTTTAGTAATCTTGTTACTCTGATATAAGACTAATAAACGAGCAAACTATAGAAAACGATGTTTAGCATTAGTCTTTAAAAAAATTAGATTTCCTTGTGTTTGGTAATTTTAAATATCACACATGCTGGAAAAGGTTTTAGTGCAATAGATATTCCACAAATCCCACGCCTAAAGATTGTACCAATAGGGGCACAGAACGTCTAAAAGGGGAATTTCTTCTGTGACATACAAGTAAAAATGAATAATAAAGCACGACATTCCGTATAAAAGTTAATAAAATTAGTGAAATTTAAATAAAATATATTTTTGCAACCAAAGTTAAAAGTATGTAACATTTTTACACAAAACTGATTAATTAAACGCAAGGTTAAGAATTTATTTCGACTCATATTTGTACAAATTTTATAAAGCTTTAACCCTACATCTGGGTTAGTACTATCTTTGGTCCTACTTCCGTTTGGTTTTGGTTTGAGTCAAGTTAGATTTTACCTCACTTCTAATTTACAATTTGAAATCTTGTTTATAAAAGGAGAAAGCTATTGATGACAAGTTACTGGTTGGGTACAGAACATAAATTACATTAAAGTTTGATTTTGCTTGAGGAGGCGTATCAAAGACAACAGCTGATTGCAGCACAAAAATCAAACAAAGGTCAGAAGTATACCCTACTATATAATTCGATAGCATTTATATTTTGTTGTGAAACTTGTAGACTTGATGAATTTTAAGTATACGTTCTTTTATTAAGTGTCTGCAAGGTGGGCTTAAACTGAGTTGGGTCAAGCTATTAACATCAGTTACGAGCTAATTTTTTGCATCAACAAAACTTCAGTACTTTGACAAAAGTTTTCAAGTCAAGCAAATTATAAGCCACAGTGTAAAGAAAACCAGTTTTTTTTATTACAAATTTGTAAGATCTGATCGTGAGATTATTAAACTGTGTAATAACTCATTTTCGTTTGTACATGTTTGGCGCCCATTGTAATTTTTATTGTTACGCACCTTTCATTTACCGAACGAACGACCTGCAAATTCTACAGATTTTGCAGAAGATACGGACTGAAAGCCAGCACGAGGGCAGTATAAGTGTAAGATTTTATTTTACAGCTATGTTTGTTTCCATTCAATGAAGGGCTACATAGAAATACACACACACAGACACACACACACACACACACACACACACACATAATTAGAGGTTTTGCAAAAAAACAAATTCAATTCTATAAAAAAATACTTTCAACGAACTTGAAATAAACGTAAGAATGGAATAACTATTTCTAAGTATTTGTTTGGTTGGGTGTGGCACTGTAGTATATTTGAAAAGTCTCCACATGTCGTTCCAAGTACAGTTGTAGTATTATTCACGCGATTAAACAGCCACACTCTTTATCAACAAAGATAGCAAAATATGTTTATAGAGGATTTCTGGGAATTACAGAGTTGACCGTGAATCTAAATGCAGTACATGTCTTATCAGTTGCTACAAAGCACATTGTAATAATACAAATAAAAGCACAATAATTGTTTTCTTTCGCATACATGAGAGAAAAATATTAATAAACTTTAAGTACTAAACATAAAAAGGACGTTCAAATGTACTAGAGGTCCGTCAAGGATACAATTATGATTGGACCAATAAATTAGCGTATTTTTCTAGGGTTTGCGGAAAAAAAGTATATTGATTTTTGAATAGAAAATTGATTGTTTTATTCAGTAAATTACAAACAAACGTAAGCATAAAAGAGTATATCGTTACTGTTGGTTTGTTTTAAGAAATGCATTAGTATGCAAACACACGTACGCGCACTTGCGACTGTAGGGATGGACGAACACACGTACGCCCGCGTGCGCGCATGCTCGCAAACACGTGTGCATTTGCATGCACACAAGAAGACACGCGTGTTTTGCGATTCACTCAACTATGTACGTCTGTGCGCAGGTAGCCACACGCACGCATGCGCACACACGCGCTCGCGCGCACACGTGCACCGTACATATGCTGTTTGTATAATTCACCTTACTTGCTTCTAAAATATTGAATTAACCTTCAACACTTTGACGTCAATTAAGAAAACCTCAAAAAATGCATTTCCACAAACAAAAACTACTTTAAAATGCTAAAACAGAGACAATAGAAGTGCAGAAATTTACATAAATCACAGGTCTGAACCTCCCCATTAACACAATATCATAATTGAAACCAAAAACGTAATTTTGTTCATCTGAAGAATTCAAAAAAAGAAAAGTCAATTGCAAAGGTATGAAGATGATATAGTTACATAAGCAGAAACAAATTAAAACAAAGACAGTAAAATGAACTAAAAGAGAACGAGGGAAGAAAAAGTTAGATCCAAATACGGTTTTTTAATAGAACTTGTTACGTTTATTTTGAACATCCCGTACATTTTTTTCTGTTAATAAGAAATACGCGGTCTAATAATTTTCAACTCAAATCCTTTTGGTGTTAAAAACGAAAATTAATTCAGTAAATTAAAATAACCCTTTTACGTGTTAATTCATTTATCTATTTGTATAAATTTGATTCCTATTGTTACATCCTAGAGCCTAATTAATAATAAATACTTCTTCTAAGAATTCTTCAACTTAAAGTTTATGCTAAAATTAAACAGGCGAGAACTGGTTCGAGGTATCTGATAATTGATTCTTATATGTTTTCCATTGAAAGCTTCGTCGAATTAAAGTTGAGTATTATCTCAATAAACCGTGTTTTTCCAGTTTTATTTCCTTAACAACAATATTACTTTGAGCTCTAGTCATTAGTAAAACGAAATTGATATTCACTTGCTCTTCAATCTACACAACGAAAACATGTATAGAATAGTTGGTTGTTTCCGTTTTTATGTATGAAAAGTTCGCGCACGCCTTACAGCGTGGTAGGTATTTATGAGTTTTATAAAATTGTACTTTTCGACGACCATAAATTAATTTTATTTATAATTACTATAGCTTCTTCCGGTGACCCTTAAAGCCACAATAAATGGTTGCCCGTTGTTGGGATGGGAGGACCACCCCAAGACGGCATCACGCGCACCCCTGTTTCGCACCGTTTTTGCATAGGGTAAGAACCAACCCGACGGTGGTGACTTGAGGGTGAGTGTTTATATACTAATATTTTTATATGGGTACCCGGTAGTTGTTGGAAACAACATATGTATTCGAGTCTACGGATACATCACCTTGTTGGTGGTAAAATGACTAGTTGTTTGTATGTGTGAAGATATTATAATGTTTACTGATTTCTTTATTAGGATAATTTTATGTATAGAAGTCCGTACATACAATGCTGATTGCGAGTTGTGGTTTTTAGTGGGGTATTTTTGTTCCTTTTTCTTGTTTGAAGATTAATATAGGGGGTGACCTAAAAACTGCAGCTCGCCATGTTAAAAACGATTCTTTTTTTTTATTCGTAAATATGTATATTGTGTACCTACAAATTGTTCATTTTTGGTACTATTGTGTTTTGTATATAATTTTGTTTCTTTTAAATTAGAGGTGTTTAGTTTGTAAATGTTTGATTGTGCCTGAGTGAGTATATTTTTATTTCAAGCCTCCTTTAAATTTTTTTGTAGGTATAATACCCCGCCCACTTGCGGTTTGTGCCCGGTCAATTTCTTCTTTTTCTTCCGCGTTTTTATTTTCTTTTTTTAGACTACGTCCCTAAATGTAGCAAACTAACAGTTGCGAAATTAGAAAGAAATTTAACTGCAATGAAAGAAATATTAGACAAAACGACCTAGGGACAAAAATCAACAAAACTAAAACAAAGGTAATGATATGAAGTAAAAAAAATACAACACGAACGGGCACAGAAGAAGCTAGAAAGTTAAAATCTTTCTGGATATGGTCCTTTAAGAAACTACTAACAGATGAGAAGTAAGAAATGATTTGCAGCCAAAATGGAAGGTGTGAAAATTAACAGAACTAAAACCTAGACACCGAAATGTATTAAACAAGAATCTGCTACATGTAGAATTGCCGTTAAATCAATTTTACTCTAAGAAAGCGAAGTGGCGTAACAGCAAACAGTGCACCAGCTAGAACAGAAATTAAATCTTATCGCACGGTCCAAACTCCACTTCTGGCAAGAATTCTGGACCATATCCCGAATCGACAGATTTACCCATGACATCTTCCTCAGACATCCTACCTCATATGCCATTCGCACATCCAACAACCATACATCACCGGACACGTCTCCTAACGTAGTAAACTCCACCAACTTTAACTAATCCCATCTCCATAATGTCCCTGCGAATGGATGGAAGATTGAAATTAGAATATGTAGTTAGGGAACTATAGGGAACCTATGGGACGAATTTAGGCTGAAGTTTGAATAAAATACTTAGACTAGTCAGGACGATATAGTAAATTTATACAGTAGGAATAAATATCTGGATACGCTACTAATAAATTTGACGTGTGCTTAGAAATTGGAATCTATTTGTAAGATTAGTTAGCTATATTTGGATAGTTTTAAGTCGGCCCTTCAGGTGGCACAAGTAAGCAGAACTGGGGCTGCAATCTGGTATTACCGATCCATCTCTTTTACTTTTTGCTAGTGTTTTGTTGATTAGACACACTCCAAAATTAACGTTAAGGATACCATTATTTAAACCCCAACTTTAGTTTTAGTTTATACATTTTATTCATGATTAATTAATTAATTTATTTGAAGCACGTTTATTTTCGCGTTTAAACCCAATGTAGTATCTTCGAGTGGAGCATTTGGGGTGTGTAGTGGCGCTTACTTACATTATACTGTCCCTGCAATTATAATTCTCCAGAAAGTCACCTACACCTAATTTACTGATGCACCCTGACATCAACCTACTAAGTACGTCTTAAAATCGTACCCAATCTCGACTCGTAACTAATGCCAAACTTCCGATTCCTAATACCCTGCCACCCATACGAATCAAACATACTCCTTAAACATATCCTATCTAATATACTTTCCATCCTGTGCCAATAACACCCAATACAAATATTTATAAAATCATCACTACACTTAATGCACATAAATCAGCGACATCAACACCGGAAAGATCACTGTTGAGGCATAGACACTGAACTAAACCATATATTCACAACACCAAGGCAGCGGCGACAAGTAAAGGACATGAGGTCCCAACCAATCGACATCTCTAACCAGTAACCAAGAAATACTATATATATATATATTGCTGTGATAAGGGATTATTTAGGGGTGTATTGAGTAGCAAGGGTCGTGTAGTAACTGTAAATAGCAATGGGAATAAGAAAACTGCATTTATTTAGCAAAAAAAATAAGTAATTCGTACATTATGTAAATAGCAAGCATTTAACGTCCTGTATATAGACCGTAATTAACTTTAAGCAATATCAGTAAGCATATCTTACAATAATAGAACGCGTATTCAGCAGAGAAATAATCGTACATGTAATTAAACTACGTTGGGAAGTGTTTAACAAGTTTATAAAACAAATACGCAGAAAAGAAGATAAAACTTAACAAAGCTTCATGCAATTACGCTGGAACGATAAACGCTTTGATAAGAAAACGCACTTTCAAAGACGCATAAACACATGAACAAAAACAGCATTAGAATTACATTATTTATTTTGTACAATTATCCAAAAGGCGCTATCTACACAAAACAACAGACGTAAGTTAAAAGTCCGGTCACGATAAGAAGAAATAACAACATGATATTAAAATCCGAAATAGTTTCATCAGAAATACTGGAAATATTAAAGACAAACCTGGTTGGTCGTGACAATCTGCAAGACTGCCTGGAAAACCAATCCAAATGTAGTGGGAAAAGCTATATAACACACACCGGTGATAAAACAGCTCAGTCTAAACTTGAAGCAGGTCAAATTTGCCACATTTTTAATCAGAAATTTACGAGTGCTGCGTTAAGAATACATAAAGAGTTTTTGCCGTTTTTTTTAGAAAACGACTTCTAGACTATTTCTGGTTCAATTCTAATCTGCCATCTGCCTCTAAGACAATTCTAATCTACGTCGAAATATAATTGCAAAGCTGCGTCGAAAACAATTTTAATTATGGGACACTTCTGATTATGGAACAATTCTGGTTCAATTCTGGGACAATTCAATTATAATACGCTGCTAATTTATGATCCGAAATCTGAAATTTCAAGTGGTATTTAAGGGAAGAGATTCAAAGCAGATACAGAGAAATATAGAAAAAGCACGAAGTGATTTTGGAAACAAGGGGTAACCGTACTGAAATATTGCTTCAACAAAGCAGATCATTGGTTTCGAGTGAAGATAATGAGGGGGTGTTGATCCACAACACGAAACAAATCAAGTCAGATCTACCTAGTTATAAGGAACATTTTCTAATCTAAATTTTAACATTGAATATATTAATTTTCTCACTAATTTGTAACGAGTCGACAAGGACATTGAGTATGTTAAAACTTACGTAATAATCATAAGAAGGTCTCGAACGTTCCAGATTTTTTTGTAAGGTATAGTTTTTGGAGACTTTACTTTAAATCAAAAGAATATAAGTTTTGGGATCAATAATCCATATAATATTAATTGATTGAAGGGTGTATTCAAAGAATTTCTAAAATTGTGAAGTGTAAATATTGTTTCCTTTCATTATATGAATGTTGATTGACTTCGTTTTATCAATTCACACAGGGAATCAGAAAAGGATGAAAGAAAATTGATTATCGTAACGTTGTGCACTCTGTGTAAATTAAAATGGGCTAGCCGTGGCATAATAAAACTAAAAGATTAAAGTGAGAACACAGAGAGGTGGCGTTTAGTTAGACGTTTATTACACCGAGTACGGCGTTATCATATCAATATATATATATATATATATATATATATATATATATATTGCTGTGGATCGCGGGGTCAGTCTCTGGAACTCCCTAAAAATCATTCAAGTTTTACCGTTCGGCTGTCATAAGATTGCTGTGCGCGGACTTAAGGTTTGACATCGCCCGTGTCAACACTGATTTTCAAAAAAACAATAAAAAAAAATTATAAAAATATTCTTACCCGTTTATAAGATTGCTGTGGATCGGGGATTAAAGTTTTAATAATCGAGAGTGAGTCAATAAATAATTTTGAAAAAAAAATAAAAAGGTCACAACAAAAAAAACTTTCTTACCCTGATTTCTGCTTCAAAATATCTTCAGCAGCTACCCTGGCTAGCTCAGCTGTGGCTCTTCTCGGATACCTAAATTTACAATCATTCTTCCTTTCCACTTACACATCATTCAATAAAATCACCAAATAATACAACAATCATACAATCTTTATTTACCGCTATTTACAAACAATTATTCACAGATATATACAGTTTGGTACACTAATTACAACTCAATAAGTGATATTTTGTAAATTCCGTGTTTTAAATTTTTAATTGCAAACACATTTAAAACAACAGGAGTAAATGGACCCCAAATAATACCCTATATTTATTGCACACTGGAGTATGGTGAGCTCATAATAACCCAGTTTATTAATGTATGCCTTTTACCTTGTATAAAATTACTACAAAACTAATAACCCATGTACCCTTAACAATCCAATTTAAATTCATAATGAAATTTAGTAAGCTTTACATATACCTTTTTTTCAATATTTAAAATACCCTAATAATTGTCAAGTACACGTATCTTTTCCGATACGTTAAATAACCATAAATGACTCCGAAAGTTCACTCACACATCACAAATAATTCCAACAGTTTATCGAATAACAGCAAATTCCAATGAGTTACCTGGAAAATGTCTCAAGTCTCCATCTTCTTCGATGATGCTTTATCCTTCGGAACCCCTTGGCTTCGTGACTATGCGCTCTGATCCACCAGATATTTATAGATGATAACCTCAGTATACGCCGAGCTCCGTGCTACCAATTACCATTCCATTCCAGTATCCAAAGGATACTTGTGTTTAATGATTTTCTATACCCCGGTGTGTTTTCTAATGTTATTACACGTTGAATTAAAATAGATTAAATTAATTATGCGTTTCTATTTGCTTTTAAAACTGGTTTTCTTTATAAACCTATTACTTTTCAATCATTAATTATAAAAATACGTCAATACTTGTTCGTTTAAATTAAATAAATGAAATAAATTTTGCGCGTAAATAAATTGTTCCTTTCTCTATACAGGGTGTTTCAAATTGCATAGCTTACCCCAAATTTAATCTTTTGAATCCATAACAATATATATATATATAATATATATATATATATATATTGCTGTGATAAGGGGTTGTTAAAGGGTGTATTGTATAGCAAGGGTCGTGCAGTAGCTATAAATTACAATAAGAAGCAGAAAACTGCATTTATTTAACAGAAAATTAAGTAATTTAAATATTATGTAAATAGTAAGCATTTAACACCCTGTATATAGAGCATAATTAGTTTTAAGCGACGCAAATAAACTCATCTTACAACAATAGGACGCATATTAAGCATAGAAATAGGTAATTCATTCATTAGGTAAATAACAAGGATTTAACACTCGGTATATAGAGCTTCATTAATTTTAAGTAATGCAAGTAACAATATCTTTCAGTAAAAGCACGCCTATTTAGAAGTAAGGATAGTACATGTAATTAAACACGCATTCAAAAGGGTTCTAATTAGTTATAATATAATACGGAGATAAGAGATAAAACTTAACGAAGCTTTGTGTAAGTGCGTAGAAACAATTAACATTTTTGATAAGAAAATGCAGTTCAAAAACGCATAAAATAAACATACACGAAAATCAAAATTGAAATTACATCATGTATTTTTGTATAATTATGGAAAAGGCGATATCTAAACAAACAACGTATGGTGTAGATAGCAAATAATAAGGTGTCAAATAAACACATTACATGGGAAACGAATATATTACATCAGAAAACCACTTCAAGATGCATCAAACACAAAAACCTTATTGGTTAAGATAGCGACAGACTTGGTGGAAACCCAATAGTTACAATAGTTACAATTAAGTGATACAAATATGAAGATTTCTTTTGACGATTAATGTGAGTAGAATTTGGGGTAATTTATTTAAACTAATAATATAATAATAGGGCTTCGAATGTGATGTTAAAAATTCAAATGAGTTGATAATAATTTCGAATGTGATGTTAATAATTCAAATGTGTTGATGACAATAATCCTAATCCTAGTCTTAGTTGGTTGATAATAATTTTGAATGTGATGACAATAATTTAAATGCATGAAAAATTCTAATTGATGGTATATTTCAAATGTATGGATAATTCGAATATGGGGATGTTTTAAATGGATTAATGTAATATTTCAAAGCAGCGTCGACAATTTTGGTACAATTTTGAGTTGCGATATTCAATGCAAATAAAACAAAGAAGCACAAAGCAATTCATGGAAACCAAGGAGTTCAACTAAGCAGAGCAGGTCAGATCTAATTAGTTTTAAGACATTTTTTCTATTCAAATTTGAATACTGAATTTACTTAATTTATATAAGTGTAACAAAGTCAGCAACAAACTTTGCATACGTTAAAAGTACGTAATATAATAAAGGGATCTGAACGTTCAAGGTTTCTTTGGTAAGAAGGGTAGTTTTTGGTGATTTTAGATTGATTGCAAAGCATATAAATTTTGGGATAAATAAGACTTATGATATTGAATGATTGATTGAAGAGTGTATTTTAATAATTTTCAAAACTTGTAAATAATATTTCTCTTCATTATATGGAATTAATTGACTTCATTTTATAATTCAAACTAAGAGGTAATCATAAAGGGGTGGAGAAGAAGAAAAATTGATCATCGTAACGTTGTGCGCTCTGTGTAGAATAATAAAAGCTAGCCGTTGCATAATAATAATATTAGTGAGATTTAGAATTTGATTGAAAAACAAAGAGAGGTGGAGTTATATAAGAAAACGCCCATTGACACCGAGTACGGCGTTATCATATCAATTTATATTGGACGGCCCAACGTCAGGGCTTGATTGTTTCTGAAAATACATAGCAATATATATATATATTGCTGTGATATACTCCTGTGAATGCGGGAACTGGGTCCTTTCAACAAAAAAATTCTAGTCCCACAGATTGGGCGTCATAAACTGCTGTGATCCTCTTTTCGCCTCGGCTGCTCACCTAATTTTATAAACCTCCTCATTCATAAAATTAAACAACACATTCCTACCACAAACATCAACGTTAACTCTATTTACATCAATATTCAGAATACATTAAATTTTCAAATTAAATTTCAGCATAAAATTCAGTTTTAAAAGAATTTCAAGATTAATTTTATTATCATTTTAATGTGCATCCAGAATTAAAGTCCTTGTTGGATGCCTACTAATTAATATAACAATATAAGCAGACCGGAGTCTAAGTATAAAGGGAGCATCTACCACCCCTTTACGTTAATTAACCAGGTTCGTCTAATTGAGCTCAAAGACATACCCAAATTTTCATCATAATTCAGAACATCAATACTAAATACCCCTTTCTACTTAAACAAGCAAATTTCATCTTAAAATTAAAATTTTATGGTTAGTACAATTTCACTAATGTCCATTTAAAGTAAATCAATTATAAAGTTATTCAACACACACAAAAATGTCAAACAAAATAGTATAATTTACCTGAAGGTTACTGTTCTCGTAGCTTTAATGTACATCGTCCTTTTAGTTAATCACACCATTCCAACAGGATTATATTTACGGCTTCTAATTCTCAACGCTTTTAAAATTTTCTCCATCACCATTTATTTAAAGTTGTTTCTGGGCTTTTCCGGAACTCATCTGTGTATATCTGACCCTGGTTTTGTGGATCCAGACACGTTTATGAACCATTTAATTATTCACACCCCCGCAAAATAGCAAAGAAATTCATACTTCTTTCACCAATATACGCCAAAACTGCCTACTTTAATGTCTACATTTGTCGTTGTAAATTTTGCTAATTGGTACAGTGATACGAAATTTTATTACCTTGTATCTAAGTGCACTGAAGTACATTCATGTTAGCACGTAAATAACAAACTATTTTGAATCACTAAAATATACGAGCAAAATTTTAAATTATTTTATCAAACTAAAATGCACAGTTTAACATCTTGAATCAAGTCGCGGATGTAAGAGCTTTTAACGCATCGAACCGTCAAAAGTCTAAGAGAGAGCTCGTTTATATTCACCTCGGTATATATAGCAAAAAGCCTGTCTGTCGGTCTGTTCCCCAAAACGGGTAATTCTAAAGAATTTCTCATTCTCTGTTCCCAGTCCGTCGCTCGCGTGTCGGTTTTTACGAATTTTTCACTCGCCCCATTTAAATCTCAGAAATTCACACGGCACGCAAACATGTCCGAGAAAAACTAATTAATTTTGTACAGAAATTGTTGTTTCTACCTCTGATATTTGCATCCTATTTTCAACCAATTGTGACCCTCGTGACGTTGCTTAAATCACGCCTTTTACTATATGTGTCTTTGCTTGACGCATTTCTCTTTCCTTTTCTAACCTGTTCGTATTGGTGCAAATTGATATTCTTTATTATCGATTATATTTTAGTCCATGTGGACTATCTGGGTTAAATAACCCCGTATCGCACATTCTCGTGAATATTAAGCCCCGGTTTCTCCAAGATTCTTTGAAACCATTTGTTATCTACACAATTTTCGCCGTACGTGATATTTAAACTACGCAGGTGTTCAAAATAATATTAATTCTCAGAGCTTTTAAATAAACCCTGTTTTGTATTTCGTGCTAAAGCATCTGACCGTTTCCAATATCCTTAGAATCGACATGTTTATCTAAACAAATTAAACTGAAATTGCCTTTTAAACTACGCAGGTGTGTTCAAACATCCTACTTCTAACTAACACTTCTAGGATTTGCATTTTATTGGGTTTTTACAAGTTTCTATAGATATTATCTGTTACTAACGATTCAATTAACTTCAATTAAAATTGACTTCTATCCTTTCATTTTTAGCGAATACAAGTTAAATATTAATTATTATGTATACACTCTGTTTAATACCGGTTACTTAAAATAGGGTTAATTAATATAAATTTTGCACGTAATTTCCATTTGTTTAGGAATAATTACATTACACGCAGAGCTTTTTAATACTGCTTCTTTTGATATAAAGCGTCTTGTATATGATTTAAATCTCTTATGTTTAATGAAACTAATAAATTTTTATGCTTCACGGTTTTAATAACGCGTATTATCTAATAATATTCATTATACACGGTGATTAAAATTATTTGATGTGATTATTTAATTTTCTACCCTGGTCTAAATATGAGTAATATATATATATATATATATATATATATATATGCTATGATAATAGGGTTATTTAAAGTTATATAAGGTCACAAGGGAGGTATGCTTCTTGCAAATAACACAAAAATCTAGAAAACTAAATATTTAAACCGTAAACAGTACACAATTCGTTCATTATACAAAAAGCTAATACCAGACACCCTGTATAAAATCAACAACCAACTACAGTTAATGAAAGGAAGCTCATTCTTTAATAATTTAATCACATTTAGTAAGATATATCATTTTAATTCATTTTAGAAAAACATTAATACATTCATAAACTTTAAACAAATACAAATTAGGCGTATCCAAAGTAAAACAAACGCAAAACAAATATTTTTTAAACTCGACGTATTAGCGCAAGAAAATAATCAATGCATGCTTTAATAAACAGGCATTTTATAACAAGCATATTTTGTAACGCAAGAAGTCAATAAACTCGTCTAATTTACGACATCTGTTAAAGAACCCCATTATAAAATTTAGCCTACGTGATGTTTTAAATGTAGAAATCGCCACATTTGAATAAAACCTAGCATATTAGGTAAACAAAACATGGAACCATAAATTTTGGCGTACGTGCAAGAATAAATATTATTGTTCATAAATCCCGGTACAAAATTAGAAGTACGTGATTTTAAAAGGTATAAAGTACCATTGGCAAACGAAATTCATAATACAAAGCTTCGGTTCTACATGATTTTTGAAGCGTCATATACTAAGCAATTCCAAGTAAACCCAACTGGTTGCATGATAGCGTAGGACAACGCCTTGGCCATGGTCAAATAATAAGATAGCAAACGGTCAACCAATAACAGCACGTGGAAGGGCTAGTACATATAACTCATCTAAACTGATAATATTTATTGATCTCTTAGCCGAAGCACAAATTGTACTAATCGAAATAACAGTATTACGCAAAGTCCAATTGTGAAGTTAAACTAAAATTTATAAGTGAAAGTCACAGTAATTAAAATTTCATGTGAAGAATACAGTAAAGTGCGCGTTTAAATATACGACTGTATAGGAAGTCCGACATTGGCATAAAATGGCACTAAGCAATTCAATAAGAACTCTAACTAAGCAATTCAGTAAGAAATCTAACGAAGTACGGACGTAAAACTACAATACTCTAAGGACTGAATACAATAAAGGGAGAAACTCTAAATCAAGACGCTAAGAGTACAACTAAAGCTTAAAGCAACACTAGCTAGCAACACACTGTGAAAAGAGAGTTCGGGGCATTGGAGTGCACGCAGAGCTATGGGATCACAACTTGAAATCCACTAATCTAGCAACTGATTCAAACCAGGAAATCAATCGGAAAAATACCAGGTTAGCATTTATGTTTCAACTAATAGCATAAATCTTATTTTTGAATATTTGAAACTTACATGTACTTAGATATTGTGCAAAGGATCATCAAAAAGTTTTTTGTTAACACGTAAAAAATACGGCAAAAGGGAAAGGTTTATGGAACGTTCTAGGAAGCATTCGATATAATACATAATTATTTTTGCTGACTTTAATTGATTAAAAAGAGGGGGAGATAGAGAGGGAGATAGGGGTGGGTGGGGAGGCGAAATGGAGGGAGAGGGAGGAGTGGATGCGGGGAGGGATGGAGAGAGAGAAGGGGTGAGATTGGGGGTGGGAGGAAGGGAGCTAGAAAGATAAAAAGAGATAGAGAACGAGAGAGAGAAACAGAGAGAGAGAGGGAGAGAAAGGGAGAGAGAGGGAGGGAGGGATGGGAGGGATGGATGGGAGGGATGGGAGGGATGGAGGGAGGGAGGGAGGAAGGGAGAGAGAGAGACAGAACAATAGTCTTGTATGACCAACAGTCAAGACGTTAAGCTTAGATAGGTCTGGCCTAAGACATAAAAGGTTACCGGAAAGATTCAAGCGACCAGCTCAAATCAAATAGTAGGTCAAAACCTATCCTTATATTCTGTAAAACCGACCCTCGGTGAACCCCCTCGATAGTCACAACGGATAGGTCGAGCCTGTTCCAACAGCCAGGCACGCGATGCTAATGGTACCGTTTCCAACACCCTTGACTTCTCTCGTTTTACAAATGCAAACAGTATCAACATGAAATACAGAAACTCCGACGACAACATAAGCACAAAGGAATTTGTGTGAAACCGTTCCTTTATTTGCTGGAGAAGTTAAACGCAACCACCGAGAACACCTTAAAAATGAATACAAATTACTTCCTGGATTTCGATCTTGCATCTCTAACCTCACAATTTCGTACAAATTGATAAAACGAAAGCGAGTTGCGAGATACACACTTTTCTACTAAAGGGTTTTTATCTCTCGATTTCAGCTCAAACCAATAATAGTCATCGTCTAGTCATTTAAAGTACCCAATAAATACTACATTTTCAAGGTTAGGAAAATAAATACAATGTATACGTGACGCCATGCGTTACGCGAATACATTTTCCATTTAAAAACTCAGGATGCGTTCGCTTTTATTACAAAGTTACCAGAACCATAGGATAATGACAATGATACCAACTTATTTACAACTTGAAAATAAACAATCTTATCTTGCAATAACGGATGTTTGTGCGAATGCATGCTTGCTTACATTCAAGGCAAGACTTATTTTTATAGCAAATTACAATAACACAAAAGAATTTATTTCCAAATTCAAGGGCAATTTTCTCTCGATTATATAAAACAAATTAGAATATTTGTTGAGTGGGTGTATTTACATCCCTTTCTAACCCACTCGCTTTACATAAATCCATTCGTACCTCCATTCTACTGTTTTCCCGAGTTCTGCGAAATTTCTACTCGTGGACGGTCAAGGACAACTGTGATTGAAGGGAAATTTTGTGTGGTAAGGGGAAGTTATGCGGGGGCTGATATGATAATACAGCATTGTTCTTGGAATTGCTTAATTTATGTTAGAGAATATAATGTTTGAACCCTTAGGGTGATCTCCAGAAGTTTTAATGGGGCGTTTGTCTGGGAATTCTATTATGTAAGACTTGGGAATAAATCAATTAAGTGGTTTCTCCTATGAATTGTGTGTCTTGTCACATTAAATTCAAGATTGTATTTACACTTAGATGTCTTGCGTGTATGCTGTAGAATTTAGTTATGGTAGAAGCATCAATTTCGAGCACAATTTGGAACTATTTATCGTGCCTGACGAACTAGGGAAAAAGTAAATGCCCGTAATTTTTTTAATATGGTTTGGCATTCTGATTTGTCTGGGGTCATCTTGTTAATCCATCGTAGTAACAGAGATATCTAGGATTTATTTATTTACATGTTAAAAATATTAACCAATTATTGTAAGGCCATATTACAAGCCCACATTAAAAAAAAAAGGAAAGCGCTTCAAAAATTTATTCAAAATTGTGCACAGCGCTAACTAGCAAAAAAACAATATAGTTATCCAACCCTAGTTTCTGTGACAGTTTATAACCTAAAAAGAAATGATTTAAGTTAACGTTTATCCAACATTTCTGATGCATATGAAATTTTTTAATAAGGCGCTAGATAGATTTTAGTCCTATGGGAGCTTCTTTTTAAAAAGTTTTGTCGCCAAAAACTCTTCTATCAATTTTATTTTTAATTGTTTAATTACAAAAAATAACTTATTTCTGTTACAACAACTTAGACGCTTATATTCACTAAACATTAAGTAATTGAAATTGACCAAAATACTTGAAGTTAATAAATCAATAATTAATAATTAAAAATTATGGTGAGTAGCTTGAACTACCAACAATGTTAAAGTTATGAAGTTCGAGACTGACTAGCCATCAGGGGCACCTCAGGGTATTTATGTAATCCCTGCTCTTGTATCATCTTGTGGGAAGTGCAGATCTCATGTCTGCTATTTTTTGATAATATACAATGTATTACTTCTTAGTAATCTTAATTATAACAATTGCTTTCTTATGATTTACTGTGACCTGCACCTGCAGTATCATGTTGCGTCTGGAATACTAAGTAGTTGCTTCCGTTTGTTACGGTATTCCGCGCAAACACAAAAGAAAACAGTAAGAGAAAGTAAAGAAACCGTTTACACCGAATGCCGCAACAGAACGGGGACAGAATGGTAGAATTTGGGCTAGCTCAAAAACGTCGAAGAGAGGCGTGGGTCAAATAGAAAGAACACATTGGAAACCTCTGTAAAACTATATTGTTAACATCTAATCTCGTAAGACTATTTACAAAACAATAGAATCCAACAAGTTGCGTAATCGTGTGTAACGTGCTAGTAAACAAAGCATCATAACATAAGCATATAAAAATGGGTAAGCAAAATATATAACATCTTATAGTCTAATTACTTACAATGGTTCACCTTAAATACATATAAAAGAAAATTAAGCATAAACTGTACAGTAAATCTAGAAAAAGAAATATACTTAGATTATATATACATGCTGCTTTGTGAAGTGACCTCCTCAAAAAATAGTATAACATTAAAATTAGACACCCTAACTTAAATTAATCAAATACTTTTAAATTAAAAGACAAAAGAAACAGTAAAACGGACTCTACCACAAACTGAATAATTAATTTTTTAATTTAAGAATGATTATTACATCGTCGCTCGTGCACTGAGAATTTGTGTCTGGTAACGTGGTGTTGGTAATTTATCGGATATCCATGAGTAGCAGCAAATAAAATGTCTATACTCCACAGCAGCATAAAAAAATTGCAAAAATAGAAAAACTGTACCTTTGAACTAGTTGGCCTCGTATCATGTTGTGGATGGAAAAATGCGACTGCATTTCTTTATTGGCTGCATGCTGAAACCACCAACTTTACTTATACTAAGAAAGCACTTTTAGTAGCGCGACTTTACATGTATCTTTGGTAAGAGGATGTTGTATTCAATCTTTAATGGTTTCTTTCAAAGCACGGTCTCTATTTTATAAGGACAGTATCATGCATGGGGGTAGGGTATTTGGCTTTCAAAGATATCGCCAAAGAATCATGTGTGCAGAATTCCCAGACAACAGCTGCCGAAATACTAACTGTAACAGGTATAAGGTAGCAATCATCGAGAACAAAGATGGAATGGCCTAACGCTGCAAAAAGTCGTCGAAAAACGGATATCGCTAGTAACAAAACAGTAACGTTTTCCACCTCAAGAAAAAGAAATAGGTTTCTCGCGAAAAAAACCCAAAGTAAGGAGAAAAACCTACAGTACAAGCCAATATGAGACAATAAATGTCAAGCCTCAAAGTATGCAAGGGAACAATCAGAATGCTGGATAGAAAAGTTGAGATACTTCAAGCTGTGGTAACAAAGAATCGTATTAAACAAACAACAGAAGAAAAGAATACTTAACTAGGTCTAAAAGTCAACTAAGTCGTGATTTCCGAAGAAAAGAAAAAGATCTAGAAAGCATCTACCACAGGAAGCAGAACGAAAAAATTTAACTAAGTTTGTAAGAGAACTAGCAGTAAGAAAACCAGCAGAAGGATAAGGAAAGGAAGGTGTATCAAAAGGGGTGGAGAAGTAAAATCCAAAAATAAAAAAAACTAATCTAAAAATAAAACTAGAAGTAAGTAGTACCAAAACTTAAAAAAACAACCTAAAATATGTATGTGTGTGAGGGTTAGTAGGTGTGTGTATGTGTGTGTGCATGAAGTGTGTGTGTGTATGTGTTAGACCGTTGTAGTCGTCTCTTACGACAGGCAAATCGTACCGTGGGAATATTCTAATCCCATACCCACACGGGGTTAGGTAAGTACGAGGAGCAAAAACAAAAGAAGAGAATTAAAACCAACGAGAACAATAAAATTATTAGAAAACAAGAAATCGTAAAGTCCAAAAATCAAGTCCTAAGTAAGGGCGGAGTCAGCATAGAAATTGGGGACGCAGAGAACTAGTAATGGGTCTTAAAACGTTTGCGTCGCCAGAAGGAAAACGAAGCAAGATCAAGCACATTAGGATTTTGTTGACCTACATCTTCAGATTCGGAATCAATATAGAATATTTTTTTCCTTTTGTTTCTTTTGTTAACCGGTTTTGTTCGTTGAGATACCGGAGCAGGGGGTAGCGTTGGTTGGGCGGTTTTCCGCAAAACAGGATTAACATGGGGTGTAGTAGTTGTAACACCCAGTTGAAAAGGTGGTGGCAATGGTGGAGGTAGTTTAGAAAACTTAGTACACGTTATTGAAGAAAGCCGTTTGTGTTTAGTATTGGTTGTAAGAGTATCGACGTTAGGAAAGGGGACAGCATTGACGGTAAAAGTATCAACCTTAGGAAAAGAAACAGAATCAAATAACACTTCAGCTACGTTAGATAGACGAGCAGAATTTGGTAGGGCTTCATCAACATTACATAAAGGAACAGAATCAGATAGAACTTCATCAATGTCAGATAAAGGAGTAGAAGCAGGCAGAATTTTAGCCACAATAGGAACTGCTTTTTCAACTACAGCAGATAAAGAAACAGTATCAAGTAAAACTTTAACAACAACAGCAACAAGAATCATACATACAGGTTCACTAATTACGACAGGACCTTCTCTGTTAGTATTGGGAGTTATCGTCACTTCAGCTATCTCTGTTATTACAGGCACGACATTAATTTCTTTGGTAGAATCATTTAAGAAAGCAGGAACAAACTTCTGAGTTGCTACCTGTAAGTCACTAATTTGAAGTATGGGTTCAATTCGTGGGAGAGGTACTGAAAAGAACATAGAACTAGAAACAGAAGACATTTGGTTCTTATTATAAGTAAGATGACAGTTCGGACAAATGCGTCGGGCAACTCCCTTAAGTCCGCTACCATAGCAATAAAGTACTTGAGGACGAGTACGACGTGTCAAAACGTGACCAGGTTTGTCGCAATTAACGCATATGATCAGACGAGTAGAAGTAGACACAGGAATAGGTACAGCAGAAATCACAGAAAAAGTATTTGATCTACCCGTGGTCGTAGAAGAAGTCTTAACAGTTCGATCAGTAAAAGTATTTTTCTCAATCGCAGCGGATTTGTAAGCAAAATCCGGTTCAGCAGTAAAAGTATATTGGTTTTGGCCATGGGTTACGTAATTATCGGCCCGAATCTTTTTCAGTTCCAACTTCAGACATTCGTTCTCTAATTCTTGTAAGGAACGGACGGCAGGCAAATGGATTGCATAGAATGGAGCAAGGTTACAAAGCACAATATTCAACTGAAGATCCTCGGATATAGTAGCGTGCCGACGGAACATGGAAGTCATATATGTTAAATAGTCAACGAAACTTTCCAACGGACCTTGCGTCCTACGTAAGATATCATCAAATAGTCTTCGTTTGTAATCAGGTGGTTCAAAATGACGTACCAGTAAATCAGCTAAAGTCTGCCAATTAGAAAATCGATGACGGTTACTCCGGTACCATAGTAAGGCTTTTGACTCGAAAAGCTCGACTGCTTGTTCAAATAATTGGGGTTCAGACACGTTACGGGCTGATCTAAGCTCTTCAACCCTGTCAAGAAAGTTATGTACAGTAAAAACGTTAGGGTCTCCACTAAATTTTAGGTTCCATTTTACTACAAGTTGCGAACAGGATTTACCAAGTGGGCTAGGAACCATAGAGTGAGAGCTTTCTGATTAAAGGGTGGTTGACATATCAGGGGGTGGTTTACGTCAGGAGCTATGGCTGCAAGATTCAATGCTGTAACCCAGGCCTCCAGATTATTGGGTTCGGAAGGGAGTTGTTCCAAACTATCCAGTAAAGTAAGGAGTCTTGTTTGTAAGTCGTCACAAAAAACTCGCTGTTCGGGCGGTAATCTTACAGGGGAAAGCAACCGGATACGTCCTAATACGTATAGGAGTCGTGAGCGGATAGTAGCGACGGGTGAATCTGAATTCGCAAAATTACCACTCAATTCTTCCAATTTGGTCTCAATGGTTGTTAATTCGACCTCAGGGTTTATCTCACAAAGTGGATCAATAAAGGATTTATTGACTGATTCGATCTTGATCAGAACGCGAAAACGTGCTCTTAGGCGTTCGACGGTGCCTGTGGCCAAAACAGGTGTTCGCCTAATCAAAGCTCAAAGGTAAGTTCATCTTTGCGTAACCGATTTATGTCCATTTTAAAGTATGCCATTTAAATACGATCAAAAAATATTACAGTCAAAAGAATACGTTAGAATATACGCGAAGGAGGAAATTGCAATTCTAACGCGCCGAATTAAGACAAATAGAATCTAGGAATAGAAATTGGGCGCCAGAGTTTTCACAAAAAGAACTTAAGTCGCCAGCAAAAACACAATTCTGGTAACTCAAAAGTCTATAGTAATTTCAGTAGTAACATAATCTCTTCAAGGAAAATAGTTAGCTTTCATCACACTATAAATTAACATGCAAGCATTCGTGATTATTGATTTGTATAAGGGCTTAGAGACGGCTGCGAAAAAGAAATGTCGAATAAGCAAAAGATAATTACTCAGATCCTTTTAGAAGTGTAACGCTTATGTTAACCAGTAATTACAAAGTATCATTATTTTACACCTTTAGCAAGCATTATGTGTAAGTCGGTAAACTTGAAGTATCATTTTAAAGTATTGAATTACCACGTCGGGTTTGAGCTTTGTATATTTTTAATTGAACGTGCAGCGTACAAGATTTTTAATCACAAAAAAGACTACGGATAAAATCACGCTTAACAAACAATGGTTAGTCGAATGAGTTTTTAGAGGTGTAGACGTTTGTGATACGCACCGCTGTTTTAAGTTCATTTTTCAAAAAGCATTATTTTGCTTCTTCAGAAAGCTTCATGTATGAGTCGGATTACGTGAGATACCAACCTACAAGTATTGAATAACAGTGAGGTGTTAAACTGAAGGAGTTTGGTGTATATTTTTTTTAGTTGAAAGTGTGGTGCAGATAAACCGCGATGGTGCTTTTAGTGCCGTTGAAATTTCAGCAATGAAAGAAATGCTGTAATTAATTGTAGTGTAATTGTTATAAACTTGATTGAGAATCTCGCCAGTCAACGTATCATCTGTGTTGAAGGAATAAAAAATATTTTAGTAAGTGTTTAAATATTTAGTTACAAATTACTTTCTTATATATCAAGGAGGTTTATAATTATCATTGAAACATAACCAGCATCTGTCTTGACTTTATGTTATGTCAAATACATAAACCCTTAGTAATTCAGGTGTATGTACAGAAAATTCTAGACGAAAGGTTAAGTACGAATAGAGGTTTCCAAAAAGCTAATACAACGGTTTCAGAAATTAGCAAATTTATAGTGAATAAAGAAAGGTTTCGAAATCCAGCCTCACGTTGGATTTGCCAAAAATATATATTAGGGTATTTTGCGCAAACGCAAAAGAAAACAGTAAGAGTAAGTAAAGAAATCGTTAACACCGAATGCCACAACAGAACGGGGACAGAATGGTAGAATTTGGGCTAGACCAAAAACCTCGGAGAGGGCGCGGGTGCAATAGAAAGAACACATTGGAAACCTCTGTAAAACTATATTGTTAACATCGAATCTTGAAGGACTATTTACAAAACAATAAAACAAATAAGTTGCGTAATCGTTTGTAACGTGCTAGTAAACAAAGCATCATAACATAAGCATATAAAAATGAGTAAGCAAAATATATAACATCTTATAGTCTAAATACTTACAATGGTTCACCTTAAATACATATAAAAGAAAATTAAGCATAAACTGTACAGTAAATCTAGAAAAAGAAATATACCTAGATTATATATACATGCTGCTTTGTGAAGTGCACTTCCTCAAAAAATAGTATAACATTAAAATTAGACACCCTAACTTAAATTAATCAAATACTTTTAAATTAAAAGACAAAAGAAACAGTAAAACGGACTCTACTACAAACTTTAAATAATTAATTTTTAAATTTAAGAATGATTATTACATCGTCGCTCGTGCACTGAGAATTTGTGTCTGGTAACGTGGTGTTGGTAATTTATCGGATATTCATGAGTAGCAGCAAATAAAATGTATATACTCCAGAGCAGCATAAAAGAATTGCGAAAATAGAAAAACTGTACCTTGAACTAGTTGACTTCGTATCATGTTGTGCATTTCTTTATTGGCTGCATACTGAAACCACCAACTTCACTTATACTAAGAAAGCACTTTCAGTAGCGCGACTTTACATGTATCTTTGGTAAAAGGATGTTGTATTCAATCTTTAATGGTCTCTTTCAAAGCACGGTCTCTATTTTATAAGGACAGAATCATGTATGGGGGTAGGGTATTTGGCTTTCAAAGTTATCGCCGAAGAATCATGTGTGCAGAATTTTCAGACAACAGCTGCCGAAATACAAATTGTAACAGCTTGCCAACAAGCAGATAGCGCAATTATCAAAGGATTTTAGACAAAGGAAAACAATCTTATTACTTTGTAACATCTTAACAGCTGCAGAATACCAGATAACAGGTCTATTGTAAGTAGATGTAGGAAAGTGGTAAGTGGTTTTATCTTTTAAAAGAAAGCTGCGCATTTACATGCAGCTTTTAATTAAAATGTAATCACTGCAGGTGCTAGAATTTATTACAACTACTTTGTAACGTAAAGTTTCCTAAGCAGCTGTTTGGTTTTATAAAGCAAACTTTTATACAGAGTAATTACTTGAGAAATTTTATTAAATAACACTAATTTAAAAGGCGGGAAATCGAGCTTGTTGAGAAATTTTAGGGCGTTATAAAAATGAACGCAGAAAAATTGTTTGCAGGGTTTTGAACGTAACACGATCTCATGTCTGATTACAAACTTTCATTTACTTTTTATAATGTGTCCTTCAATTATACAATGTAACATCTATTTCTTAAAACTTAATAATTATATTTAAATTCGTATACATATTAATTGAGAGATAGGTAACTCCTCCCGACTTAAATGAAAACTAAAGGTTCTACTTAAATTTTAGAACTCATTGTTCCTGAGGTTTCATTAGTAGTTTCTTTGTTCTTATATCTAAAGTGCATTTTATACAATAAATTTACAATTAAGAAAATTATTACAATGATCAATAAACTTGTCCAAACACTAATATTGTGGTTATGTAACTTTGGCACATTCAACTCACTTAAGTGTTCTTTATAATTGTCCATTAATTTTACTGCGTGGTTGAGATCAAGTAGGTCTAGATGTTCTAGTTGCATCGGTTTTCTGATAATTGCGTTGTCTTGGGTTTGAGGAATCTTGAACTGTAGTTTGGGTAGATTTGCAAATTTCTTCGTCACCGTTGGGTTTTGATATACTTGAATAATTTCACTTATGCTTGTACTTATACTTGTACTTGTACTTGTTGTTGTACTTGTACCCGTACTTATACTTATACCTATACTTGTACTTATACTTCACTTATATTTATACTTATACTTGTACCTACTTGTACTTATACCTTCACTTTTACTTGTACTTATAGTTGTACTTATACTTGTACTTATATTTGGGCGGAACCTTTCTTCTTTCCTATTAGAGGTTAACTGTTTGCCCTCCTATCGTCTCCAACTCTAATTCCTCAGGTCCTAAATGGGTATTAGGTATACTGATGCCGGTCGAATCTTTTCTTTTCTGATCTAAGAAAGAGAGAAGGATATGTTTTTGGACATGACAGGACACTGTACATCAAAAAATAATGACGACTTGGTATAATACAGACTTCTTACCAAAGATTTATGATGATGAGCTATACAACAGATATGACGTTTACGGTGCATAGAGGGATACCCCAGTGCCGGTATGGAAGAGGGAGCACGTTTACTTTCCCCGACCGTTAACCTACGAATATCCAGTGCTTTCGATACAGGACTAGACAAAGGCACTAGTAAAAGCCACTGGAATAAAAATCATGCCCCTGGTAGGTATCCAGGCTAGAAGACCGTATGGTTAGCTACTGGAAGACTCGGATGACGGCAGTAGGAAAGAGGCAATGAAATTGGAATTCCCAGTTTTGATTGCGGAAGTGAGGAAGGAGGAAACCAAAGAGGAATCGTTTAAAAAAAGTTAAAAAACTAATAGAAAACCAACAAAGACCTCAGTGGAAAATATGGAAATTGATGCTGTTACTAAAGATGGACGATATGTTGGTCTGTAAGTAACATAATAGAGGTATTTATAAGCAGCTAGAGAACGGGATAGGGAAAGTCCAAAGTCTGATAGAAATGGTTGAAAAGGAATATAATAGTCTGGACGAGAAATAAAAACATCTTGAGGAAAGGGTACAAAAAGCTGAAGCTCAGGTATGAGGAACTGAAGCAAAAAAAGAATAAGGGGTAATCCGAAATACAAGAACAGGTGACGGACACTAACTAAATCGATGGATAAGAGGAGGTAGTGATGATACTCCCAACAACATAAAAATGAACGTATGGGAAAAATTAAACTTAAGATATGTGATCAGGCATTATTCCAAAACACGGTGGTAGTTTGTGGAGGAGGCGGGGGGCTAGAAATATGCGACAAAATTATAACAGACAAACTGATGGACGGACAAATACAAAAAATGCTTAGCCAGAGATATCCTGAACTGGTAGACGTTAAGGGGGTTTTAGAAGTCCTAAACACTATCACACTAATGCGCTCAAAAGGAACGGAGACCTGTAGAACCAAAAATATGATTCAGACAACTGAAGATGGTAGCCAAGTAACCAGGTATGCATATTTATTGCGCGAATGTCATGGGTGAAACATAGTAAAAAATAAAATTAGGGAAAATTGGATACGAATAATTTAATAACTAAAATTCTGGAATCTAAAAAAATTTAATCTGTATACATCGATATGCTAAAAAAATACAGAAGCAAAAAGAACAGGAAGAAGAAGGTGGGAAGAAACGAAGACAACAGATTAAAGCTATAGAGATATCCCGGAAGCCTTCTGATATGCCTTTCGGCGGCACCAGGGCGCTTTGTCACTAGCGAGAAGATAGGAATGTCTTCTTGTTTGGTCAGAGTGACTTCCTGCTGGGGAAGCTAAGGATGAGACCACGACCTACGTTCTAGTTTGACCCTAACAGGGTTTTATGCAAACCCAATATTATCCATCGCATTGGAATATCTTTGCCGCGGGCGTTTTCGCCATGGTAAGCAGGCTGAAAACCTCAAGGTGGAGGGCTAACTTTTTATGTGGGCATCGGAAGATTTCCAATCCACATAAAGAAAAAAAGTGGTTAATTTGAATAGTTTGGATAAGAAAAATAATGGGCTTGGAAGGGACGTACGGCAGTCTTATAGATAGTAGGTTAGTAGTTCGGTTAGGAAGTGTCTGTCTGTACACTGGGCAATCGGGACTGGTCATAGCGTGGTCGTGTTGTCGATTGAATCTATGAAAGTTACTAAAGGTTAGTGCGGCCGTCGGTGGTTTTGGACAGTCATCGGTTATCGTAGCAACGGGTGACTGCAACTAAATCTCTTAAATCGACCAGCTTTGTATCTAATGAATATGTATGTTTATATAGTGAGGATTACGCGTAGTCGTTGTGTAAAACGCGTGCAATCACGTACACACGCACATACATACACATGCACACGCGCGCTTGCAGACACAAACACACACACATGCACACACAGGCGCGCACGCACGCACGCTCGCAAGCACACGCACACGCACACGTACACGCAAACACAAACGCACACGCACTCGCACATGCACACGCACACGCACACACGCGCGCACATGCACACGTACACGCACACGCACATGTACATGCACACGCACACGCACACGCACACGCACACGCACACGCACACGCACACGCACACGCACACGCACACACACACGCACACACACGCACGCAACGCACACGCACACGCACACGCACACGCACATGCACACGCACGCACAGCACAGCACAGCACACGCACGCACTGCACACGCACACGCACACGCACACGCACACGCACACGCACACGCACACGCACACACATAATCATTTCAAATTGAGCTAGTAATTGAAAGTAGGAATATATAAGATCCTGGACAGGATTCGAACCTATAACCTTCGGTTTTAACCGACAATGCGCTAATAATTATGCATATATAGAAACGTTTCCCTTTGGTACAGCAAAACGCTATCGTTAAAAAGAAAACTTTCCTAGTATGTGTAAGTAAATAAATTGAAATCGAATTATTGAAGAAACGTAAAGCAATTGAAAACGTAGGAAAGTACATTGACAATTACCCTACAAATAGCCAAGGACTGTTTGCGTTTATTATTAATTTACCTCGAACAACCCTTGAGCACATGAATTATTAAATAATGGTGTGTTTGCTAAAATGGTTTTATTCAATTAACTGAAGGTGAAATAAAAACATTTTCTCATTATTGGAAAATTAAAAGGTCGAGGTCTACAGAAATAAAGTTCTAGGAAATTTAGGAAGTTACATAAATATAGTAATTGTGGTTTCATTGTAAGGAGTTATTAAAGTTAAGTGAGTATAATTAAACTTAAAGCTTCTTTTAGAAATAGAGAGCGTTGTGAAAAATCACATCAATTGGTTAGTCATATTTACTATTATCCCCAGGGAACAGTGATCGAAGGCAAGCAAAGCAGCTGTCCGATGGTGAGTTTATGCAACTTTCTAACCACTGATTATCTACACCCACGAGAGATCTTAAAAGTAGGTGGAACAGGCTAAGATTACTGAAAAATATTCCATATTACCATACCAATCGAACTCTGACATACACATACACTGGAGTGCTACATTTTTCAGTACTCTTTTAACTAGTCCTAGATAAACTTTGAGGTCTTACTCCGAAGGCTGTTCTGTGGTTGTTATCCACGGTAGTGAGACCAATACTTTGTTATGGTGCTGTAATCTGGTGGCCCAGGACCAGACTGGCACACGCAGCAGAGAAACTCATACATATTCAAAGACTAGCCTGTTTAAGCATCACCGGCGCAATGAGGTCCACACCTTCTACAGCCTTATAAGTCATTCTCGGCCTCACTCCTTACATGTGATTTTCTACTGCTCCACCCGAAGATACTACATTGGCCAGGAAGCGTGTTTTTTTTTACCTGTAAAATTTGGAATTTTGCCGAACCCTTGCGGTTCCAAGCAAGGTAGGGATCTTTAACGTGCGTGACAACACTCACACACGGGACCTCCATTTTACCTCTCATCCGAACGAGGGTGTATTTTTGTGAAAAATGTTCGCCTAACATTTTTCAAGCGGACTTTGTCGGAATTCGAACCTGGGACCTTGGGCGTACTAGTCACACATACCACTACGCCACGGAGCCGCCCTCTCGGCCTCACTCCGCTTGATCTTCATGTGGAGGAGATGGCTCTGAAGAGGGCAATAAGGCTGCGGGTCAAAAGGTTGTGAATCGACAAGGGATGCGGAGGTAGATATCACAGCATCCTGAAGAAGGCGGCGTTATTGATGCCATTTTTAGATGGGGTGGTTGACTCGATCGCACCCAAAATAATATTCAGGAAGCACCTCAGGGTCTTCATCGACCATGAGGGCGCATCCCCACAAGACATCTTTATCTTCGCGGATGGCATCTATTCGGATGATCTTGACCTTCATATTAGCGTTACACTGGACTCGGTGGTTACTGTCTTTCAAGCAGAGGTTGTTGCCATCCTGCACGGTGTACGTGCCATTTTGGAATGTGGAATCCAAAATAAAACAATACGCATTTCATGCAACAGTAGGGCAGCCCTAATGACCCTAAACAAGCAGAAGCTCCTTGCAGGGATGGTACTATACTGCCACCAGATTGCTTCTTGCACTTATGTCCTCCAGCTAGTCTGAATCAGAAGACCCGCGGGGGCGCTTGGTCATGAGCAGGCGGACGATCTGGCGAAGGGGGGGGGGTCAGGTCAGAGCTTTATCGGCCCTAAACCGTCGGTTCCAATATCGTCTTCTGCAGTGGTTTTCATGCTAAAAATGGCAACCCTTCGCCGTCATACAGAGAGGTGGGTTAGTTTGACAAGCCGCACATGATGCACTTCATGTACTGGTAGGAACTATGCCCTTGAACCTAGTAGTGAAACAGCGAGCTGCAATGTACAATCTTATACACAATGACAACCAACAACTACAACGCATCTTAAACACAAACCAACTGCCCACGACAAAGACGGAAATAAAGAACTTCATACTTGCAGAATGGCAGACAAGATGGGATCAAAGCACAACCGGTAGAAGGGTATACGCAATGATCCCAAATATTAAAGACCGCCTAAAAGCCAAATACCTGGTGCCCAGTCGGGGATTTATTCATTACCTAACTGGCCACGGACCCTATCCAACATACAGAGAACGCATGAACTTAGTTGACAACAACATATGCACGTGCGGAGTAATAGGTACACCGGAACATGTAGTATTCAAGTGTAATGACTTACAACCGTACCTCTACGCACATAGATAAACATTATTAAACAAGACCCTACACCAGATGATTTGGAACGAAAACCTTTTTCCACACTTAAATGCACTCACACAAAAAACCACGGCACTCATTCACCAACGTTATCTTGACGGATAAAAAACACAAACAAAACTACACGGACAGAGACATAAAAGTACCACCTCTACTCGAACCGAGGCTCTGCCCCGGAGACCGGAGACCGATCTACTGGAATTCCAAGAGCTCTGCTCTTGACGACCAGAAGCAACAAGATCAAACCATCAACCCGACATTGAAACGATCCAACCCCCTAATATGTAGAATTTGCATGCTTCTACATATTAGCAACCCTAGTAGGAGGTTTATGGGGCTCCTGTGACCACATTTCCTCCCAAATCCCCATTTCCTCCCTCATTTGCTCCCTCATTTGCTCCCAAAACCCTCATTTGCTCTCCAAAACCCTCATTTGCTCCCACATTTATATGTATAAATATATATATATATATATATATGTATAAATCCCCATAAGGAGGAAATGTGGAGGGACTCCTAGGAGGAAATGCGGAGATGTAAATCCCCATAAGGAAGAAGTGTGGTGGAGGGACTCCTAGGATACACCTTGACATCCCTAATATTTCTACCTTCGCCTATGCTGATGACCTAACCTACCTCGTACATGGAAACTCCCGTATATCCTTAGAAAACACCACCCGCCTGCTGATAAAAAAAATCGAATTCTGGTCTTTACTAAAGAAACAACCCCTATCACCCGCTAAATCCAAAATCCTATTACTTAAAGGACATCTCCAGCGCACCCCCACTATCTACATATTTAACACGCCTTTAACCCTATCCGAATCAACCACATACCTTGGAATCCAAATCGAAACAAGACTGAAAATGCACGCTCATCTATCTTAACTCCGATCCAAAACCAAAGCAATCCTTAATAATATACACCATTGCCTACCAAAATCCATTGAACTGTCTTGCTCCATTCGTAAACTAATACACAATATTATACACAATTTTTAAACAATCGCCCCTAAATATCCTGCTCCACTTCAAAATACAACTTCGAAACCTAAAGAAAAGAAGACCAAAACAATTACATGACCGCATCCTACAAACCACAGAATACGAAACATGACAATGACAAACATAAGCAACCTAATTACTGAATCTCTAACGCACAGCTGGAAAGACCAATGGAACAACGAAATCACAGGTAGACACACATACAACATTTTCCCAGATATTACGAATATCCCCGAACATATCCCCTACTCCAACCGATCCACTATTCAATTCCTGGTTAATGGAAGCTCATAAACCAGAAATGAGAACGGATGTAAATACTTTGTATTCCAGACGTAGCATAACACTGCAGGTGCAGGTCATGATAGATTATAAGAAACTTATTGTTAGAATTAATATTACTAAGAAGTAATACTTTGAATTGTATAAAGAATTAGCAGATATGAGATCTGCAGTTCCTGCAAGCAATGTGAGGGCAGGAATAGCATAAATAACCCTCAGGAGCCCAAGATGGCCAGTCAGCCTAAAGCTTCACAACTGTAACATTGTTGGTTGTTCAGATACTCACACTAATTGTGAATGTCAACTTAGAATATTTTTTGATCCCAATACGTTACTGCATATAACGTACCTGTAATTAAAATTAATATTGTAATTTCTGTTTCAAATAAATTGATGGAAGAGTTTTTTGGAAAAAGCCTTTTTAAAAAGCCGCTCCAAAAGACCCAAAACCTATCTCACATGTTAAATTCTAGAAAGGCTTTTGGTTAAAAACCAAAATAATTAAGCAGGGTCATCAGGTGTAAAATAAAAAAGACATTTAACAAAAGCTTATCTATGCTCGATGCTGACCCATAGGATACAGCTCAAAGTAATACTTGCGACGCCGCCGCCGTTAGAAAAGTCTGCATGTTCACAGCGACAACGGCGACGTCGATACTGTTTAAAAATTTTACAAATTCACAAAGACGATGACACTTGCGGCGTTGTGCACAACGACGAAGATGTTTGTAACGCTTTTCACAACCGCAACTTTACGCCGCCAACACTACCAAAGGGTTGATCCTGGACCCTCCACTTTCAGGTTCCAGACACTACCAAGTCCTCGTCGCGTACTGGTCTACCATCATTGAAACCGTACCCACCGACGTCGAGCTGTGCGTCACTCAAAAGGCACTTCAACAACCAAGCTACAAATATGTTATTTTGGAATATTTTTAATTACTTTGCAGTTTAAATAAGTGCTATTCTTTTCCCCTCTTTGAACTACAAAGTATGGTGTGCCACAAAACTTGGTTTTGCCGTCGCGACGAAGCGGTAACACCACATTAGTAGTATACTGCATATTATATACTGCAACATTATTGGTAAGTGAAAGTTTCATAGAACGTATATGCACAACGTTTACTTATACATAGTATTCAAGGAGAAATAAAGCAGATTCCAGGAAGTACTGAACACTGATTTCCAGAACATTAAGGAAACTAACCACAGTAGTAATGATAATTAGAACTATAAATTTGTTAGGTATATTATATATTAAATACCGGTTTTTATCAGCATTGTGTTTAAGAAATATACATCTATTCTTAATTTGTTACATATTTGAATAATGCAGTAATACCAAAACGTAAAAAATGGGAAACAAATTATATACATGCAACCGTTTCTGCATCTTTGCTTTAAAATATGTATATTACTATTCAAATACGCATAAATACTATTGTAACGTCGTACCATTTGCCTACCTCTGAATTCAATGATGAGTCGGAACGTGAACGAGACATCTTACACAAAAGATGATTGATGGGCTCCTGCTGCGCGACATCTTTTAGAACGACTTGACTGACAGGTTACAAGTTCTTTATTAACCATACAATAGGAAGCGTCTAGAATGTTATTTACACAACGTCTGGTATGTTCTCGAAATAGTTAGAGCAATTGAATAAGGTACAAATAGCTGTTAAGGGGATTTGAAGTTCGGTTCTAATCGATTTTACACAATGGGCACCATCTGACTATTTTACAAATATAACCCGTTTGTTTAATCTGGCGGTTAGTGTAAAATACACTAGATACGCTGGAATTGATAAAATTTTATTCCGTCTGTTTATTAACAGTAAGGACGAGTTGATTCATCATAGTATAAATTAGACCGTTTCAAGTGTTCTCTGTATAGATTTTTTCAAGGTGTATTCAGTATGCACTACTTTTGATTGACAGCTTTGTTGTTATCGACATGAAAAGCGCATTAAAACCTTATGTAATACATCGTTGGTACTATTTGTAATATTAACACCAATTGCTTAATCAAGGGTAATTAGTGACGTGTCCATTTGTAGATGTATATCTCAACACCATTCGCGATCTCTTAAAGAACACAGGTTTAGTATTTTTGTATACCTCTGTAGTCAAGTATTTGATTAAGTAGCTACCTGTTAAGAAACTAATATTAGATTGCTGGAGTATACAAGGAATAGCATGAAAATTTGCTGCATAAACACATTTCGTTTAAACTTCAGACCAAATTATTGTCGAAGTTGGTGGTTTGGTTTGCTAATTGCTAATCAATCTACAATACCAAGGGTAATAAAACAGTTGTAAACTATTAGACCAATGTAGTACCTCCGGGTGGAGCATTGGGGACCTGGCCGCAAGTATAGCGGCCCTTATTCAAATTATAATGTAAGCTATTAGAAACAATGCTACAAGGAGCCCATATAGTCCGGTTACTCTCTATACTAACCAACATAAGCCCTCAACGAAGTGTCAGCTGATAAAAGCTGCCCATATCATCATAAGCGGAGGGTCATTTCCATCTCTTCATAAAACTGCGAATTTGTGAAAAGACATTTCAAGCTTGATAACTCCTGTAAATCGCACACGCATCACTTTGCCTCGTTTTGGAATGCCATGCCGTACATGACTCCGTTCTCCCATCCAAGTCAGTATCCAGTAATTTTTAGAAGGGTGTAGGCTGAAATAGGCGCAAAAATAAGTCTTGTTATGCGCTTTTGCTGGGTATACCCAATTCTACAAACTGCACGACGAGACGACACGTTTCCTTTCTCGTTAAAGGTCCACACCACTTCATTACTCTTCAGCGATCTTGTGGCGAAGAGTGTATGTTCCCATCGTAAAGGTGGTTGATTTGGAAGAGGATGTCGTTCAAACTGCACCAGAAAGTCAACACGAACTTGTTACAAATTCTGTTTTCTCCGTTTCGCGTCAATTATTACGTTAACTCCAGGCGTATTTTATTACGTTTCTTAATTTGGCCGCACACAATTGAGTCAAACGGTTATAGATATCAATTATAATATTCTAAAAGCTTACCTGACTTATTAGCTGCAGCAAAGACATTCTCTGCTCGTCTTCAGATAGATTAGGTTGCGTGCAGTCGGTTTCTTATGTTTAGTCCAGATATTGCCTCAAAGTGTATTGAATCTACATTTTTAAGAAACGTCGAGCATTATTAAGATAGTTGGGTAGGTATAAAGAAATGCAAAAGATACAGCTCGCACTTAACGCGCACTTGCGTATAATGCGATGATATTGTCCGGTAGTTGGAAGTTAAGTCTTTGTTTAAAACGCGTAGTTCTCACGAACTCGTTGGTGTCTCCACCATAAAACGTCTCTCATTGGCTTTTTGCCCTGGGAAATGCGTGCATAGCAAAACGCATCAATAAATTAAGGGTTCTTTATCTTTGGTTCGTAAAAAGATCTAACCACAAACCTTATACGTATTAATTTAATTAAAAATAAAAAAAGGGTCCACTTTTGGAATATAAAATCCTCTATTCCAAATATTTAAACGAAAATTTTGTGCAGCCAAAGGCGTAACTAACTTTTCTATTTGTTGTCCCTGTTTGATTTTGCTCATGCTCACAACAAATTTCAATAACACGCTTCTTAATACTGTAATTGGACGATTAGCCATCCTTTAGTTCAATCAATCTGAAACAAAATGAAAAATGAAACGAAAACAACTTACATTAACGTTTAAAAGGGGAAACAATATTCTGTGGCCTCCCTGTAGTATAAACAGGCATTTAATACATCAAACACCTAATCTAATTATCGTCACCGCTGTATTTGACAGAGCACTGACTAGAGTTTTGATAAGCAAACAGAATACCCGTGTTCGTAACTTCCTACAGCTAAACTTTTTTATCGCAAAACATTGTTGTAAAGGTTTTAGCATATTCATTCTATAGAACCCTGTATTAACCACTATTTTACAAGAGTACAGCATGCAATTAACTGCTATATAGCTGGGTAAAACGCAGGTTAAACGTATGGGTTAAAGGGTTAAGTAAAAAGGTTAACAAGTTAAGTGAAGTGGTTAATTGGTTAAAGGGTTAAGCGATAAAATTAATAAGGAATGAAAGGAAGGACTAAAGGGTTACTGAAAGGTTCAAAGGGTTAAAAAGGGTTAATAAAAGAATCATGATCACATGAGAACGACTTGCAAATGTATACATATAATGAGCATCCAATAGCTAGTAGACTGTTTCTGTGGATTTTGATAGAGCACTTTTGTCTCAGTTTTAACTTATCGCAGCTACTACATTCCTAAACATGGTTATTTCGGGCATCATCCTTGAAGTATACTAAAACCAGCTACTTATGGGTAATTTGTTATTTTGGACAAATATCATAGAATTTTGCAATAGCGCTCTAACCGATATCATTCAGAGAATTTTTCCTAATATAAGCAAGAAACAAATTTTGACGGTGAATTTGAGAGTATCTGCAAAAGTTCTTACGCTTTTTTCATAAAGCTTTAACATTTAGTATACTAATTAGGTTTAGGGGACTTTTTAAAACTCTGCATTGGGAAATTCCCAGCGGTTAAACATTTAAATTTCGACCTACGTGAAAACAACATAAATTTGTAGTTCACACGGGTCGACCGGACATTGACTTATCTTTGAGGTATGCTAAGTTGGTATTTCTCACGGTTTGAATGGAATTCTTCCCACCAACGTGCGTCAGAAACCTTAACCTCTTCTGGAGAGGATAGACATGTTCGTGAAAGAAGCTCATGATTTACTTACCGCCTTCTTTCGAGTGCTGACGCGTGAGTAGTGGTTCAAACTTATCGACTAGCGGTTTCCTTCTTTCATATCGTATCTGCGCCGTTCACGGAGCGACATCAACACAACACCAGCAGCAACATAAAGTCAATACGAAACCCCACTTGAGAACCTAGGACATGGCGCTTGCAGGAGCGGAATAGCTCGGTAAGTGACATATGTATTAAATTGCGACGCACTTCGTCGTCTCGAGAAATTTAACTCCCCGTGTAAATTTGAGGTTATATAAGTGTGACATTTATAATTATATTTTGCTCTAAATGCCGTAGTTTAAAGGTAACAAAATAACTAATTCTCCACCCTTTAAGATATAGTTTCCACAGATGAAGCTTGCTACACATATAAAGTACAGAACAAGCTATATAGTGAAATCTTTAGGGTGCCGTTAGTGCTTCATAGTGCTTCAAACTTTAATCGAGCCACATTTTCCATTTCTGAAATGTCATCTTTCAAAGAGAAGCGCTGAAAGTTAGTTACATGTTTTATGTTATTGAAAACATAAATGATCTTTAGTGTTTCGATAGCACTTTTTGTGCTTCGCACATCAATTAAACTTAATCTTCCGGTTAGAAAATATTAGAGCCTCTAAATGCAAAGTTGGAAGATTGCTACAACATCTTGTTGTAAAAACACTAACAGTCAAACTTTTGGTGCGTCGTTAAGGCTTCATTGTGTTTACAACTCTAATCCAGTCCCAATCTCGTTTTATGAAATATCACATTTCAAATTGCAGCTAGAGGTTAGCTACATTGTATTTGCTATATAAACAAACAATCTGGCGTGCCAAACGCCTCATTGTGCTTAAGTTTCAATTCAACCGCACCTCTTGTTTCGAAAATATTAAACCCCGACCTGCAAAGCTATAGTGCGTTTAACGAACAGATTCAGTAAATGCTCCGCCCATAAATCAGCGCCAAGTTTAAATAAAGATTTTGTATTGGTTGGCAGGATTCACACAACCACACATTTCAAGTTGTAACATTAACCTACAAATGTCAATTAGTTTTTCATGTTTGTCTTTGCTTTATTTTTTTGTTCACTCGTCTTTCGTAGTTTTTGCTCTTGTACTTTTTTTTTCCAAAAACAGTCTTTTTCAATACTTATTACATTTGTGTAGGTTATTTACAATTAATTACGTGTAAATCAAGCTTATGCTCAGTTTGTACTGCGCAACTAAGTCCATCCTATTATTTTAATTACTGAATCTGTTCGTTAAACGCACTATAGAAGTCTGCTACTTTTTGTTTTAGAAACACTAACATTCTAAAACATTCAACCCTCGACCTGCAAAACTCGAAGCCTGCTACAACTTTTTGTTTAGAAACACAAACGATCTGGCGTACCAAACTCTGTGGTGCTTCGTTAATGCTTCACTGTGCTATACGCATTTCAACCGCGCGCAAATGAATGCTTTTGAAGGGTATAAGAATTTGCAAAACGGATCTTAGATTTTCTTATGGGAAAATACATGTAAAAAATGATCGATTTTGCGCTAGAAGTAACATAACTTATATACTATTTCTGTTTTAAAAGTTTTTACCATATAGGTAATTTATGTGTCTATTAAGAGGAAAGTATTATCTGTTAGTACATAGATACTATCTACGTTATATGAATTATTCATGTTATGAAAATCCAAAATTTCGAATACGACCTAGCCTGAATGGGATCTGTTCTCGTGGAGTCCCATTTATATCTCAATCACCCCCAATTTTTGTTTTGCTGACGTGGATTTCTTACAGTTCGGAGTTAACCCTTCAGGATCGATATACCACTTTGGTACTATTATAAACTTAATTATAGCGTAAAAAAGTCGAAACTGCATCTGTAGGTAGAACCTACACTCAACAGCGCAGAAAGTAGTCTAGCCATTCTCTTTCTTTTACTGAATTTTTATTATTTCTAGATAAATTTCTTCACATTAGGTATTGAATTGCCGATTTAGAAAATAGTGATAAATAGGCATAGTGTTTCATTTCGCTTCAGCCTTTGAATAATAGTTTTCCTTCACCTTGCACCCAACCAAAGTGGGTATTTAAATCCACAAATAGCACTCACAGTGTATACTTAAAAGTACATACAAAAACGAAGCTCTTATCTGAAATACATGGGTTTCTTATCTACTAAGTATAGCACGACCATGATCACTTCTAACCTTGGTACATTAATGGTCTGAGTTCCTAGAAAATGATTAATAAGTAATACAGACACAAAGAATATTTGTCTCGTTTATGTGAATGAAACACTCTTGAAATATCCTTTGAGCTTTGTTACTTTATATTAATAACAGAAAGTCGATTAATCTAATTACTATCGCGTGATAGTACGAATAAGTCGCAAAATAAAAAAATAGGTCAGTTAAAAATATCGTATTCATTACGTACCGTTTTAAAATTCTTCGTTATGGTAAATTTAAAACTGGAAGAAATATATATATATATATATATATATATATATATATATATATAAGTTATTTGCAGTCCGCAATAAGAAATTGTGTGAACAAAATATATAAAATAAGATGTATCTGTAAACAAACTCTTACGACAATAAAATGAGCTTATTGACGTATACAAATCGGGCTAATAGTTGTATAGCCATTAACAAAACAATAGCTTTATTTTTCACAGGGATGTTTTCTCCTGTAAAGTAATAAAGCTATTGTTTTGTTAATATACACTATTAGCTCGATTTGATCGTCAATAATCATATTATAAGAGTTTGTTTACAGATACATCTTATTTATATTATTCTATATATATATATATATATATATATATATATATATATATAATAAGTAAGATGTATCTGTAAACAAACTCTTATGAAAATAATAAGAGCTATTGACAAATACAAATCGGGCTGGTAGTTATATAGCCATTAACAAAACATTAGCTTTATTACTTCATAGGGGAGGAAACATCCACTGACCAATGGTTTCGGCTTGTTAGCCTCATTAGAGTGGAATAGTTCCCAAGAACCTTATGAAGTAATCAAAGCTATTATAATGATATAATTTCGAAACAATCACTGTACTATGGCAAAATAAATAAAACCGCCATCAGGTGATAAAAACCAACACTACTAAAGTGTGGAAGTACAGAATTGAACCGAAACTACATTATAAATTTTATAAATGACTATAAAAGTACGTCTGGCCTTTGAGATTTGCGGAATGTTACAGCAAAATTTATTTGCAAACGTAACAAACCTTCTCCTGGCGACACCCGGGTTCATGCCCCAAAGGCAATTCAAATAAATAAAACAAGTTATTTGCAAATAACTTGTCTTCTTTCAATTACTAGCTCGATTTGAAATGATCATTTGGGCTTTACTTTAAAAAGTGTAAGTTATTATTTCATCTTATTAATTTCAATACGTTAGTATTTATCAACTTACCTTGTGTAAATTAAACTACTTATAATATTTATATATTAATACTTGGCTTATAGCCGTGATTTTCAGCGTTGCTTCCTGTCTATATCTGACATAAGTCAAAAACTTGACAATTTTAGATATGATTGACAAAAATGCTAAACGTAATTGAAAGTTAGGTTTATATATGGTGCTGTACAGGATTTAGATTTGTAAATTTCCCAATTATAGCCATCGGCCTGGGTAGCGTAATTGGTAAACACACAGTTCCGGCAAAACTGAGATGCAGGTTCAAATCCTGTCCAAGGCCTTATATTTTCCTTCTTTCAATTACTAGCTCGATTTGAAATGATCATTTGGGCTTTACTTTAAAAAGTCTAAGTTATTATTTCATCTTATTAATTTTATATATATATATATATATATATATATATATATATATATATATTGCTATACTATTCGCGGAATTTTCTTGCCCCTACTTTGGGCTGTTATTTTTATTACTATGAACTGGAATTCTTGATCCCCTTCGTTGTGCGCCTTATTAATTTTCTACGTACTCTAAATTATTGGACCACCATTTTAATATTCACTATAAATTGTAATTATCTCCTCCTCCGGCTGTCTTTCTTAATGTTGCTATCAACTGGACTTTATCTTCAAACAACTTTATCTACCAATGGCAAAATTCGATACGTTACCGCCTTGCGGGTTATCAATTTCCTATTCAACTTGTGGCTCCGCCTTTGTACTATTTAAATCTTATGACCTCGGCTAGCATTTATTTGGAATTATAAAATTCAGTAAATTTCGATTTTATATAATGAAACCAATATGTTATGTACAGCTTTTGAAATTATTTGTAATACATTTTCAATTAGTTAACCTTAGAAATTTCATTTATTAACAACCATCTACTATGTACTCAAAACCCAAAAGTCACCAAAAAAAACTTATTATCTTTACCAACAAAGTGTAGAATATTCTAAACCTGTTATCATATTACTCATTCTATACGTATGCAACCTCTTTTGTTGACTTTTTCACAAGCCTATCATATTTAGCAAATTCAATATTAAAAATAAAATAAAAATTTATATAGAAAAACAAATGTCTTATAACTAAAAATCTGACCTGGTTTTATCTTTTTTCACATCGACGCTTCCCATAAAAATGATCTTCCCCAATTCTGGATTTCATTCAAATTATTGCCATTACACTATGGACCACCATATACACCCCAATTTATCTCAATTCTTCAAACTTAGACTTCTATCATTCTTGCCCCAGACTTAAAATTGTAGTTTGTTTCACCCCTGTACTTCAAAATTGTATTATTCTTCTTTTCTCCTGGACATCTAAATTGTATTACTGTATTTTTCCCTTAACATCAGAATCATAGTCTATTTCCCTCAGACCTCGAAACCCTATTATTTTTATGTCTTAGTTTACAATAAATTTATTAAAAACGTACTTACGTTTAAACGGCAATTATAATCTTCATATTCGCACTCATTTTATTTCACTTTTATAATTATTACGTATTACTTTGTTTTAATGGCAACGCACTTTGGCCTTCGTTGAGTTTAAAACTGACTTTCTTATCAAGGTGCTTGCTAATATATTCTCGAATTCCCACTCCATCCGTGGGTATGGTCTAGAACTCGTCGCTTGTTTCTGACCAATCAAATAATTTCATTTAGAGCAGTTTCTGATGTAATGCTCCACGATTCCCCATAATCACAACCTGCCCGCAGCTGTCTTTCGTTATCAACATGCTGTATTTTGATAGATTACTTGCTTTTCCATAAACAACTGATGCAACTCGATCTTAAATTTTCATGTTTACATGCGATTCACGCAATTTTTAATCATTTCTCTTATCAAAATGGTTAGATCTTTGTACGCATTTATATTAACTACCTGAAACTCTATTTCTATATCCGTATTAATTTAATCGTCTGGAACTCTTTTTTTAATGCGTGTCTAATTACACTTTATAATTTATTTCTAAATATACGCGTGCTTCCACTGAAAAATATCCTTATTTGTTTTACCTAAATTAACTAAACTTTATCTACAGGGTATTTAATATTTACTATCTACTTAATACATGTATTTCTCATTCCTACGCCAACTATGCGTCTTCCTATGTTTACCTGCGTCGCCCAAAAACTATTTCTACTTTATATACAGGGTGTTGACTACTTACTATCTACAAACTATGTCTATTTCTTAATTATTTCCTTAAATAAGTGCAGTTTTCTGCTGCCTATTCTAATTACTCATTCCTGAACGACCTTTACTATAACGTGCACCCTTAAATAACCCCTTATCACAGCATAATTCCCCCAAATTAAAATATAGAATTTTATATCAATGTCCTTTTTGGCGTCTAACGTGAACTTCTACTCACATTGGTATGAAATTATTATATTTTTATTTCCATTTTGAAATCCAACTTTTTCTTTATTAAACTCATATTTACATTTTATTTATCTCATACCTATGTCCTATTATACTATACTATTCATACCTATACCTATTCTTATATTCAAATCCTATTCTATTTTTCTATGTATACCTATTCATAATTTATTTTACATTTCCTTTTATCTGCTCATCTGTCTTTGCATGGGTCAATTAAGCTTATTTATTTCTAACCTCCCCCTTTCTAATCTTAAATCTGGGTCCTTTTAATCTATATTTCTCAATCATATTTTTATATCGGGTTCCTTTAATTCGTATTTCCTTTGTATGGGTAGATTAAGTTTATGTGGAACTTTCCCCTTATTGTTCCCGAGTCTATTTCCTTTAGCTCATATGTGTTCCCCCCTATTATATTATTTACTAAAAATGGACCCACATATGGTAAGTGTAACTTGGCACACGTATCTAGGTGCCTTTTTCCTACTCTCAAATTTTTAATGATCACCTTGTCCCCTATTTGGAAAATCGTGCGTTTTTAAATTTTTTCGTTCATTTTGTCGACGTATTTTCTTGCTCTCTCTTGTAGTCTCCTACGAGCCCTATGCATTTTATTCTCCAACTCGTCCTTTCTCGACACGATTTCCCATGGTCGATTAGGATAAACCTTTTTCATTAAACTAATAGGCGATTCCTCGGTAACCGTGTGAGGAGTATGGTTAATGAACATTTCCACCTTGGGTAAATTCGCTTCCCAGCTTCGGTGATCTTGGTAGGAGGTCATTCTCAGGAATTTGCATGTCTCCTGGATATATCGCTCTGCTGGATTTCCTTGAGGGTGGCGAATACTACAGAAGACCACTCCTACTTGTTGATCTTCCCAATGCGATGTAAACCTTGCATTATTGAAGTAGGTAGCATTGTCCGCTAGAATTCTTTTAAACCTTCCCTCTTCATTAATAAATTGTTCCAGCTTATTAATGGTTCCTGTGGTATTACAGTCTCTTGTGGGAAATAATCTTGTACACTTTGAAAAAACGTCTACCACTACTACGATATGTTTGTTCTTCTTCCTGCTGGGTACCAAATTGCTCAAATAATCTATTACGACCAAATCTAAGGGATTGTCTACTTGTATGCTTTTGATGATATTCTGATTTATATGATTCTTATACTTCCCCAGGATGCAGAGGTGACACGCGCTTACCACTTCTTTAATAAGTCCCAAATCCCTCTGGGCATAGAAGTTTTCTCTAAACATTAGCCACAGCTTCCTGATCCCTAAATGACCATACTTAAGGTGTAATTCCTTAATAATTAATTTTGCGAAATTTTTGTCTACCACATACAGGTTTTCACCGTTGAGGTGTTTTATGAGAAAGCCGTTGATTATTTCAAATTGTTTATAATTAGGTATTTCTTCCAACTTATCCTTTATACTTTGAATGTATTCACTATTCTCCTGCATCGTTAAAATCCTTTCATACGAAAATATGGTACCATCCCTCACTAAGTTGTGCATCGCTACAAAAATATCATTCGATTTTAAATTATCATTTATTTTATTCCGACTGAGTGCATCCGCCACTATATTACTTTTACCTTTAATATGTCTGATTTCAAAATCAAAATCTTGCAACAAAAGACCCCACCGGTATATCCTATTATTGGTAAATCTAGTATTCAAAAGTGAGCCCAGGGCTGAATGATCAGTTTCTACAATGAAGTGCCTGCCCATTAAATAAAATTTCAATTTTGTGATTGCAAAGACCACTGCTGCCATCTCCTTTTCACTGATCGTGTAATTAAGTTCGTGGGCTTTCAGCGTTCTGGAGATGAATGAGATGGGTACTTCCACCCCATCCTGAATTTGGTATAGCTCCGCAGCTACCGCATTATCAGACGCATCCGTGCGTACTATAAACTCCTTTGTGAAGTCCGGGTGCCTCAAAATGACCTGCTCATGAAACTGTTTAATTAGGCTTAGGTATGCTTCTTCATGAGCCTCACTCCACGACCATCTAGCCCTTTCTTCAACAAAGCAAAAGTGGTATCGCTTTCTGCGAAAACGACGGAACAAACTTTTTATAGAAGTTCATGACTCCCAGAAAAGCTCTTAACGTTCGTACGTTCCTTGGTCTGGGATATTCTAATATCTCAGATAATCGATTTTTATCTATAAATATGCCCTCCGTGCTGATTTGATATCCCAGAAATTTAACTTTATCTTGAAAGAATTCGCACTTCTTTAAATTTAACCTTAAACCTGCTATATTTAATTCTAATAATATTCTTTCTAAATGAACAAAGTGTTGTTCCACACTATCACTAAATATCAACACGTCATCCACGTAGTGGATACAAAATTCCTCATACGGTCCCAAAATATTCTGCATCGCCTTCACCAATGCAGCCGTACTGGAGGACAAACCAAACGGGACCACCCTAAATTGATATATTCTTCCTTCTACAGAAAAACCCGTATATTTCCTTGATTCTGGCGCTAATGGAATCAACCAAAATGAATTCTTTAAGTCTAATTTGCTATAGATTTTCTTATTACCTATTCTTGCTAATATGCTCTCCATCGTTGGTGGACAATTGTATTGCGGCTTCGTTCGCTTATTTATCTTTCTTGCATCCAAACATAACCTAATGCTATCATCATTTTCTTAACGACGACTAATGGATTCACAAAATGTGTACTGGGTTTTCTATAATACCTTCACGTAACATTTCCTCAATTTCTTCCTTCACTCTATTCCTATATGCTACTGGAATAGGATATATTTTAGTGTTAAACGGCTCTGTATTTGTTACTTCCAACTTGTGCACATAACCCGTGACAATTCTCGACTCCGACCCAATTAATTCTGAATGCTTATTCAATAATATATTCACCCTATTTCTTAAATCATCTGGACACTTAATATCTTCATTTTCATTACCCCCATTATTTATCTCTTCACTAAACTGATTAATATTTACGCAGTCGTCTTCTATTACAATATTCCCCTCTTCATACCATTTAATATATTTCCCATTACACTCAATCTCTTTGCATTCCGCATTTATCTTCAACCCCAACTTATCTATCATATTCATCCCAAATATAACATCTATCTTCAGTCCAGGTACTACCATAAAATCATTTTCCCATATTTCATCCCCCATTTCACATCTCAGAATTACCATTTCATTTATTACACTAAATATCTTATTATTTGGTGCCACTAAATTACACCTCGCTATAGGTATCGCTTTATCCCCCAATTTTTCTCGTTTAACAAACTCTTCCGCAACAAGTGATGCTTCTGCTCCAGTATCAATCAACACTTTAACTATTCTATCTTCCACCTTTAAATTAATTATTGGTAATAAGTTCCTTTCAAATCTTCCTAATTCATTATCCATTTCATATTTAATAAACTCGCGCTGGTGTTCATATCCGTTAATTCGTAGAATTTTCATTGGTTCGTCCGTACTCAAAAATCCTGATTTCGCGTCGAAGGTCCTGCCTGACTCACTATCCCTGTATCTGTGCAATTCGTATTTCTTATTTCCATACTATTAATATTTCTAGCTTGCCTCCGTCGATCATCATTTTCCTGTCTATTTATTACTCTATTATTTCCCTCATGATTCGTTCTCTCCATTCGTTGCCTTGGTATCTGACCAGTATTCCTGTTTTGCCTAAAATCATTATTAAAGTTTCCATAGTTCCCCCTATTAAAATTTCTTCCGCGATCATAATTATAATTGTTCCTTCGATAATTATTCCGAGTCTCCGTATTCCTTATAAAATTCGTGCGTCGATCCCTAACATTATTTTCAATTTCATAATCATTTCCCAAATCATCATATCTCTGCAAATAATCAATAAACGTATCTCTATCCACTATATTTTGCGTCGTTATGTATCGCTTTACTTCAGCGTTAAAATGACTTGCTAAATACCTTATAATAATTTTATGTTCTAAAGGAGAATCCAATTGCTTCGCTACAGTAAATTTCTCAATCGCATATGATTCTCGCGTTATCCCTTTCGCCGAATCGTATCTTCCCATAATTAAGTTACTTCGAATTCGATTTTGCTGATTGTCATTCCAGAATTGACGTAAAAATTTGCTTTCAAACTGTTCAAATGTTTCTATTTTACTCTCAACTAAATTGTACCATCTTTCAGCATTCCCTCTTAATATTGCCCTAATTAAATTTAATTTCAATAATTCATCTGTAGATCCCTGTATCAACATTTTAAAATTTTTCAGAAATATCTTAGGATTTAATTTTCCGTCCCCGTAAAATTTCGTAAACTGTTCAATTGAAAGATTCGTTTGAATTAACCTATTTAATTCTCTATTAAAATTTATTGGATTACCTTTTAAATTATTTATTTCTTGATTTATTGTTTTGAATTCCGTTTCGCAATTTTCTTCAATTTTTCCTAATTTAATATTTAAATTAGTAATTTTATTGTTGGACTCGCTTTCGTACTCTTCTTGTTTCGTTCTAACTAAAGAAATATGATCCCATAAACCGTCTATTTCCTCAGAAACTCTCCCAATTTTTACATTCATTTGTGCCTTAATCTCAGCGATAGTGTGGTTCGTTTCTTGCAGACCATTACTAAGAATCTTAATTCACTCTCCAATTTCTCGCTGTATTCCTCCATTTTTGTTTTAACTGTATTTATGGCTTGTTCACTCTTATCCATTTTATCATTTAATGCCATTAAGATATCCAACATTTTGGTTTCTTGTGAAGTTCGCCTTTCTTCACTCAAACTTCTCTCCAACGTTATGTTTTCTTGGGATCCTTTCTCCATTTTGAAATTACTATTTTTACTCTAAACTTTTAAATACTAAATAAATCTACCTAACTTTAATTACTGTACAAATTTCTCTATTTTTCCTTTAATTGAAACTTTTCAAATCCCCTGTTTAATTTAATTAATTTATTTTTTTTTTACTCTTACGGTCGTATTTTAAAATTTAATTTAATTTAATTCGCGCCTCTTAATCTCAGGTTATTTTACCGTGGTAAAATCGTGCTCTATTTCTTGCCCTAACGTTGGTGCGACATCTTTATTGCTATACTATTCGCGTAATTTTCTTCCCCCTACTTTGGGCTGTTATTTTTATACTATGAACTGGAATTCTTGATCCCCTTCGTTGTGCGCCTTATTAATTTTCTACGTACTCTAAATTATTGGACCACCATTTTAATATTCACTATAAATTGTAATTATCTCCTCCTCCGGCTGTCTTTCTTAATGTTGCTATCAACTGGACTTTATCTTCAAACAACTTTATCTACCAATGGCAAAATTCGATACGTTACCGCCTTGCGGGTTATCAATTTCCTATTCAACTTGTGGCTCCGCCTTTGTACTATTTAAATCTTATGACCTCGGCTAGCATTTATTTGGAATTATAAAATTCAGTAAAATTCGATTTTATATAATGAAACCAATATGTTATGTACAGCTTTTGAAATTATTTGTAATACATTTTCAATTAGTTAACCTTATAAATTTCATTTATTAACAACCATCTACTATGTACTCAAAACCCCAAAGTCACCAAAAAAAACTTATTATCTTTACCAACAAAGTGTAGAATATTCTAAACCTGTTATCATATTACTCATTCTATACGTATGCAACCTCTTTTGTTGACTTTTTCACAAGCATGTCATATTTAGCAAATTCAATATTAAAAATAAAATAAAAATTTATATAGAAAAACAAATATCTTATAACTAAAAATCTGACCCGGTTTTATCTTTTTTCACATCGACGCTTCCCATAAAAATGATCTTCCCCAATTCTGGATTCCATTCAAATTATTGCCATTACACTATGGACCACCATATACACCCCAATTTATCTCAATTCTTCAAACTTAGACTTTTATCATTCTTGCCCCAGACTTAAAATTGTAGTTTGTTTCACCCCTGTACTTCAAAATTGTATTATTCTTCTTTTCTCCTGGACATCTAAATTGTATTACTGTATTTTTCCTAAACATCAGAATCATAGTCTATTTCCTCAGACCTCGAAACCCTATTATTTTTATGTCTTAGTTTACAATAAATTCATTAAAACGTACTTACGTTTAAACGGCAATTATAATCTTCATATTCGCACTCATTTTATTTCACTTTTATAATTATTACGTATTACTTTGTTTTAATGGCAACGCACTTCGGCCTTCGTTGAGTTTAAAACTGACTTTCTTATCAAGGTGCTTGCTAATATATTCTCGAATTCCCACTCCATCCGTGGGTATGGTCTAGAACTCGTCGCTTGTTTCTGACCAATCAAATAATTTCATTTAGAGCAGTTTCTGATGTAATGCTCCACGATTCCCCATAATCACAACCTGCCCGCAGCTGTCTTTCGTTATCAACATGCTGTATTTTGATAGATTACTTGCTTTTCCATAAACAACTGATACAACTCGACCTTAAATTTTCATGTTTACATGCGATTCACGCAAATTTTTAATCATTTCTCTTATCAAAATGGTTAGATCTTTGTACGCATTTATATTAACTACCTGAAACTCTATTTCTATATCCGTATTAATTTAATCGTCTGGAACTCTTTTTTTAATGCGTGTCTAATTACACTTTATCATTTATTTCTAAATATACGCGTGCTTCCACTGAAAAATAACCTTATTTGTTTTACCTAAATTAACTAAACTTTATCTACAGGGTATTTAATATTTACTATCTACTTAATACATGTATTTCTCATTCTTACGCCAACTATGCGTCTTCCTATGTTTACCTGCGTCGCCCAAAAACTATTTCTACTTTATATACAGGGTGTTGACTACTTACTATCTACAAACTATGTCTATTTCTTAATTACTTTACTATAATGTGCACCTTTAAACAACCCCTTATCACAGCAATATATATATATATATATATATATATATATATATATATATTCTTCTGCCTACAACTTTTACTTTTGGTTGTTTACTCCACACAAAATTTGCTACACGACTTTTGTCGTCGTCCCTATTTTAGTATTTAATAAATGACTTCTATTTGAGGTGCTTTAGCAACGTTTGGTTGGTTATTTATTTACTGTTTACTATATATTATGCCTCGACTATATGAAACCTTAATCTCAGGGTGTTCACCTTACTCACCGTGAGTTCAATCGTGAGTAGATGTGCACTACCCAACCAAACTGCACACTCGATTGTTTTACCACTTTTTTAATGCACTGATTTACTATATATGCCAAATTTTAACAGATCAATGTTGCTTGGTGCCAAATTAATTTATGTAAACTATTTATGACTTTAATTTTGACGTTTTAAGATATTCACGGTACTTACCTGAATTATACCGCGCTGAAGGCCTTCTTTGTACTGCTGGCTCAAGATCGTATTCACCGTACGCACCTTCACAAGGATTCTCAATCGTAGTCCACTTGCGTATTGCCTCCAGGTGTTCTTAACCAATTTCGTTGACCCCAAATCTGAAATAATTTTACCCCAATTTAGAATTTAAAAAAAACCGTTGTATCTACTTCCCCTGCGTTAATTCTTCCTCGTAGTATACTGCTCTCCTGTTTCCCTACTTCGTATTCCAATTAATCCTCTCCTTGCTCAATCCAAATCAATCCAGCCGTCCTATTTTAAATCAATCCTTGTCCTGCTATTCCTTTAATATCCACACGATGTCCTTACTGCCGTTAATCTGCTCAAATCACTCCAAAAATTATCAATATCGTCGTTGCCTTCTATATCCACTCAAATCTCCTACTGCCGTTAAACCAAATCTTCCCAAATCCAACACCAATCTTGCTCAAACCTAAATAATCGTCGCTTTTCCCGTCGCACTAGTAACCACTCTAAATCTTCTTTAATACTCGTTGCCTTTATACTCTCGATGCTTCTTATTACTCTCACTTTGACTAAATTAAACTCTTTAATTCACATAAACTTTTTATTTCAATAAATATTTGTACAACTTTTAACGCAGGTTTTGTAAAACACGTCTTTATCTGAACATAATCGAAATTAGAATTTTTTTATTTATTTCGCTTAGCGATAAGATCAACAACCTTAGCTTACTTGAATTACAATTCTAAAACATACAATATCCAATAACAATTCGTCTTTCCTTTCGTGTCCAAAATACCTTCACTACAGTCTTTATAATATTCTTAATTTCTACTATTGGTCCAAAAACACTTCACAATTCTTCAATAACCTTTTATATATCTATTCACTTTTAAGTTTGATTTTACAATTCGTCCAAAAGTTGATTCTATTAAAAGAAAAGCCAAAATAATTTACACGACCTGGACGCTTTGTTGGTTGCAGATATCCATAAATGCGTTCGGCTTTCCGACGGCAAATGTACTTTCACTGGCTCATAAAATATCAACTCAGTATAAAACCTTAAGTACCGTGCATTGTATCAACGTCATAAAGTCATGTTGTCTACCTTTTGGCACATATGTTTCAAACTAAAATGGTACATACTTTAGCATATGTAAAGTACAGCAAAATATAGTTTTTTAAATTATTAGATCTGATATATTAACCCTGTTGTTTGGCATACACCCCTATTAACACAAATCTACCCTTAGAAGCCTTGTACCCCCCTACATAATATTATATATATATATATATATATTGCCGTGGAACTCGGGTAAAATCCTCACCAACAAAAATATTTTCGAAAATTTTATAAAATTTTCAAAACTCGAAAATTCAAAATTGAATAATACAAAAAACTATTTCTTACCCGTTTTCCTCACTTCCTCGGTTGAATTGCCAATTTTCTGCACCTGCTTCCGGCTAGCTCATTTGAACCTCCTCTTGGGTATCTAGATTCACACGCATATTCTCAATCGTACACACACACACACTCGCAATAAAACCACAAAATACAACCAACATACAATCTTTTATTTATTACTATTTACAAATGAAATTCAATATTGTCCATATTTCATTGATCACGTTACACTTCCGTAAATCTTATTCTGTAATGTCCTGTATTTTATTTTAAAATCATCAAACACATAAAATGTACCCTGAGTAAATGGGCCTTGAATAATACCTTCTCTAAAATTCCTTCCTTATAATTTATTTTGTTTTTAATCTAAGTAAACTCTGGGGTATGGTGAGCTCATGATAACCCAGCTAATTCTGCATAATGTATGCCCTTCTACTTTGCATTAAAAAAAACAAAGCCATGTACTCTTCACAAAAATTTCACGTTCTGATGGAACGTTAAAAAGCTTTATAGACACCTTCAAATTTCTAGTTAAATACCATAATAAAGTTATTTACACGTATTATGTTCAATACGTAAATAATCCACACTACCTTGAAAAACACTCTCATACGTCACCCAATATTCACAGTTTATAAGAATCATAATTTCAAATCGTTACCTGGAAATTTCTAGACGATCTCCGCTGTAGATGATGGTATGTATTTCTTCTATCTGGTCTGCAGGCCGTTTCTCGCTGTTACTAGACGAACTCCATCTAAGTTGAACTGCTAACGCTGCCTTCCCGGCGTAACCAAATTCCAAATTCCATTTAAACATACGTCTTTCACAATTATTTACTGTGATCTACGTCACTTAATGCCCCGACACGAGTTGGTTAAAAATTATAGGTAATACCTCAATTAAAAATGTAATCTCGGCACACTAACAGCGTACTAATTAAGAGGCTACCACCATGCAATACAATTTAAATAATTTTATAATATATATATATGATACGTCGTTTGGAGCGATCGAAATCTTAAGGGCCTTCACCACGTTGTCCAAAAACATTTATACACTTCGAATGTAACCTCTCCATACCTACCTAACGCGAAATCCCCATCTAAAACAACACATTCTTAAAATTTTGCACTCCACCAATATTTAATCCCGCGAAATTTAGCACGTCGTTATAATATTTTTCAGAAAACTACGCTACCCTATCCTCGTGTTTGTTTCAAGTCAGACTAACCATATTGACCAATCGTAGACCTACTGACGCTTCACAAAACCCGCCTATGCAACCGTTGTCCCATGCTTATGCGTTTTCTACGTCTCTTTCTAACCTGGTTTGAGTGGTACAAAATCGATATTTCTGTTTATTTGCTATCTACACCACGTGAACTTACTACGTGATTTAAATAACCCCTTATTAGTATTTCCAGAGAACGCATGCGACCGTTTACTGATATTCGTTGAACTTGTAGCTTTATCTTTAAAAATTACGTAGAAGCTGACATTTACAAAACACGCAGGTGTTTAATTACCTGACGCTTCAACACAACACTTCTACGATTTGGAGTTCGGCGTATTTCTACCCTACTGATATATTTGTTTGTTAGCAACGCGTCTCATCATGGTATTATTGGGTTTTTACGCTTTTATGCATATTATACAATAATAATCGTTCAATTAAATTGAATTAAATTAATAAATTAATGGCATTGGCTTCTACCATTTAATTTCTTTGCAAACCTACTAAATATTTATCATTATTTGTACAATTTGATTAATACCCGTTACTTAAAAATGAATTAACTAATATAACTTTCGCACGTAATTTCTGGTTGTTCCTTTATACAGGGAGTTTTGAAATTGTTTCTTTTTATATTTATTTTTGATCTTTTAAAACCATTATAATATATATATATATATATATATATATTGTAGTGGTTTTCAAGGGTTAAAAGTAAATATAAACAAAGCAATTCAAAACACCCTGTATAAAGGAAACAACCAAATTTACGTGCGAAATTTATTCAGTTAGTTCATTTTAAGTAACAGGTATTAACAAAATTTTACAAATAATGATTAAAATTTAGTAGGTTTGCAAAGAAATAAATTGTGAAGCCAATGCCATTAATTTATTAATTTAATTGAGTTTAATAGAACGGTTATTTACGTATAATATGCATAAAAGCATGAAAATCAATAATACCAGGTGAAACGCGTTGCTAACATAAACAGCCGTTGGATATAAAATACGTTGAAAGAAGCTCCTAGAAATGTTACTTAAAACGTTCGTTAAAATTGAACACCTGCAGGTTTTGTAAATGTCAAGTTCCACTTATTTTGTGTAGATAAAGCTCAAGATTTTAGGTATATTGTACAAACGGTCGGATGTTTTCGCAGTAAACGCTAATAAGGAGTTATTTAAAGCACGTAGGCAAGTCCACGTGAGGTTAGATAGCAGATGGACAGGAATATCGATTTCTACCACTCAAACAAGGTTAGAAAGAGACGTAGAATATGCATAAGCAAGGGACAGCGTTAGTATAGGCGGGATTTGTAAGACGTCAATGCATAGACTATTGGTCGATATCGTTAGTGTACATCAGACAAACACGGGAATATTGAATGTTAATTTTTCAGAAAATATCGTAACGACGCGCTGAATTTCGAGGATTTAGAAAACGGTTGAACCCAAAATTTTAAGAAATATTATTGTATATGAAGGACTTCGGGTGAAATGCGGCCGAGAGGTGGCATCGGAAATTGTATAAATACTTTTTGAAAATGAATAAAAGTCCCTTAGTATTTTGATCGCTTCAGACTACGTACGAAAGTTACCACGAGCTTGTAAGTATAGAAAATTATTTTAAATTAAATAGCACGGTGATAGCCTCATAATTTGTACGCGGATTGTGCCGAGTTTAAATTTTATTGAGGAGTCACATACATTTTTTTAACAAACTCGTGTAGTGACGTTATGTAACGTGAATTAAATTAAACAATTATCAAAGAAGAGTAATAATTGGATTTGGAGTTGGAGGTAGCGTGTATGAACAGCCTTGCAGCACAGCTTAGAGGGTGTGCAACTACAAATAGCTAGAGGCGGGAGCAGAGCAAAGCGAAACAACTATACGGCATCATCAACGGAGCAGGGATCTTCAAGAAATTCCAGGTAACGCTTTAGAATTTGTTGTTGTTGATAAACTATGAAGGTTATTGTAAGGGGTGAGAGTGAACTATGATGGTATTTTACATTATTTGGAGTTTTGAAAGTAATACGTATAACTAACTTTTATTGTGGTATTTAACTATAAAGCTAAAGGTGTATATAAAGCTGATTAATGTTCCTCAGGAATTTAAATATTTTTTTGTTATGAGTACATGGGTTTATGTTGTGTTTGTAATAAGAATATGCCAAGTAAAGAGCATACATTAATCATAATTAACTGGGTTATTATGAGCTCACCATACTCCAGAGTTGCCTAATTAAAATTAATTATAAATACAGAAAGAAAGATAAGGTATTATTTAGGGCCCATTTACTCAGGTTACATTCAATGTGTTTGATATTGCTAGTTAAAATTCTGGACTTTACGAAATAGAATTTATTGAGGTGTAACTTGACCACTGAGATGTATGTAATTTTGAAGTTTTATTTGTAAATAGTGGAAAATAGATATTGTATGATTGTTGTATTATTTTGTGGTTTTATTGTGAGTGTGCGTGAACGATAGAGAATATGAGAGTGAATCTAGGTATCCAAGAGGAGGTTCAACTGAGCTAGCCGGAAGCAGTTGAAGAAAGCAATTCAACCGAGGAAGAGAGGAATCTGGGTAAGAAATTAATGTTTTTTTAAAAATTTTCTATTGTGAGCAAATTTTCGATTTGTTTTAAATTGATAATTAGAGGGGTTCGATTTTAATCCCAGTAACATAGCAATCTTATGACGGCCCAACGTTGCGGCTCGATTGATTTTGAGCGAGTTCCAGAGCTTAATCCCAGTAGCACACCAATATATATATATATATATATATATATATATATATATATATATATTGCTGTGAAACCTACAAAATCCGTGAACTACGCTTTTCGAATCGAGCCTCACGAATTGAGCGTCAAGAATGCTGTGAAACCAAAAGCTATTCATTACCTTAACTGTGTTGGTCCATTGACTTTCTTCTGTTAATCGCCTCGGCTGCTCCTCTAGATAACTTTCATCCTCATACATAAAAAAAACAAACACATTCCTACCACAAACATCAACGTTAACTCTATTTACATCAATATTCACAATACATTAAAATTTCAAAATTAAAATTCAGCATAAATTTTAATATCAGAAAATTTCAAAATTAAATTCATTATCATTTTAATGTGCATCCAGAATTAAAGTTCTTGTAGGATGCCTACTAATTACTATAACAATATATGCAGACCGGAGTCTGAGTACAAAGGAGCATCTACCACCCTTTACGTTAATTAACCAGGTTCGTCTAATTGAGCTCAAAGACATACCCAAATTTTCATCATAATCCAGAACATCAATACTAAATACCCCTTTCTACTTAAACAAGCAAATTTCACCTTAAAATTAAAATTTTATTGTTAGTACAATTTCACTACTGTCCATTTTAAATAAACAAATTATAAAGTTATTCAACACACCCCAAAATATCAAAGTTCGAACAAAATAGTATAATTTACCTGAAGGTTACTGCACTCGTAGCTTCAATGTACATCGTCCCTTTGTTAATTACACCATTCCAACTGGGTTATATTTACGGCTTCTGATTCTCAACGCTTTTAAAATTTTCTCCATCACCATTTATTTAAAGTTGTTCCTGGGCTTTTCCGGAACTCATCTGTGTATATCTGAACCTTGTTTTGTGGATCCAGACACGTTTATGCACCATTTAATTATTAATACCCCCGAAAAGTAGCAAAGAAATTCATACTTCTTTCACCAATATACGCCAAAACTGCCTACTTTTGTGTATTCATTTGTCGTTGTAAATTTTACTAATTGGTACAGTGATACTAACTTTATTACCTTGTATCTTCTTTTCTAAGTGCACTAAAGTACATTTATTGTAGCACGTAAAGAACAAGCTGTTTTACATCACAAAAGTATTCGAGCAAACTGTTTAAAATTATTTAATCAAAACCGGAAAACTAAAAGCACTGTTTAACGCGTTGAATCAAGTCGAAGATCTAAGAGAGCTTGTTCATATTCCCTGGGTATATATAGAGGTTAGCCTGTCTGTCGGTCGAGTCTCCAAAACGGACAATTCTAAAGAATTTCGCCTGCTATGTTCCCATTCCGCAGCCCGGCATGCGATTTTACGAATTTTGCACTCGCCCCAGTTAAATCTCAGAAATTTCAACACGGCACGCAACGTCTGGAAATAACTAATTGAATTTTATACAGAAATGTTATTTTACCTCTCAAATTTTGCCTTTTACTTTCAACCAATCGCAACCCTATGACGTTGCTCTACTCACGCCTTTTACTATATGTGCCTCGGTCTTGCGCATATTATCTGTCTCTATCTACCCTGTTCTTATTAGTGCAAATTGATATTCCTTATTATCGATTATTTCAGTCCATGTGGACTATCTAGGTTAAATAACCCCGTATCGCGCCTTCCCGTGAATATTAAGCCACGGTTTCTCCAAGATTCTTTGTAACCATTAATTATCTGCAACATTTACGCAGAATGAGCCTTTTAAAAATACGCAGGTGTTCAAACATAATATTACTTCTCAGAGCTTTATTTCATGGTATTTTATTGGGTTTTTACAAGTTTTTATAGATATTGTCTGTTACTAACGGTTCAATTAACTCCAATTAAAATAATACCCTTTAGTTTTTAGTGAATCCTAATTAAATATTCAATTATTATCAGTACATTTTTGTTTAATACCGGTTACTTAAAATAGACTTAATTAATATAAATTTTGCACATAATTTCTCTTTGTTTCTTTACTAGGAATAATTAAATTACATGTAGTGTTTTCTAATACTGCTTCCTTTTATATAAAGCGTCTTATAAATAATTTAAATCTCTTATTTTTAATGAACCGAATGAAATTTTTATGCTTCACGGTTTTTTTTTTTTTTTTAATAACGCGTACCTTTTCCCAAAGCTTCTACACGGTGATTAAAATTATTTGATGTGATTATTTAATTTTCTACCCTGGTCTAAATATGAGTAATATATATATATATATATATATATATATATATATATATATCGTTCTATATATATATATATATATATATATATACATATATACGTATATATGTTGTATATACTGTATTTATTACGTATATATACATTGTATATATTGTAATTATTACGATAATTTTATGTACTGAATTTTGTATTTACATTGATACGCTGTGGTTTTTAGAGCTGTAATTGGGTAATTTTTCTTTGTGTAATTCATATGGGGAGAGACCTAAAAACTACAGTTCACTTTTTTAAGAAGTAATTTTTTTATTCTTCTTGAAATACATGTACTCTGGTTATTGATTTTGTTTATTGTTTTTTTTTTGGTATACTACAATGCTATGTCTAACCAAAATGTTATTTAGAATAATTATAATTAATTTCTTTTCCTTATTTCAGGCTTTCCATTTAGATAATTTTTTTTGTATGTGTATACCCCGCCCACTCACCAATTGAACCCGATCATACTTACCTTTCTTTCTTTGTTTTTTATGCTAGACTACGTCGATGTACGTGGCATAAATTTTGACGCCCTGATGTGGGGCTCCGAGTTTGTTTTAGTTAATTTTTGGCTCCGATTTTGGTTGATTAACTGGCCCAATTCTTGTTTGTTGTTACTGCCCGATTTTCGACATTACCCACTTTTCTCGGCCTGAGGCTACTTTTTTTTCTTTCTTTACTTTTGTCTTTTGGCTCTTTTCTGTGCCCCACATGCGATTCGATCTTCTTTATTTCTTGTGTGGGTTTGATCTTCTTAAATTTTGATTTTGTTTTCTTTTTTGATCGCTAAGTATCATTGGTTGCCTCATTTCAGATTATCGGAATTGTGCTTTCGCCGATAATTCTAGCCCGTTGAAATCGCTGGCGCCCTATTCCTATTCCTAATTTCTATTTTGTTATTTTTTTGGTTCTTGTACTTGTTGATTGGTGTTGTTCTTTTTGGATTTTCTTTTTTTTCTTCCTCGTTCTTTTTGTTCCACATTTCTCTCCTTTTTTCCTGTGGCTGATGTTACTTTCTGATAGTCTTTGTGCTGACGTGGTATATTTTTCGATTCACTTTTTGTGGTAGGTGCTTTCTAATCCATTTTTCTTTTCTTCGGAAACCACGACTTAGCCGACTATAGGTCTAGTTTGCTGTTCTTTTCTTTGGTTCTTCGTTTGTTGCGATTTTTGGATACCACAGCTTGAAATATTATGATTTTTTTCTCTATCCAGCATTCTTGTTTCCTAGCTTAGTGTGAGGTTTGACACTTTTGTCATTTTGGCTGTTACTGTTGGTTTTCTTCCTCGTTTCTTTCCTTTACTGTTGGTTTTTCTGCAGGAAACCAATCTTCCTTTGAGGCCGAAGACTTTTCTGTTTCTTTTCTGAAGAAACATCAGTCCCTTGATGACTTTGCCAGTGTTGGCGCCATTCTACCTTGTCCTCGGTGGTTGCTACCTTCTACTTTTCCTTTTCCTATATCCTCTAATCTTTTTGATTTAGTCTGGTATACTGGTTCTTTGAGCCGGTCTTAGAAGTATAAAAAGAATAATAAGAAATTGCTCGAAATGTTTTAGATTTTCTTTCCGATCTTCTCAACAGATCATGTCAGATTTGCTAAAAGATAAAGTGAGAATTTGTCGTCCGTTTCAAGGCGTTGGCGTTGATATTGGCGGCTTCTTTTACATTAAAACTTCAAAACTCCGAAAGGCGTCGGAAATCAAATCATATCTCGCCGTGTTTGTGTGCATGTCCACAAAGGCTGTTCACATGGAACTCGTCGTAGTTCTTTCCGCTGAATCATTCATAATGTGCCTAAAACATTTCATAGCTTGAAGAGTGGGTATTTCATCAAGGACAGATGAAACTTGCTAAAAGTGGAACAAAGAAAGACTATCAGACAAAATAGGTATGGGACGGAGGCAGGTATAGTTTTGAATATTAGTTAGACAGGGTAATGCTTGGTTACTTTTACAGGTGGTTAACAAGCGCCACAAGAAAGGGTTATTTGGTAAAGTATGAATTAGAGTGGGAAAGGAATACAATGTGTTAATATAGACATATTTTGAGTGGGGTTATTGTGTCTGTTTGACATGCAAGTAGTTAACTAAACAAAGAGAGATTATTTTGGCAGAATTAGTAAAAGAAAAAAAGACATACAAAGCTTGTTAAGCTTGGGGTTCAGACTAGGCAGTGGGATGAGAACAGACTGAGGGGTAGACAAAGTAAGGAATAGGAAATTGAGGGAGTATGTTGAAGGGAGACGGCTATAATATGTATTATGGGAGGCGTGTTTCAACATTAACATTTGCCAGTAGGGCTAAATTTCGAAGAAGTAAGTGTCCGTTGCGAGATATACGGAGAAAATATCTACGTGAGCGGGTTTGTGTCGGAGCAAAATTCCAGGATTTGGATGGCCGTTGATCTTTTGGTGTAGAAATTTCGAAGAAGTGGGTGAACGTTAAATTGTGGGTTTTAAAAATTGTGTAACCGTTGGAAATTTACTGAGAAGCCTTGTTTGTTTATATTGACGGATTTTGCAAGAATTTAGAAGCTTTAGAGGGGCAGAAAAGCCTATATAAACACAAGCAGTTGGGTTAGTGCTCTCTTCTCTTTACGCTCTTACTGCGTCGTTAACTATTACGCTAGTAGTAGTGAACGAGATTACAGCTGACTTGTCTACAAGTGATATCAGCCTTCGAATACAGTTTGAGATATAACTGACACCAGTGGCGTTGAGTTTCGACTAGCAGTCAGCAAATGTATTATAAAAGGTTTTAAAGAAAGAAAATGAGCTGCAGGCTTAAATAAGTACGTACAGGCTGCGTGATATTTTGTTGGATGCATAGCATGCACATTAAATGGAGTAGAGACCGATGGTAGAACGATTTGATTGTTTACCTACCGTAAACGGGATCTGTAGCAGAATTGGGAGAATTTGATTGTATCTGGTAGTCTAGAGGATAGAGTAGCAGCTTGCAGTTACGGCTGGTGCAATCCTGATTGGGGGATGTTCCTGAAGGCGCAGCTACTGATAAAGGCCAAAGACGTCGATGGTATGAGGGCAGATCTATGAGCAGTAGAAATCCAGGTAACGGATGTTTATTAAAATTTTCTCTTTGTGTTTAACTGGTGTGGAATGATTTTTGTACTTTATGAACTAAAAGTAACAGAATCCAAAACAGTTAATGATTAAACATTTATGATATTATTTTACAAAATTTTTCTTATGTGGGAATTTAAGTTATTAAAATGATTGATGTTCTATTTTATTATGTGCAAGGTAAAAGGGACTTTTTGTAATTTGTTGTGCTGAAATTAGCACGAGTGGTTGAAGGTTTTACTATGAGCTCGTATTAAGCCAGGGGTAACGTAAGGTTGGTGGCAAAGCCCTGTTACTTTTAATGATTTTTAATCTGGGTAATAATGTGATATAAATGTATTATTTAAAAAAAAAGGAAGCATGTAATATAATTGATCTGTGAATTAGATGTTGATGATGATTTTTGGTGTATAATTTTTCTCTAAATAAATCTAGGAGAGTTACCGGAGCAGCTTTTTGTGGAGCAGTTAGTTGTAATTTCAGACAGCAGCAGAGCAGCAGTGGCAAACTATACTGTTGGAGATGAAAATTGAGTTTTCTTACTTTTGTGCTTTAGTAGGAAAATAGCTTGAAAACTTAATCAAACGCTCAAAGCTTAAGTAGCAGAGTAACCTCGCAAGAATTAATGTCGAATCAAATTGAGGGGATCTAATCAAGAGTAAACTCGGAGAATTAGATGGCAAACTAAGCGAGGGACATGAAATTATAGAGATCGTAGAATTTTATAACGCCCAATGTAAAATATTGCGGTGTAAATTTTAAATAGTTCTTTGGTAGAGAGAAGTGGACTGTATATAAAATTAAGTGATAATTTACAAACAATATATAATTAATGTTTTTAATAAGTTCAAGCGTTTACTAAAAGCACTCACCTGTTGATTACGAAGCCGTGCCAATGAAAAAAACGATGTAATATCTACTCTGCTTTTGCGGGTGTAGCGAAGCACATTTACGACAAGCGGTTCATAATTAGGAGTTTTACGTAGAACGTAACAGCGATGCGGACTGTTTGAACGACAAATCGATTCTCTTAAGCTTTGTGGATTTTCCAGTCAATACTGTTCTTGCACATGCGGAATAACACAGAGTTTTATTACTCGCGGCACTTGTTGGCGCGTGCTTCCAGTAAAACCATGAGAATTTTACTAACAAATTTAAATATACCGAGGCGAACGTAAAATAATCAACAAACTCAGTGTATAATGAATGTAGCTTTAATTATTTACACTATAAACGGAACACCCAAATTGACGAATGTGCGAGTCCGAAATGAAAATTCCTGCGAAGAGATAGTGATGGGCGATATAGAATACATGCACTTTTTAGAAAAGGTTGTCGTTCGCTGTTGAAAACAAAAGTGGTATTTTTCTCCATAGTTTTGTTTATCTTATTAACACCGTTTATTTACATTTCCAATGTTCCACTCGAAGGTACTACATTGGCCAGGAGGTGAGTTTTTTGTTGCCTGGAAATTTAGAATTTTGCCGAATCCTTGCCATTTCAGGCAAGGTAGGGATCTTTAACGTGCGTGACAACACTCACACACGGGACCTCCATTTAACCTCTCATCGAAACGAGGGCGTATTTTTGTAAAAAATGCTCACCTGCCATTTTTTAAGCAATCGGCCAGGATTTGAACCCAGGAAGTTGGGATCCGTAGTCTTACGCTTACTACATTGATCCACGGCGACGCCTTATCTTATGAACACTGACAATTTTAGGGATCTTTCCACAAACAAGTGTTTGTTTGGTGTTTCAAAGATGGTAACATGTTCAAGTAAGATATGACATGATGGGCAGTGTTACCCAGCAGTTTTAGTCCTACAATAACAGGCGTGTATGAAGTGATGGACAATGTTTAAAATGATGAATTATTGCTTTGTATTTATATGCATGCCACTAATTTTATAACAACTAATGGGGTGTTGTGACTTTCCTTTTTTTTATAAGCATATCTTTTTAATGGAAGACTGTATTGAAGACTGAATCAACCGCAAAATACTATAATTAAAAAGATTTTGCTTAAATTAATACTCGAATATGAAAAATATGGCAAACTTTAACTTGAACTACTTTGTAAAATCTTCTAGAGCGAATCGGTATTGAAGTTTTTCTTTTTTTGACCCCTCCCCCCTTCTACGAGTAGTTAGTTACAACGGCATTCTTCCGGTCCCTTTTATGTTTGGAAATCGGTGCGGACTAACTAAGTTGCTTTCGTTGCTCTCTTCCTTGTCCACCTGGTATACCTTAACATATTTTGACGCCCTACGTGGACCTCGAACTCACAAACCGGAGAGTAAGAGCCTCATACTCTTACGACTGAGCTTGCTGGGCATAAGGGACGCAACTGTCCTAATTGTCAAAATTCTTTAAACCGACAGGAGGGTCTTCGAATCGCGTTGTCGACCCTTTCATTTTCTTGATCTCGAATTTTCCTGTTCTCGATCTCAATGATCAATACCGCTACGTCTTAGATTTTGTGTGCGAATGTTCGTGGCGACAAACGCTCATATCTTTCAGTCCAAAATTTTAGAAAATTCTCTACTGGTCTTTTGGACTCCAAAGTCACTCGTACTACTCTTGCTAGTCTCGTTTGGCAGCGCTTACGTTTTATAAACTTCCCTCTATATGCTTTCTCTTCTTATTTCTGTAGTTTTGCTGATAATTCTAAATGTAACAGCCTAGGTTCCGTTTTCCTTCTCTTCAAAATTCCGTCAATACCCTAGACCCTGTTGTTATTCCTGAAATTGCTCACCAGCTTATTCTGGGTATCGACTTTTGGAAGTCGGTTCAATGTGGTCTTAATTTTCACGATAGCCTATGAACCGTTGCTCCTCCTTCCTCATTGGTAATCACCACTTTTGATCCTGCCTACATTGTGTGCATCTTATTCCTGAACAACAACATATTTAGATTCCATTATTTCCACTACCTTTTCCAAACAGCTTCTTGGTCTTATTTGCACCACCCTAGTCTAAAATCATATCCATGTGTCCGCAGAACCTATCAAACAATGCCTACTATCCTCTTTCTCGTTCTTTTCTTAAATATTTCGAACTCGACGAAAGGCTCCGTCTTAGAGTTGTCGAACCTTCCACCAGTCGCTGATCCAGTCTTATTGTCTTAGTGAAAAAAAGCGACTTCCATAGGTTCCGCATTGATTTCCGCAAAGTCAACCAAGTCACTCAAAAGAATGCCAGTCTTCCTCCTTATATCTCCACTATCCTAGATCGTTTTCGTGATGCTCGTTTTCTTTCTCCCTAGATATTTGTTCCGCCTACTGGCAAATCCATCTCGCTTCCGAATCTAAACCTATCACTGTATTCACCGTCACTCATCGTGATTTGTTCCAATTTTGCAGCCTCTCCTTCGGACTCAATAATTCTCCCGCTACCTTCCAGCGCATTATCGACCAAGTCATACGTCTTAACCTTAAACCTTTCAGCTTTACCTACCTTGACGTTTTATAATAATTATCATTTCCTTCGACGAACACTTCTGCATCCTTGACATAGTCCTATCGCGTCTCTTGCTTGCTGGCCTTTCCTTTCGTCAGGCTAAATGCCATTTTTGTCTTCCTGGACTCCGTTATCCCGGTTACGTCGTTAACCGAGATAATTTACTTGTCGTTCCTTATAAAGTGTCCGCTATTTTCAATATCCCTCCTTTTTCCTATGTCCTAGAAGTCCGAAGACTGACTGGCATGACTAATTGGTACCAGCGGTTACCCTTACTTTCCCATTTTCTAACATCACCCGTAAAAATGTCTCTCTTTTCTGGTTTCCTGATTGCCAGTCCGCATTTATTTCCCTTATATCAATTAGTTTCCGCCCCCATCCTTTCATGCCCTTTACTATCCAAACTGATGCCTTTCACTTTAGTTTGGGTGCCATCCTAAGCCAGACGTCCTCAGAAAGTCAGAAAGTCGCTAGTTACATCAGTCGCTTGCTTTCCAAGCCTGAGCACAATTACTCAGTTACTGAGAAGGAGTGCCTGACTGTGCTGTAGCGATTGAGAAGTTCCGGCCGTTGTCGATGATACCCACTTTTCTGTCATTATCGGCCACCAGTGCCTCCTTTAGCTCAACACTCTCCAAAGTTCTTCCGCTTGTTTAGCCCACTGGTCCCTGCGCGTCCAGCAATATGACTTTCCTATTATCCACCGTAAAGGTGGATACTGATACTGATACTCTTCTTCATTATGTTCCTATCCTCAAGCCCACCTCTCTTTCGGCGTGTTACAATTTTGAATATTTTGGTTTTATGCTTCGTCGAGTTGGTTTCGTTCGTGCTATTCATCTGGACAGTTAGCGCAGTTGAAAGTTGGCGATGAGTTGTTTTCCCTAGGTTCGTGTTAGAGCACCCTCTTGGGCTTGTGGGACGGATTCTTTATACAGATTCTTTTGCTTAGATTGGCCAAGTTTTTGACACACAAAATAAACTGTTGTCTCAAAAACCGCTAGCTTGATCCTATTGCAGTATAAAAAGTTGGTGATTAGGTATGTCTTGATGCAGGTAGTTTTCTGACATCACAGTTTGAGAAATTATTGAAAGTTTTAATTTTAACTTACCTTCATCGGGGAGCTACCTATTAAATATGCAATAGCGATAATTATAGTCGTGATCCACTGAAGCTTTTATATTTCAGAGCTTTCGTTCAGAGCTGCAGCAAACGTTTTCAGTTGACTTAAGCATGGAGTTGTTCTGACCCTTTTGGTTGATGAGTAGAAACTATTAAGTGATCAAGAAGTTCAATACGACTTATATCACTAAATGTGTTGCTTTGTAGAGAACTCGCGAACCGTGCATGCGTGATGCAGTGAATGTTAGTCAAACGTGGTGAGGATAGTCTTAGTAGTAAATCAAAGAATAAGGAAGCCACTACAAGGAAATAGCTAGAGCGATGGGCCGGGCAACCACGGGAAGATGGGCATACATACCGATACCAAATGTACAGTACTGGGCAGAGATAAAACATGGACGGACGTATTTGTACATAATCCAGGTATTAACGGGCATTTTAGTAGTTACTTACAGCGGTTCAAAAGAGCTACCACGCTCTGTACAAACCAAAGCGCTGACCTGAGTCATACCCTATTCGCCGTGCAGGTGGGAGCAAAAAAAGACTCGCTCGAAACAGATTGGGATTAAACATGGGCAAAATGGTCAACAAGATGATGGGAGGATGTTATACTATTACTAGAGAAATACTAAAACAAAAACAAATTGTTGATAGAAAAGGAATAAATAAATCCGCAGACAAGAAAAACAGTTTGTGATCAATGGACAACAAAGATATCAGACTGTAGATGCTTTGACTAGAGATTGAGGAAAGAGAAAGAGAAAGGCGTTTAGAACGGTAGGGCCCTGTACACAAAATCAGGTACAAGGGAATTTCACACTCCCCCGGTAATTGATGCTGCAAGGCCAGCCAGAGAGACAGGCATGACGTTTCTACGAGATACATATCCCCCAAATCAAATATATGTATAATTAGATGGAATTATCGAATCTTAATTTAACTTACAACATTGTGTGAATGAGGGATAGATGATAAAGGGTTGATAGAAGTCAGACAGAAGACGTGAGATCGGATGTAAGTACATTGTATTCCAGACGCAACGTGAGACTGCAGGTGCAGGTTACAGCAGGTTATAAAACTGCAATTACTAGAATTAAGATTGTTACTTTGTAATGTATAAATGAATAAAGAAATAAGCAGACATGAGCTCTGCAATTCTCACAAGCAACGTGAGCGGCAGGGACAACATAAATACCTTGGTGAGCCCAAGGAGGTCAATCAGTTTTGAGCCTCACAACTTTAGCATTGTTGGTTGTTCAGGCTATTCGCCCTAATTTAGTTCATTTAATTTCAACTTCGAATATTTTTCTAACAGTAGTTGTAAATTAAATTTCAATTGTAATTCAGCTTAAATAAATCTTGTTAGAAGAGTTTTGAAAGACTTTTTAAAAAGGCAGCTCACAAGGCCCAAAGCTTAACTGGCACAGTCGGATCGGATTCAGAAGGGCACTAGGAAATCCAAATTCGAGGAACTGGTGGTCTGGAATATCAATTCTTAATCTGGAAGAACAAACAATAAAATTTGGACAAGGTACAAAATCGACCAAGCCTAAAGAAGGAAAACATATGAAATTGGCAATGAAAATTATGTAAATTTATTTATCTTAATCATTTTTCTTTTCAATTATTGATATTAGCTACTAAGAATTTTATACAATTTCATTATCGCAGTTTATTATTTCTGAAAGAATTTACTCAGAGAACTTATTTTTAACAAGAGAATTATAAAGACGCATTTTTATGCACAAATTACTACAAATTATCACGACAAATAAAACTATTTATTTAACAAGTCTAAAAGTTTAGAATATATAAATAAAACGCAATTCTTTTATTACAGCAAACGATTCAATGCTCAACACATTTTTATAAAAGCTCTATAATTAAATACTTTAGCATTAACGGAAGTATATAATTATATAAAACGTTTCTGCACTTTATTGTAACAAAACGGTTTACTCATCACTAAAATTAACATTATTCAGAAAACTTGAAACCTTATAATTAGACATTTTTAAGACAACGGAATTGTATAATTATAAAGAAGTATTCACGCACTTATTAATGCAACACCTACAGGGACAATTATAGCAACTTAATTACTCAGCAAGTCTGAAATAAAACGTACAATTATAACGCAGTTATTACGAGAGATTATTGCTAACATAAAATCACTCAGAAAAACAGGAAACTCAATTCGTAACAATTGTAACATCTGAAAAGTATAAAAATACGCTCAATGTGACAGTAATTGATGAGACATTACCAAGCAGAAATTCCTTAATGTAGTTATAACACCGTATAACTATATACAAAGTATTCGTAAAACGATTCGTTAAATAACTGAATATATACGAAGTAAACTAAAAAGCAAATCTCAATTTATACAAAAACCTGATACAAATTAGAACTGAAAGCGACCATTAATTATTAGAACAACCATAAATTCAGACATAAAGATTTATCTTGAGAGTATTCCGCAATATAACGGAGATCAAGCACTATAGGCATTTTTATAACCCCGGGTTGTTATTGTTGGAGTGGGCGGCGTCTTAAAAGCAAGTAGGCTTGGTTTAGTTAATTGTTTAATAACAGAAAGAAAGTAATTATAAGTTCCAAAAACAAATATATAAAATTAAAGTAAAATTGATTTTTCTGATTCTTGGAGTGGTTCGAAAGCCCTTTGTTTTTTTTAGAACTCTTCGGAAGCTTGATGCTTGCGCGTGAACACCAAAATAAATGGCTATATGGCTTGAAGGCGGTGGAAACGGCTTTGGTGGTCTTCGGAACTCTTCGGAACTTTTCGTGTTGTCCCAGTTTGAAATTAAAAACTATTACTTTACAATATTTACAAGTATGGAGGGGTCGGAAGTCTTTGGTTGTCTTCGGAAACCTTCGGAACGCTTCAGAATTGAATAGTAAAGTTCAATAATAATGTTAATAGCAAATAATTGAAATTTAAAACTACTAATGTGCAATATTTACACGTATGGAGAGTTAAGAAGGCTTTGGTTGTCTTCGGAACTCTTCGGAAACCTTCGGACTTGACTGGTGAAGTCCAAAAATAACTTGAACGGTGGTGAATAACGATTAACTACAGGTCTAGAAGGTCCACACGTCTTCGGTGATCTTCGGTATACTTCGGCAGACGTCGTGGACGGTGGTGCCCCAGGCCTAGTAGAGCCCGGTACCGTCGAACTCTACTGGGGTGATGTTCCGGAGGTAGACCTGATAGATGCAGTTGTTGTCATTGAAATAATCTATCTCTTGGGCTGTTTATGAAGTGTATTGAGCGACTGCTTTTGGCGACGGCGGTAGTGGAAATAGAAGCCTAGGGTGCAATCTCATGGAACGGATCGCACGTCGAAGAGCGTTCTGTTCTTGTTTCCGGGTCACTTGATATGCAGAACGAGGCTTACGACCCATACGTAGTATTCGTTGACTTTCACTAATGAATTATTATAACGGCCTCCAGGTACTGCGGCGGACAGCGTAGCGTTCGGACAGGACACAGGCTATGATGAGCACTGTATTTAGGATTTAGCAGGCTATGGCGAGCGCTGCTTGGAAAGGTCTGCAGACTGTGAGGAGCACTGCAGAGAAGAGGAATCCCAGACTATGGCGAGTACCAGGATGTCTTCTGCAGAATTCGAAATTATATTTATACAGTTCTGGTTGCTATCCTTCCTGTGTTGAAAAACGTTTATCTGTGCTTTAACCAATGAATTGCGTATTCGATTTTTGATTGTGAACAAAGATTATTCAAATTTTATTAGAACAAAATTTAGTTGGAATTTTTGGGTTGTTCTATTTCCAGCACGTGTACTCTGATATAGTCAAATTTACATTCGCAGTTCGTTCAGTTCTCTGTGTGTGATGCTAGAGTTAACAGGGTGAGATATTGTTAAAATCCTTTTATAAACCAGGAGACCACGAACGCCATGTTTTACACTTACGCCTGATAATTAGTAAGCTGACCGGAAGGCCACTAACACTGATTGCCAGTCGAGAAGATTTGACCGAGTGGGAGAAATTCAAACACATTAATTGCATATTTCGGCGATCAACGCAACATCAAATGTCTGGTCCGCGATTTAATAAACCTACGGATGGAAAATAACCAATCACCCTATCAATTCGGGATGAAATGTCAAGACGTACGAAGTTTAATCCTGACAAAATTAAAAATTGAAGTACCCGACCAAAATATCCTAATTTTCTCAGAAGATCCATGCCTATTAATCTTCTAGGAAAATTAGGAGCAAACATCGACATAAAAAACCGCTTATTAAGAACAAAATACGGACAAATCCCCATTAAAGTCCAAAATAGTAATATACGAACCGAACAAAAATACACTATCGAACTCAGGACAAAGTCAACCAAGTCACTCAAAAGAATGCCAGTCTTCTTCCTTATATCTCCACTGTCTTAGATTGTTTTCGTGATGCTCGTTTCCTTTCTCCCTAGATATTTGTTCCGCCTACTGGCAAATCCATCTCGCTTCCAAATCTAAACCTATCACTGTATTCACCGTCACTCATCGTGATTTGTTCCAATTTTGCAGTCTCTTTTTCGGACTCAATAATTCTCCCGCTACCTTCCAGCGCCTTATCGACCTTTCAACTTCACCTACCTTGACGTTTTATAATAATTAAAATTTCCTTCGACGAACACTTCTGCATCCTTGACATAGTCCTATTGCGTCTCTTGCTTGCTGGCGTTTCCCTTCGTCAGGCTAAATGCCATTTTTGTCTTCCTGAACTCCGTTATCTCGGTTACGTCGTTAACCGAGATGGTTTACTTGTCGTTCCTTATAAAGTTTCAGCTATTTTCAATATCCCTCCTTTTTCCTATGTCTTAGAAGTCCGAAGACTGACTGCCATGACTAATTGGTACCAGCGGTTACCCTTACTTTCCCATTTTCTAACATCACCCGTAAAAATGTCTCTTTTTTCTGGTTTCCTGATTGCCAGTCCGCATTTATTTCCCTTATATCACTTAGTTTCCGTCCCCATCCTTTCATGCCCTTTACTATCCAAACCGATGCCTTTCACATTAGTTGGGGTGCCATCCTAAACCAGACGTCCTCAGAAAGCCAGAAAGTCGCTAGCTACATCAGTCGCTCGCTTTCCAAGCCTGAGCACAATTACTCAGTTACTGAGAAGGAGTGCCTGACTGTGCTGTAGCGATTGAGAAGTTTCGGTCGTTGTCGATGATACCCACTTTTCTGTCATTACCGACCTCCAGTCCCTCCTTTAGCTCAACACTCTCCAAAGTTCTTCCGCTTGTTTAGCCCACTGGTCCTTTTGCGTCCAGCAATATGACTTTCCTATTATCCACCGTAAAGGTGGATACTGATACTGATACTCTTCTTCATTATGTTCCTATCCTCAAACCCACCTCTCTTTCGGCGTGTTACAATTTTGAATATTTTGGTTTTATGCTTCGTCGAGTTGGTTTCGTTCGTGCTATTCATCTGGACAGTTGGCGCAGTTGAAAGTTGGCGATGAGTTGTTTTCCCTAGGTTCGTGTTGGAGCACCCTCTTGGGCTTGTGGGACGGATTCTTTATACAGATTCTTTTGCTTAGATTGGCCAAGTTTTTGACGCACAAAATAAACTGTTGTCTCGAAAACCGCTAGCTTGATCCTATTGCAGTATAGAAAGTTGGTGATTAGGTATGTCTTGATGCAGGCAGATATCTGCCATCAAAGTTTGAGGAATTATTGAAAGTTTTAATTTTAACTTACCTTCATCGGGGAGCTAGCTATTAAATATGCAATAGCAATAATTTTAGTCGTGATCCACTGAAGTTCTTTTTATTTCAAAGCTTTCGTTCAGAGCTACAGCAAACGTTTTCAGTGGAATTAAGCATGGAGTCGTTCTGACCCTTTTGGTTGATGAGTCGAAACTATTAACTGATCAAGAAGTTCAATGCGACTTATATCACTAAATGTGTTGCTTTGTAGAGAACTCACGAACCGTGCATGCGAGATGCAGTAAATGCTCGTCAAACGTGGTGAAGGATTGTCTTGGTAGTAAATCAAAAAATAAGGAAAGCCACTACAAGGAAATAGCTAGAGCGATGGGCCGGGCAACCACGGGAAGGTGGGAATACACACCGATACCAAATATACAGTACTCGGCAGAGATAAAACATGGACAGACATATTTGTACATTATCCAGGTATTAACGGCCATTTTAGTAGTTACCTGCAGCGGTTCACAAGAGTTACCACGCTCTGTACAAACCAAAGCGCTGACAGCTGACATGAGTCATACCCTATTCGCTGTAACAGGTGGAAGCAAAAAGATACTCGCTCGAAACAGATTGGGACTGAACTTAACATGGGCAAAATGGTCAACAAGATGATGGGGGGATGTTATGCTATTCCTAGAGAAATACTAAAGCAAACAAAAAATTGTTGATAGAAAAGGAATAAGTAAAACCGCAGACAAGGAAAACAGTTTGTGATCAATGGACAACAAAGATATCAGACTGTAGATGCTTTGACTAGAGATTAAGGAAAGGGTTACATATCCCCCAAATCAAATATATGTATAATTAGATGGAATTATCGAATCTTAAGTTAACTTGCAACATTGTGTGAATCAGGGATAGATGATAAAGGGTTGATAGAAGTCAGACATAAGACGTGAGAACGGATGTGAATACATTGTATTCCAGATGCAACGTGAGACTGCAGGTGCAGGCTACAGTAGGTTATAAAACCGGAATTACTAGAATTAAGATTGTTGCTTTGTAATGTATAAATGAATAAAGAAATAGGCAGACATGAACTCTACAACTCCCACAAGCAACGTGAGGGGCAGGGACAACATAAATAGCTTGGAGAGCCCAAAGAGGTCAGTCAGTCTTGAGCCTCACAACTTTAGCATTGTTGGTTGTTCAGGCTACTCGCCCTAATTTAGTTCATTTAATTTCAACTTCGAATATTTTTCTAACAGTAGTTGTAAATTAAATTTCAATTGTAATTCAGCTTAAATATATATTGTTAGAAGAGTTTTAGAAGACTTTTTAAAGAGGCAGCTCCCAAGATCCAAAACCTAACTGACGCAGTCGGTTAGAATCCAGAAGGGCGCTAGGAAATCCAAATGGTGGTCTAGAATATTAATTCTTAATCTGGAAAAACAAACAATAAAATTTGGACAAGGCACAAAATCGAGCAAGCCCAAAGGAACAAACTTGGACAAGGTACAAAATCGACCAAGCCCAAAGAAGAAAAACAGATGAATTTGGCAATAAAAATTATGTAAGTTTATTTATCCTAACCATTTTTCTTTTCAATTATTGATATTAGCTAGTAAGAATTTTATACGATTTTATTATCGTAATTTATTATTTCTAAAATAATTTACTCAGAGAACTTATTTTTAACAAGAGAATTATAAAGACGCATTTTTATGCACAAATTATTACAAATTATAACGACAAATGGAACTATTTATTCAACAAGTCTGGAAGTTTAGAATCTATAAATAAAACGCAATTCTTTTATTACAGCAAACGATTCAATACACATCACATTTTTATAAAAGTTCTATAATTAAATATTTCAGCATTAACGGAAGCATATAATTATATAAAACGTTTCTGCACTTTATTGTAACAAAACGATTTATTCATCACTGAAATAAACATCATTCAGAAAACTTGAAACTTTATAATTAGACATTTTCAAGGCAACGAAATTGTATAATTATAAAGAAACATTCACGCACTTATTAATGTAACACCTACAGAGACAATTATAGCAACTTAATTACTCAGCAAGTCTGAAATAAAAACGTACAATTATAAGCAGTTATTGCGAGAGATTATTGCTAACAAAATCACTCAGAAAAAACAGGAAACTTAATTCGCAACATTGTAACATCTGAAAAGTATAAAAATACACTCAATGCAACAGTAACTGATGAAGCATTACTAAGCAGAAATTCCTTAATGTAATTATAACACCGTATAACTATATACAAAGTATTCGTAAAGCGATTCCTTAAATAACTGAATATATACGAAATAAACTGAAAACAAATCTCAATTTATACAAAAACCTGATACAAATTAGAACTGAAAGCGACCATTAATTATTAGAACAACCATAAATTCAGACATAAAAATTTATCTTGAAAGTATTCCGCAATATAACGGAGATCAAGCATTAAAGGTACTTTTATAACCCCGGATGAGATATTGTTAAAATCCTTTTATAAACCAGGAGGCAACGAACGCAATGTTTTACTTTTGCGCCTGATAATTAGTAAGCTGACCGGAAAACCACTAACACTGATTGCCAGTCGAAAAGATTTGTCCGAGTGGGAGAAATTCAAACGCATATTAATTGCATATTTCGGCGATCAGTGCAACATCAAATGTCTGGTCCATGATTTAATAAACCTACGGATGAAAAATAACCAATCAGCCTATCAATTCGCTATGAAATGTCAAGACGTACGAAGTTTAATCCTGACAAAATTAAAAATCGAAGAATCCGACCAAAATATCCTAATTTATTTCTTAAGATTTAATAATTGCATTTGAATATACATATTGTCGTGTAAGTTATAGGTTAAAACGCATAGATAAGTCAAGCAAATAAATTTGTAACAACCGTGTATATAGGAAATAGGAATAATTTATTTACGCGTCTAATTAATTAGTTGTGACATTAGAACGGACGGATAATAGCATATTTTTGTATTTATAAATCGGAATGTTAAATTTGCATAAGTATAGAAGCGTTGTAGCAAGTGGAAACTCAAGGATATGAATATAATTAGCTTTAATATTTTAAAAGTTGTAAATCAAGTACATCAAATAATAAATATAGCTTTTAGGTATATAAAATCAATAATGTAAACGCACATTTTCCATATAACTAATCAAAGCGTTCGTTAAATACAAATCCTAAGAAATTCTATAAGTTGAACAACTTGGAGAATACGATTTTAAACGGACAGTTGCTTCATAGAAAAGCCTGACAGAAAAATAAACAAGTTCAAGGAAACTAAATGAACGTTGGATTATAATTCTGTAGAAACTTAGTTAACGGTCGGTACAAATGCTACGAAAACAACAGATGGTTTGAAAGCAAAGTGAGACGGAATATCGATAGCGTAAAGCAAACATGGATCACATATAACAGGCGTTGAGTAAAACACTCGTTTAAAGTATGTGACAAGTTTGGAGGTCAACCACAATATCGATTTTAAGTTGCTTGAGTGGGATTGTAAAAGAGACTACGAATATGTGTTAGACAAGGGAAGATAGTTGAAGGCTGGACATAAGAATGGGGGAAATGTTTGTGATTGTCTGAGTGCTAGAAAATTTCAAAGAAGCTCGCGACCGTTGTATTTTCTTGACCAGTTTTCGGACTAAAACGACGATAGAGTGAGAATTCTCAGTTTTACAAGTTTGTTACGTATAAAATTTTTAGAATCAATTACAGTAGGGGAGCTTTTCGACTGAAATAGGGGCAGGAGGTGTGTATCGACGGATATAAATACACTAGGAGATGCAGTAAAGCGCTCTCTTACTTTGCTTATCCGTTTGACTTCGCTTAGCATTTACGGTAACATCCAAATGTAAATTTTTATAAAAACGGTGTTAGTACAGTCCGCCGAAGGTTAAAAAAAGTGTAAATTGCACAAGTGGGTGCTATATTGTAGACGGTACTGTAGCTGCATTCAAAGAACTAACGGAGGGATGTTACTAAGGTAAGCGTGCTGAGAAATATTTGGAACGAGGATGCTGTGTTTGGTAGATAAGGAAGGTGATTAGCTTGGTTTGGACAATTATCTGGGTAGAAACATTGAAGGCGTCTGCAGAGACATAGATAGTGATTGAAAATGGGTTTAATCTACACATAGCAGAGAGGTGTATGGAAGCTACGACGAGGTTGCTAGTGGACGACATCTTCAAAGGTGACAATAAAAAAAGCTTACTCCAGGTAACGAAATTGATTTCTATTGCTATTGCCTGAGCATTTTGTGCTGCTCTTTTGTGCTAGAGTGATTTGACACATTAGGTGTGTATTTGATGAACATAAAAGCTCATTTGAAGGGCATATGAAGGGCATATGTAAAGGACAATTTGTATTTATTATTTAAAGATGTAAATAAATGACATAAAAATTCAATGTAAAGAGTAAACAGGTCTTTAGAGTTGTTAAAAAAAAGGTTGCGATGTATTTAGGCATTTAGAGTAAATGGGTTTATACTGAGCTCACCATAGACCAGAGTAAAAGTCAATTTAGGGTTTCGAGACGGGTCCATCTACTCATATAAAACAAAAACTGTCGAAATAAATTAAAGGCATGAAATTTTAAAAGGATTAATGATTGTGATTGTAATATTTTATAAAGCTGTATATCCGAATGTGTAAATATTTACTTGGTAATGGAAAATTTTAATTTGTATGAATAAAAGGTTGTATGTTTCGTTGCATTATTTGCGCGGTAATTTTATTTGGCAGTATATGTGAGAAAGATCGAACGATGGTAAGTATTTATGAAGAAGCAGATTTTAGAGCTAGCCGTGGTATGCAGAACTAAAGAGGGCGTTCCAGAGATTGGAATATTTTTAATTTTCAGAAAAATATTTATGTAACTTTCGCAGGAGCATAATCCAGAGAAATTCACTGTATATTTATGTTGGCCCAAGCGTGGGGCAAGAGTCTAGAATACACAGGAATATTTTATATGGCCCAAGCGTAGGGCACGATTTTAGGGTGATCCCGATATCTTTAGGGACATTCACAGCAATTTTATGGCGCCCAACGTGTGCGAGAAGAAAAAGGGTCTTTCTACAGTAAACCACAGCAATATATATTTATTTGGGGGATATGTAACTAGCTATTCGTGCAAATCACCGTGACTATGTTCTGAAGGTGTTGAACGCGGCTAGGATGTGCGAACGAGAAGATACAAACTTCAACTCGAACTGAGCACTAAAGCGCATCCTTGTTTTTAACACTTCTTTGTTTATTGTCGCTGTCTAAATAAATTTGTTTAGAAGATCTTTCAATGTCAATTTGGTCGTTACTATTCCGTGCTAAGACTCGTGACACGAGATCAAACACCAAACGCAACGAAAAAAGAAATCTATCAATTCATGATAAACTCCCCTAAAATATTTTTCGTTAGAACAACTCAATCTTTGTTGCTTTCCATTCCTACAAAGATTGAAAATCTCCAAATTCTTAAGTTATTTTGTCGACAAACCGATTATCCATAACTTCCAGTAACATCACCCCTTTTTCAGCTTTATAGCATCCCTTAATCTTAAAGCCCTACAATAAACCAACTATGTAAAATAACTAACCGAAATCCCTTAAAAAATAGCTTTGTTGCGTACCATTACTTTTCATTCACGGTCATAACCTTGCAAAGGTAACGTTCATTGTGAGCTGAGGGTGAGTTAAGCGGGTCAAGGTTTCCGCCCTGTTAGCTTTAACCTAGGAAACATGAAGGACGGTCGTGTTGGGGTTGAATGTGGGAGAAAGATCCCCTTTCTAACTGCGCATATTCCATGAGTTTCCATTCACAAACGTTATGGATCAGACGTTATACGTTGGAAAAGAGAAGGCGAAAATGTGATTAAGATTTCATTGAAAATTGCGCCTTTATTGATCGAGTGGTGGGAGCTTTTGTAGGCATTTGTCTTCGTAAGCTAAATGGTATTAAATATTGATTTGAAATTCCATTGATAAAATTGGGCAAATGAAAGTAATCGTTTTCCTTATTAATCAGCACTTCTTTATTGCAAAAATCCGCCCTCGTTTTGCATACGTCAGCAGTTTGAAACTTCGTTTGAATGAAAAGCGTCAACAATTTAATGTAACCTGTTGTAGTTCTCTTGGCTCTTGGTTCTATAGCGCTGAAGTGTTTTTCTCCACGTGGAGCTTAAACAAACTTGTACCGAAATTTCATTGTAAGTTACTGAATACTAAAATGAAAACTGTTAGTTTTGAGCTTTCCAAGAGTTACTTTAAACAACTGTTTCAGATTGGAATAGTATTTCAAGAAAAATATAAAATCGCGGATAGGATTAGAACCCGCAACTTTCCAATTTGTACTTCTATTTTCTAACCAATTGATCCTTACCAAGCCTTGAACAAAGATGGCGTTGTAGTTAGGCAGAAATGTTCTGTTACGACAAATAACGTGTGGAATGCCATTCTCTACTAGTCCAGAAAATGTAAACATCGATGAACTACAAGCGTTTGCTACAAATAATGTTTCACCTAAAGTTTTAAGAGACGGAAGCGTGTTCTGTGAATAAAATACAACCGCCATTTACAGCTTATATATTATCATCAAGAAAACGTAAACTAGAATTAGAAGGAGCCTATTTGAGGGAAGAAGTTTTAAGCACATGGCAGAATGTACCACAATAAAAAAATGAAATAGGAATCTGTTGAAAGAGGCATAAGAAATAATGGAAGTAAAGAAGGTTAGCAAAACAATTTAGAGTCCACTGAAAACATTTGGATACGAGTGGAATTTCGAAAAAATATTCGAATATAGAAGCACTCTGTTACGTTTATTTTGAACATCCCGTACATTTTTTTCTGTTAATAAGAAATACGCGGTCTAATAATTTTCAACTCAAATCCCTTTGGCGTTAAAAACGAAAATTAATTCAGTAAATTAAAATAACCCTTTCACGTGTTAATTCATTTATCTATTTGTATAAATTCGATTCCTATTGTTAGATCCTAGAGCCTAATTAATAATAAATACTTTTTCTAAGAATTCCTCAACGTAAAGTTTATGCTAAAATTAAACAGGCGAGAACTGGTTCTAGGTATTCTTCTTAATTTTCTGTGGGAATAAAACTACTAATAGTTTTTAAAATCTACTTTATTTACGTTTCGCTCCATGACCTAGGATCGTTGTCAAAATAATAAAAACTTCTAGGTATCTGATAATTGATTCTTATGTGTTTCCCATTGAAAGCTTCGTCGAATTAAAGCCGCGTATTATCCCAATAAACCGTGTTTTTCCAGTTTTATTTTTTTAACAACAATATTACTTTGAGCTCTGGTCATTAGTGAAACTTATTATTCACTTGCTTTTCAATCTACACAACGAAAACACGTGTAGAATGGTTGGTTGTTTCCGTTTTTCTGAATGAAAAGTTTGCGCACGCCTTACATTACATGTGATTTTCCAATGCTCCACCCAAAGGTACTACATTGGCCAGGAAGCGAGTTTTTTTTTACCTGGAAAATTTGGAATTTTGCCGAACCCTTGCTGTTCCAAGCAAGGTAGGGATCTTTAACGTGCGTGACAACACTCACACACGGGACCTCCATTTTACCTCTCATCCGAACGAGGGTATATTTTTGTGAAAAATGCTCGCCTAACATTTTTCAAGCGGACCGTGTCGGGATTCGAACCCGGGACCTTGGGCGTAGTAGTCACACACATACCACTACGCTACGGAGCCGCCGCGCACGCCTTACAGCGTGCTCCTTCCGGTGGCCCTTAAAGCCACAATGAATGTTCGCCTCTTGTTGTGATGAGAGGACCACCTCAAGGCGGGATCAGGAGCCAACCCGACGGTGGTGATTCGAGGGCGAGTGTTTATATACTAATTTTCTTATATGGGTACCTGGTAGTTGTTGGAAACAACACATGTACACAGGTCTACGGATGCATCACCTTGTTGTTGGTAAAATGACTGGTTGTTTCTATGTGCGAGGATATTCTAATGTTTACTGATTTCTTTATTAGGATAATTTTATGTATAGAATTCCGTACTTACAATGCTGATTTCGAACTGTGATTTTTAATCGGGTAATTTTGTTCCCTTTTCTTTTTTGAAGATTAATATAGGTGGGTGACCTAAACACTGCAGCTCGCCATGTTAAAAATGATTCTTTTTTATTCGTAAATATGTATACTGTGTACCTACGAATTGTTCATTTTTGGTACTATTGTGTTTTGTATATAATTTTGTTTTTTTAAAATTAAAGGTTTTTAATTTGTAAATGTTTGATTGTGCGTGAGTGAGTATATTTTTATTTCAGGCCTCCCTTAATTTTTTCTGTAGGTATAATACCTGCCCACTCGCCGATTGAGTCCGGTCAATTTCTTCGTTTTCTTCCTCGTTTTTATTTTCTTTTTTTAGACTACGTCGCTGAACGTAGCATAATTTCTGATGCCCTGACGTGGGGCTGTAAGGTTGTTTAGTTAATTTTCTTGTGTTCCGATTTTGTTTCGTGTAACTTTGACCCCGATTTTATTGTAGTTAATTTTTCTGTTGCTTCGATTTGGGTTTCGTTAATTGGTGTTCCGATTTAGTTCCACTAAATTTCTGGCTCAATTTCCGTTTTGCTTCTGGCCTGATTTTTTTTATTTGCGGCCCAAGTTACTACCGTATCCTTTTCCCGGCCTCATAATGCTTATGTTTTCGTTCTTTACGCTCGAACTTGTATTTATTTTTTTTCTTTATTTACTGCGTGTGTTCGATCTTCTTGAATTTCAGATTATTGGACTTGTGCTTTCGCCAATAATCCTAGTCCATTGAAATCGCTGGCGACCAAGATTTTTCTTTTTCTTCCTTCCCTCTCTGTACATTTTGTGCTCCCCGTCACGTCTAGAGTTAGTTTTTTTATCCGATTTTTTCTTTTATTTTGTTGTTTTACTTTCATTGGTGTTTCTGAAGTTTATCCGTCGAATATGTGTTAGATTGTCCTGTATTCGCAATATTTTTTTGGCTTCTATCGAGTTACGATTAGTCTTTATTTAGTTACTTTCTACTAATTTCTTTCTTGACCGTAATCAAAATGACTTCTTTTTCGGCTTCCCATCAAGGTCTTCCAGCGTGGAAGTGGAATACAAAATTTTCTGGTGCCCCGAACATTCTTACTGTATATGATTTTTTGAGACGGGTCGAAAAACTTCGACGAACTCACCATGTGTCCGAATTGCAGTTATTTGAGTCTGCAGTGAATTTGTTTGAGTCTAAAGCGTTACTTTGGTATCGTGGTTTCCGGCATAGGTTTTCTGACTGGAAGTCATTGTCTCCCTCTGCGTTTTCTCGTTTGCAAGTCCTATTGTACTTGACAAAATCGCCCTCTCCTTTTAAGTTTAACGATGTTTATGTTAACACATGATATTTCTATCTTACTTTTACCCATTCTAACAAATAACCCCTCTTTGTTTCTTGTTGGCAAACTAAACTTGTAACTGACTAAATACCCATTCCAAAACTAAAATTCATTTTTAATTGACAGCACCGATCGATCCTACTTAGAATGGCCTGTTATTTGTTCAACGTTTTCTCCCCTAATTAAAACTACTTAGAAATTGCGACAGTTGCCCTTGTTTATTTAATTTAATACTAGGACGGCCGTTTTAAAACAGTTTCACACTTCTCGTAAATCTAACCGCCAACTTTGCCTGTAAACTAAACGCTAAAACTAAAACGGTTTCAAATGCTAAAGCTTTTGAAATCTCACTCTCCTCCTTTGCTATAATCTAACTCTGAAGGATACCTTGGTTTATAATATGAAATTCACAATGTTTTATACTTCTTAAATATAAGAAAAAATATGTTTATGATATATCACACGCTATTTTTAAATAGTATTTATAGTTGAATACTGATGCTAAATTAACTTTTAGCTTACTAAAATTATTCCGTTAAATTTATTCATTTCTACTCTTAAGCGTTTCACTTTGTTATTTGTACTTTCTATGCTGAATCCTGAAATAATTACCAAATTGGATACTAATGCCGTTTTAACCCCCAAATATCACAAAGACGTTAGAGGGATTATCAAAGAAATGTTTTAAAAATCGTGGCGGTTACGGAAATTACAAGGAATTTTGAACGTACGTTAGAATAGTACGGGAAAACGGTGGCCGTTGGAGTTTGTTTGTGGGGTGAAATTTTAAGAATTGTGGACGGTTGCAAGTTACGTGAAAATCTTTGTTTGTATTGACAGAATTAACATGCTTTAGAGGGGCAGAAGAAAGATATATAAACCCCAACTAATGGTGGTGAGGCTTTCTAAGTTTCCGGCAAGCGTATGTCTCTTTAAGCTAACACTTTTAGTTTACAACCAGCTTAAAGCTTCAAGTGTTAATACGTTACATAAAAATTTTGTTTATGTAAGTTACATTTTTATTACATTTTAATTTGCACTAAGTGTGCTCAGTATAAAATTGAGAATAGAGTAAAAGATAGTGTTTGGTTGAACTGGTTAATCACTTACACATTAGAGAAGAGGCATGGGAGTCAATGCAGTATGGAGGTGGAAAACGAGATAACCCTTTGATGATATGGTTGCAGCTAGCAGTCGTAGTGATTGCGATCTAGATTGGGTATTCCTTTAGGAAGCAGTCGTTGATGGTTTGATGACAGTCCTGGAGGCAGTGATAGAATAACTGTTGTTTCTTTTTGCATTTGTGTATAAACAGGAGTTTTGCGCATAGTGGGTATAAAGTTATAAACTAAAAAGATAAACTTTGGAAGAGCTATGGATTGAACTTTTTCTGTTGCATTATTGCACTGTATTTTTATGTGGAAATTTAGATTTAGAAATGATTCATGATATTAACAATATTTGGTATGCACAAGGTAAAAGGGTACTTTTTGGGCAGGAAGGATTAAGGCTTATTATGAGCTGGTACTAAACCGGAGGTAAAGTAAAGACTAAGATAAAGCCCTGTTACTTTCTATGATAATATAATTGTAAATATTTATTTGGGTAATTATTGCTTTCAAAATGTATGATGAAATGTGTTCGGTCTCTTTGTCGCACGTTCGCGTGGTTAATTTTAAGTTATTTAAATTTGTAGTCGTAAATCTAGTAGTAAAACTGTCATCCCTTGTTCCCTTATATCCTGCCATAAAAATTCCTTGTGCATCTGTGAATAAGGTGGACAGAGTAGTGAACAAACACTTGCTTATGGATATTGAAGCAGAACGGTCGTCGGTTTCTTCGTTCAGTGTACCGTAAGTTAGTCAAGTGCCGCAGACTTTCGTTGTTAAACCCTAAAAAACATAGTGCAAGTGTTACGTAACATAGACTCAACTCGCATACAGTCCACTTGGTTGAAAGAATAGGAACTGCAGCTTAGAAAAACACAAAACACCGCGGAGGTAAGTCGATGTATAAATTTATAAGACCCCCCGCGCGTGAACAAAATTGGCCTTCATCGCTGGATCTTTAATTAAATAATTAGTTCCTATCCTTTAAGCTCCTTATATTTAAATTTAAATTTATAAAATTGTCGTAGTTTTTATTATGGTTAAACGTGTTACACAGAAAAGAACATCTTGCTTACACATTTACTGTAGATTTTACAATACATTCCTTATCCTTTGTGGCAAAGATTAGGGTCGTCGTCGGTATCTTTTATGTAAACTATTTCTGAGTGTTATTGTATCCTAGATCTTTACCTTATTTGTCACTTCAAGTTGGAGCAACCATTCGGGTTCATGCAACTTGTATAACAAAGGGGTTATTGGTATTTATTTGAAACCTTAAAAGCTTTGTCGGGCAAGCACTGTAGTTAGGTGCATTTTTCTATTAATAATTTAATTTCGTAGATGAATTAGTAATTTAGCGTATTCGTGTTACGCATTGTTTTTATATTAATTTTTATTGTCGTTCATTAATCATTAATCCAATATGGTTATATCAATTGATAAAGCTATTCTTGAAGCTAAATTTGTAGTTAAAAGGTTGGATCACATTTACAGCAAAATCAACCAACCGGAAAACGTATCGATTGCTTTAATTAGAGCGTCGATTAAAACTGCCGAACAGATTGAAACGCTTTTCAAATCCTTTTGCAAGGATATTTTCTTTGATGAAGAAAGTGAACAATTGGATGAATTTTCGGCTCTTAGGGTGAAAATCAATGATTATCTATTAGATATTCGTATTATCGCTGAACAATGCGAATTAGATCGGGTAGAAAATGAGCCAAAGTTGGAAAATATGAATAATTCTTTTTCGTCAAGCTGTGGAATTCGCTTGAAACATCTTTCCGTTCCCCGCTTCTCCGGACGCATATCAGATTTTGAGAGTTACAATGCAATCTATAAGCGGTTGATTCATGATAATGTCAGTTTGTCACCCGTTGAAAAATTTTGCCATCTCGTTGATACATTAGATGAGTCGTCGCGTGCGTTGATAAAACACTTGCCATTAAATGATTATGCATACGTGGAAGCCTATAAAATCATTACTAATCGTTTTCAGTCCAAGAGGTTATTACTTTCAACATATTTTAATGCTCTCGAAAAATGCCCTAAGGTCAGTTCCTCAGACTCGCATGCGGAACTCCGGCAATTAATTAGTTGTTTTGATGAAAATATATTCGCGTTAAAGCAGATGGAAATAGATTTATTAGATTTCATGTTGTTTAATCTGTTATCGAAAAAATTAGATACAAACATTTTAAAGCGTTTCGAATTAGGAAATAATGACGAAATTCCCTCGTTCAAAGATTTAAGGTCGTACATTGAAAAACAATGCAAGGTGTTGGAAATAAATGACATTGCGTCAGGAACATGCTTAAAATCTCGAGATTCCGTAAAAGAAAGAGAAAAAGGAAGGTTCGTTAGCACTTCGGCTAAAACTTCTTTAGTTAGTACCACCAATGATGTTAAAAATTGTAGTTTCTGTCAAGCTGTGCATCCTATTTATAGATGTAAGCAGTTTCTCGATAAAACCCCTCAAGAAAGATTTGAGGTGGTAAAGCTTAAAAATCTTTGCATTAAATGTTTAAATCCTTCACATTCGATGAAAAATTGTACGTTAGATTGGTCGTGTAGGAAATGTCATCAGTCGCACAATTCGTTGCTTCACTTCGATAAACAAAAAAAATCGGTGTCGCCACGCCGACAAACCCATCGTCAAAGGTCAGCGTCTCCTCGGAGAGCGGCGCCTAGACTTACTTCTACTAGTAGACCTAGTGAAGACAATCTGTCGGCGTCGGTTGTGCATGAACAACCTGTCACTAGTTCGTTGATTTCGACGTCATTAGAACACACAACCACGCTGTTAGCTACGGCAATGGTGTCGGTTCTTGATTATACAGAAACATTGCAATCTGTTCGTGTAATATTAGATAACGGATCCATGGAAAGTTTTATGACTGAAAGGTGCCGTCAGAAATTAGGTTTAAGGAAACGGAGAGCCAATGTCACTGGAGGACTTGGCTTGAATTCGTCGTTGGTGTCTGGTGCACTATCGTGTGTAGTCAGTCCCTCGGGAGCACGGTCTCCAGCATATGGAATTGATTGTTATATTTTACCTAACATTTGTAATCAATTACCTTCGTCGTCGATAGGGGTCAAGGAATGGTCGCATACTCGAGGTTTGGCCTTAGCTGATCCTAATTTTAATGTCCTGGTAAAATTGACATGCTACTCGGAGCGGAAATCTTTGCTCAGGTTTTGTTGAACGAATCTCGTTGGGGTGTCGCTAACGAGCCAGTTGCTATTAAAACAACCTTTGGTTGGGTTTTAACGGGAAAGGTCGTTTCCCCGAATAGTTCTATTACGTCGTTGTGTGCTTTCGTTGAGCCCTTAGACAGTGACATTCGTCGATTTTGGGAATTAGAAAATATTCCCTTCAAAAAACACATTTCTCCTGAAGAAGAAAGGTGTGAAAATCAATTTGTGGAAAGTTATAGTCGTAACAAGGACGGTCGTTTTGCAGTGTCCTTGCCTTTTAAAATTTTGGAACCCTCATTTGTGGGTACGAGATCAATTTGTATTAAAAGATTTTTGTCTTTAGAACGTCGTTTGTTAAAAAATCCTGAATTGTATTCAGATTATAAAAAATTTATGGAGGATTATTTGACAAGCGGGCACATGGTTTAAGTGAAATCGCCTGAAAATTCGTCGGGTTATGAAAAAATGTATTACATTCCCCATCATGCTGTACATAAGCGGATAGCACTACCACCAAATTGCGTGTGGTTTTCGATGCTTCGTGTCAGGATCAATCTGGAAAGTCGTTAAATGATAGCTTGGTTATTGGCCCTGCTTTGCAAAAGGACATTGCAGTTTTGTTATTGCACTTTCGTGTACATCCTATCGTAATTACAGCTGACATTTAACAAATGTATCGGCAGATTTTGGTTAAAGATACTCATCGTGATTATCAACGTATCGTCTGGAGATTTTCTCCGTCAGATCCTATTATGGACTTTAAGTTAAATACTGTGACTTATGGAGTTTCGTCGTCGCCTTTTTTGGCCTTGCGTACTGTTCAAGAATTGGCAAGGTTAGAATCAATTAATTTTCCTTTCGCGTCATCGGTATTGGCGAGCGATACCTATGTTGATGACTTAGTCACTGGATGCAATTCGATTAAAGCTGCTAATCAATTAATTGGTGAATTGAATAGTATTTGCACTAGTGGTGGTTTTCAATTAAGAAAATGGAGTAGTAATTGCCCGGAAGTGATGTCCAACTTGAGGGAGTCCCTGTCCAGTTCGGACGCAATTACATTTCAAGATAAAGATAGTGGTTCAATAAAAATTTTGGGCCTTTCGTGGCGTGCTCTTACAGATGCATTTTTATACAACTTAGACGTTGAAGAGCGCACTTGCACTAAGCGTAATATTTTGTCGGCTATCGCAAAAATTTTTGATCCTCTCGGTTTGATAGCACCTGTAGTACTGTTCGCTAAACGTTTAGTTCAAGATCTTTGGCTATTAGGTCTTGGGTGGAACCAAGAGCCTCCATTGGAAGTCATACAAAAATGGAAACATTTTTTGGGTGAATTGCCAGCGGTTTCGAATATTGAGATTTCGCGTCACATCGTATGTCATAATTTTAAAAAGGTGGAGTTGCATGGATTCTGTGATGCTTCTGAAGCCGGGTATGCAGCTGTCATCTATTTCCGTTCGTTCGATTTAGAAGATAATATTACCATATCATTAGTATGCGCAAAATCGAAGGTTGCTCCTACTAATCGCGTTTCATTGCCCCGTCTCGAATTGTGTGCTGCCGTACTCTTGGCAGATTTAGTAGATTTCGTCAAAACTACTTATAAAGATATTTTATCATTTAGTAATATTTTCGCGTGGTCAGATTCTACTGTTGTTTTGTCTTGGATTCGGTCTTCCTCGCATAAGTGGAAGACATTCGTTAGCAATCGTATTTCGCATATTCAAGAACGTATTCCTCCATCTTCGTGGTTTCATGTTAAGTCCCAGGATAACCCTGCGGATTGTGCCTCACGTGGACTTTTGGCTTCAGAGTTGGTTCATCATCCATTATGGTGGACAGGACCTTCTTGGTTAGTGCGTCGTAATGAAGAATGGCCAGTAACATCGCTGCCAAAACTTATCGACTCATCTCAGATGGACGTCGAATATCGTACTCTGTCGTTAACAGTCGTTATGTTTGACAATTTCTTAGATATGTTATTGGATAAGTTTTCAAACCTGCAGAAAATTTGTAGGATTATTACCTGTATTCGTCATTTCATTCGTAATGTTCAATGTCCAGATTTGCGTTCAAAATATTCTGATGGTTTGTCTCTAGCTCAGCAGCAAGAGGCTATACATTTATTGATTAAAAGAGTTCAAACAAATGTTTTTGCTCAAGACATTGTAAATATTAAAACTGGAAAACTTGTTAGTAAACAACTTCGTAGCCTTAGTCCGTTTCTAGATAGTCATGATTTGTTGAGGGTGGGCGGTCGCCTACGTAACTCAGAGTTGTCGCATGATGCAAAATTTCCAATTTTGCTTCCTCGGTCGCATCGGTTGACTGAACTTATTATATTAGATTGTCATGAAAGACATTTACATCCTGGAAATCGAACAACTCAATTTTTACTAACTCAAAATTATTGGATCTTGTGCGCCAAGAGGGCTATTCGGCAATGTTTGAAATCCTGCATTCGTTGTTTTCGTGTAAACCCTGTGGCTTTATGTCCCCCTATGGGGGATTTACCAGCTTCTAGGTTAACTCCAGGTAAGGCGTTTTTACATAGGGGAGTCGACTTTGGTGGACCTTTCTCTGTCACGATGAATCGATGTCGTGGCGCAAAATCATTGAAAGCGTACATTTGCTTATTTGTTTGTTTCAGCACTAAAGCCATCCATTTGGAACTAGTGTCTAACTTGTCGACAGACGCTTTCTTGGGTGCTTTACGTCGATTTATTGCTCAAAGAGGCAAATGTATTCAAATCCATTGTGATAATGGTACTAATTTCGTTGGGGCCTCTCGTGAAATCTCGCAATTGATGCGCCATTCGGCAGGCGTTGAGGGAATCGAATTTGTGTTTAATCCTCCTGCTGCTCATCATTTTGGTGGGTTGTGGGAGGCCGGGATTAAATCAGTAAAATCCCATTTAAAGAGAATTATCGGTGAACAAATTTTGTCGTTTGAAGAATTCTCGACGGTATTGATTCAAATCGAAGCGATTCTCAACTCACGTCCACTATGCGCACTGAGTTGCGAACCGCATGATTTCTCGTATTTGACCCCGGGTCATTTTCTTAATGTTGAACCAGTTTCGGTGTTACCAGATCCAGATTTGTTGTCCATAACACCCTCTCGTTTGAATCGCTGGCAATTGTTGCAGCAAATGCAACAAGGGTTTTGGAAGAAATGGAGTGCTGAATACCTGCACACGTTGCAGCAGAAAGGTAAGTGGTTGAAGAATTCCGCTACTTTACCTATTGATTCGCTTGTCCTCTTAAAGGAAGAAAATAACCCCCCTTTACAGTGGCGTTTAGGAAGAGTAGTAGATGTTCACCCTGGTAGAGACGGTATCGTTCGGGTAGCTACAGTCAAGACATCCCAAGGGTTAGTTAAACGCTCCCTAGTGAAACTATGTTTACTGCCAGTTACTTGATATTTAATGGTATGTACACGTATATTCACTTATATAAGTTTGTCGGTTAGGTTTCTTAGTTAATAGCTCTAATTAGTTTTTAAATATAAAATAAGTTAGTTTATACTTATTTTGGTGGGCGGGATGTTCGGTCTCTTTGTCGCACGTTCGCGTGATTAATTTTAAGTTATTTAAATTTGTAGTCGTAAATCTAGTAGTAAAACTGTCATCCCTTGTTCCCTTATATCCTGCCATAAAAATTCCTTGTGCATCTGTGAATAAGGTGGACAGAGTAGTGAACAAACACTTGCTTATGGATATTGAAGCAGAACGGTCGTCGGTTTCTTCGTTCAGTGTACCGTAAGTTAGTCAAGTGCCGCAGACTTTCGTTGTTAAACCCTAAAAAACATAGTGCAAGTGTTACGTAACATAGACTCAACTCGCATACAGTCCACTTGGTTGAAAGAATAGGAACTGCAGCTTAGAAAAACACAAAACACCGCGGAGGTAAGTCGATGTATAAATTTATAAGACCCCCCGCGCGTGAACAAAATGTGTTTATTTTAACAAAGAGGATGTACATAATCTATAATTAATGAACGAACGAGGAGTTTTATGTTGATCCTGGCATGTTTTTTCTATGAATATGTTAATAAACTTAAGCGATTTACAGTAGCAGAACTTTTTTAGTAGTTAGTTTGATTTACAGAAAAGCAGCTGAGCAGCCGTGGCATACTTCGTTGCGAAGCAGAGATATTTTTAAGTTTTTGTTAGGTATGTAAGCGGCATCGAAGGTTTGTAGCATTTTGGTAGTTTAGAAACAGCAGCTATCGCAGCAAAATGACGCTCAAAAGTGGGGGCTCGAATTAGCATGAGAATATAGAGCTAGCTTCTGCAGCAAAATTGCGTCCAAATCGTGGGGCCGTAGTAGTAGTAGCCTTTAAGGGGTTTTCTTTTGAGCTGTCTTTAACAGACCGAACTTCGCAGCAAAAAATATTTGCTCCCAAAAATTATGCAAAAATGATAATAACCTTAGTTTTTACTACGCTCAAAACATCAGAACTACATACATGTCAAATTAAAATTATTGGAAGTTATTGTATCAGTATCAACCATTTTGCAATAATTAATTTATTAAAAACTATGTAAATTTCATACATAAAACCATTTTTATCTACGTCATACAATTTGTTTTGTGCTATATACCTCGAGACCTTTGAGTTAGCAATTCAATTGTCAATGTAAATGTTTAATTGAAATGTTTAATTTTATTATGGCGATAAGAAATTGTTTGTTACTCTATGAAACATAGCGAAGGACAAATGACAATTATATCGTAACACAATCGTTTCGGGTTTGTTAGGATATTAATTTGGAGGTCGAGGACATGACATCTATCATTGTTATTTTTATCTACTTGTTGAATCCATCGTAAGTAGTTTTGTTTTATTTGGAGGATTATGCGGAAAAGCAACAACTGAGGCCGGGTGATCCCAATCTAACAAGCGGTACTCCCAATGCACTCAAATCAGCGGCAACACTTCACAATAAAAAGTCATTCCCACAAGCTAGAAGTAATCCTGCAAACTTCTGAGCAGCGCACGTTCTTCCATCTGAGCCACGAGAACCTCTTTACTTTGATTTAAAAACCTCTGAACTACAAGTACGGTAAAAAAACTCTATTTGTAATAACAGCAGTTCTTTATTTTTAAACTGGCTATACAAGCCTTTTCAGCAACTCGTAGTTATAATGAAATTTCCTAAAAGCTCCCGCAACGATTTACTTTCCAGTTAATCGCTAACGGTACAAATATTAACTTGTTAACACTAAAACTACAATGCCATCTTCTAAATTACTATCGAAGCACTATAATTAATTTATATCGAAGCACTAACTCATAATTTATATAAACACTACAGTAATTTATATCATATAGGGCATTTAACAATAATTTATGTCACATTACGACTTCCAACGCTCCAACGCTTTAAACCAGAACGTATTATAATCAAAGCTGTAATTAGAACTGACTCCAATATCCACGACAATTTATATACATATTCAAAAACCTCTAAATTATTCTAAACCTTGCCAGAATTGATACAAATGACATTCTCGAATGTAGCTAATTTAATCTTTAAATACAGATTTGTACCTGTCAATCAAAAGATCTCACATCGCAGGGTCTATCAATCATCTTTGGTGTGCAAACCCCTCCATTGCTTTCTGATGTAATTACTCTAGTCACAGGTACACCAAGGGGCGCTACATTATTATTAGTCGTTTTTAACTAGAATTTCTAAATTAAACAAGGTGATTTCAAAACATTGATTCTCTGAATAAATCTGATATTAGGATAGCTTCCGCCATCATCTGGAAGTTGGTGGTTACACAAGGACAATTCGGACTTCAACAAATGGCAGCTTGTGCGGTGGTACGACAAAACTACTCAATGCCGCAATTCTCTTGTACCTCTCGTACCCTACTTATGTCCTGGATACACTTATACTCACTTATTCGAGGTGTGCCAAATATTACTTTCTGACTCGTCTTAAAACCTATTTTCTTTAAACCTCATAGGGATTAGGAAAACGCACAATAGCCAAAAGATACTGTTCGGACGCTACCGGAATGTGGGGATGTCTTGTTTAAGTAGATTTTTTAAATATATTTTTGATAAATAATAACTGTTAAAATAATGCGGCGAGATTTTGATAGTTACAGAGGTAGAGATAGTGGACAAATACACGAAATAAAAATAAATGATAATAAACAAGCACAAAATGATTACTTTTGAGTTCTAGCGACGAGTAGCACAAGTAGTTTTGCCGCCGTTAAACGGAAAACGATTATGGCAATTGTCTAGGACGAAAATCGATCGGGTCACGTGGTTTGCTACCTAGCGACTTGTGCTAGTGTTCCTTATGGTGGGCGGCATGGCCTACCTTGTACCGTTTGTTCAAAAAATACAGTCCTATACCACATTTTAATTCTCCCGAAGTTGTCATCGAAGAACGTTCTATTGTTCTGACCGCCGTCGCGTTCTTTTCTTGGATTGAAATAGTTTTGGAAAATAATTAACCTTTCCAATTTACTATTCGCATTGTCGTTTGGATTCTCCGCATTGTCCATTGTCCATCAGTTGTTAAAATACACCGGATTTTTGTCCTCTTTTGAGCTACATAATGCTCTGATCCCTTTGAATAAGTACTCAACAAACTCGTTTTTCAATTGAACTGGACGCCCTCCAGTCAAGAAAGAATTTTTGCAAACTGTCCCCCTTTATTAGAGAAGGAATCGTACGGGTTGGTGGCCGACTGTCTCACGCATCGTTATCCTCTGAAAGGAAATGTCCCGTCCTTTTGCCCAGTGAAAGTCGCTTTACGGATTTGTGTATCAGTTTTGTCCATTTAAAATACTTCCACGCAGGTGCTCAAATGGTCCATTTTCTCGTCAGTCAGCACTTCTGGATTATTCCTGGAAGGCAATCTATCCGTCGTGTTTTGAGTTGTTGTCTATCGTACTGGAAGACCAATCCGGTCGCATTGCAACCTCCTATGGGCAACCTGCTTTCATGCCGAGGTACTCAAGTAAAACACTTTTTGATTTCGGTGTCGACTTCGCGGTTCCCTTTTCTATTACCATGTCTTCAATACGGGGTGCCAAAGTTTTAAAGGCATATTTATGGCTTTTTTATTTGTATAGCTACCAAGGCGCTGCACCTTGAAGTCGTATCCGACTTGTCAACGGACGCCTTTCTAGCGGCTCTTCGCCGATTTATTGCCAGGCGTGGCCGTTGTGATCACCTCTATAGTGATTGTGGCACAAATTTTGTGGGTGCTCATAAACAGCTAATTTATCTCGTCAAGCTTGCTGCTTTTAAGGACCATGTTTCGTGGCATTTTAAACCGCCGGCTTCACCTCATTTTGGTGGCTTGTGGGAGGCGGGAGTGAAATCCGTTAAAACCTTGCTTCTTCGTACCATCGGTGAACAAGTATTCATCTACGAGGAACTGGCCACTGTCTTTGTTCAAATTTAGTCCATCTTAAACTTGCGTCCTCTCACGCCCACGAGCAGTGACCTCAAAGTATAAACCAAACGTGATTCATGCAAAATCATCAGTTTGACAAGTAAGGTGATAAAATGCAGTTTGGATCTTTTGTCACCTACACTCAAACACCTTGTATGTATTGAGATTGATCCGGATGCCGCTGTCACGCGCAAATCGGCCACAAAGTGGGCCCGTTGTGCTGCCCTCCTTGCACTAGCTTGTTTGTCACTCAGCAACTTGACCTAGCATGTGAACTTGAGGAGGTCGGATTAGTGAGTGTGGCTAATTTTTCCAGGTCAGGCTAGAAGTTCTCCAGCATGGATCTCTGTAGTGTGGTATGTGCAGAAAAGCTGCACACAATGTGCACCAGTCTCGTTCTAATTGTCATTTGACAGACCCAATCTTTGCAGTTGATTTCTTAGTTTGCAGTGCCTAGACGAAATTCTTACTAACACCCGTAGTTTTTGTCTCGGTAAGCAAATACAACATTTTTCAATTTTTGTCACGGAAACCGCAATAAACATTTTTGCCTGTCGGTAGCCTGTCGTATTGGCTCACCTGTTCTTATGGGTATGATGCGTAGTTTGTCCTATTATGGTGAACATCGTCGATGGCGATATGGAAACAGACAGCGCAAGACCAACAAAATCCTGAGTCAATCCTTGTTTTGCCAATGCGTCGGTCTATTCGTTGCCATGAATTCATGCTTGTCCTTTAGTCCACACTACCTAGACTTGCTAAAAGCAAGCTTAAGATTCGGGCGGCACTGGGATAGCACTACTGAGAGAAGTTTCTGGTTGTTTAGGACCATTAGAGCTACCCTGCTTTTGCTCAGAGTACGTGTGGCTTCATTCGTGATTGTTTTTTCAAAAATGGCATTTGCAGCAGACATGGTGGCTAGGAATTGCACTTGAAAGACGGTCGCCAGCGTGACCAGAGTAACATTTTCTTGAAGGTTTGGTCCAATTAATAAGATGCAAGCTCCTGTACTTTCGTTTGTTTTGGAACTATCTGTAAACATGGAAATATCCGATGGGATCTCATTTTCAGGTTCAATACAAATTCTGAAACTTTTCGTGAATACCACAACGGGTGCGATTGAATCCACCAATTCATCCAAGAGTGGCATTGTACACACCGCTCAACGTTGGAGGTCGAGTGTTTTCCCTCGCTGCTCTTATCGATCTACCTACCCTTTATCTAGAGCCTTAGTGCTTCTCTCAGAGCCATCCCTTCCACATGCAAGTCCAGCGGTGTCAAAATGCCTTCCAAGACTGCAGTGGGCGATGATAGCACTGCGCTCGTAATTCTTAAGCAGGCCAGTCTTTGAATAAGTGTAAGTCACTTCGCTGCTTCAAGGAAGTCTGGTTCTAGGCAAACAGACCACCGCGCCGTAGCATAGCTTGGATCTACCTACAGCAGTGGATAGCCACTAGACAGCCTTAAGTGAGAGACACCAAATTTTGCCTATTGCACTCCTGCACTGTCAGAATAGTATATAAGCTTTTGTAGTTTTTGCTTGGAAGTGTTCAATCCAATACAGCTTCTTGTCAAATACAATGACCAGGTTCTTGACCTCTTCCGAGAGGAGTAAAGGGGATTTAAATAATTAAGGCAAACTAGTTACAATTAGCTTTCCTTTGGTTGTGAACAGGAAAAACCCTGTTTTGTTTAGGTTGAAGGTCATATAGTTTTTAGCGTACCGGCGTTCAGCAATCTTTAGTGCTGTTTGCATTAGGTTACATGGCGCTTGTTCGAATTTGATGACCACCACCGAGGTTATGCCGTCTGCGTATCCTATAGTGTACAATCCTCCCTCGTTAATGCGTTGGAGAAAACTGCCCATTACAAAATTACATCGTCGTATAGACAAAACTGTGCCTTAAGGACAGCCTTTATCTACCGTCTTAATTATTGATGTGTTACCAACACTAACATGTGCTCGACAGCATTGTAACAACTGCATTATTAACTTCCGTAGAGTGTTCCTCGACCCACGCTCCGGCAGAGCTTTGTCAATGTTTCCGAGGGCGGTTTTGCTGAACGCATTCTCGATGTTAATAAATGCTTGCTGAAAGATTTCTCAATCCATTCTACCAAGCGGTGGAGGGCAGGCAGCGTTGATCTCCATGGTATGTAAATATGTTGGTTTGAGTAAAGTGGATAAATTTGTATTATCCCCTCCCTCATATCATTGTCGCAAACCCAAATTTAGAACTCGACATTATCATCTCATATTCTATAGTCTCCAAACTATGCCTGCGCACAAATCCGATCTTTCAAAAATCTTAGCCCATCATACGAAAATTTACCCATCTATTATTCTAGAAATATCTAACCACAGAAATCTTTCCAAATCCTCTTTAATCCTAAAACCAAATAGACTTTTGACAACCCAAACTTCTACAGGCCGAATATCTACCTATCGAACTTATGCAACGGACAGATAATACTCCTAAACCTAAGCTCCCATGTTGAACTTAAGTCCATCCTATATCCGCACCAACACAGCTTCCGATACGATCATAGCGCAGAAAAAATCACCCAATCATTAGCCAGAGTCATCAAATCCCCTTCTCTTCATCGACTTCTGTTCTGATTTTGATCTTTTATTGCAACCTAACCTTCTACTTCAATTTAAATACCCCAACTTTCCATATGACTATTTTTTTTTAGTAAAATCCTTTTTCTTATTCCAAAATGTCATCCAAACCAATCACCCAAGGTTGCTGTCAAGGCCTCTCTCCCCCTCCATTGGAACCTGGCCACGAATCCACTCCTTGACATGAACATCCCAAACAACTCTACCATTAGAGCTGTCTTTCTCTCATTCAGAATATGTATGGTCTTATTCCCGATTCTACGTTCCAAAATAGCATTTGTAGCACGCATGACGGTCCAGAATTCCACTTGACATACAGTCGTCATGCCCAACCTAATACTTTTGTGAAACCTCAGTTGAATTAAAAAGATGTTTGCCCTACAACCCTTATCGATCCACATACTCTTAATCCGTTTCTTTAGTGCTGCCCTCGGAGTTACCCCCTACACATGCAAGTCCAGAGTAAAGCCTAAAATGGCTTTCAAGACTGCAGTGGGTGTTGATCGTATTGTACCCGTGATGGTTAAGAAAGCAAGTGTTTGGATATGTGTAAGTGTGTTCGTTACGTTAACGTGTCTGGTTCTGGACCACCAGATTCTGGCGCTGTAGCAAAGTCTTGGTATAACTACAGCAGGTGCTAGACCCCAAAACTTGCCAAGGACATGGACTGCCTTGCTAGTATACTATACGAGATTTGGTATTTTTGCTGCTTGTTAAATATCATCACCAGATACTTCACAATCTTTTGAGAGAGCTAGAAGGGTTTGAAAGAGTAATTGCAAACTAGTACCATAGCTCCTTTTTGTTTGTTAACAGCACCAACCTCGTTTCGTTTCGATTGATGATCGGGGAACTTTCAACATTCCAGTGAACAGTTAACTTTAGTGTTGCTTGCAGTAAGTGCTGACCACCACCATGAGGCGGCTCCGTGGCGTAGTGGTATGTGTGTGACTACTACGCCCAAGGTCCCGGGTTCGAATCCCGACACGGTCCGCTTGAAAAATGTTAGGCGAGCATTTTTCACAAAAATACACCCTCGTTCGGATGAGAGGTAAAATGGAGGTCCCGTGTGTAAGTGTTGTCACGCACGTTAAAGATCCCTACCTTGCTTGGAACAGCAAGGGTTTGGCAAAATTCAAAATTTTCCAGGTAACAAAAACTCGCTTCCTGGCCAGTGTAGTACCTTCGGGTGGAGCATTGGAAAAATCACATGTAATGACCACCACCATGACTATATCATCTACATATCCTATCGTGTATAATCCTTCCTCGTTAAGACATTGGATTAGGCTGTCTCCAATACAGTATTCTGTTGTAGTGAAGACAAAACTACGCTTCAGAACAGTCTTTACATACAGTCCTAATTATCGATGTGTTACCAACACTATATATACTCGATGGCATCGTAGCAACTGCATTATTAACTGCCGCAGTATTCTCCGCTTCACGCTCTTGCAGGCCTTTGTCAATGCTTTCAACGGTGGTTTCACTAAACGCCCAGTCAATAAATACACCTAAGGCCGATATAATGTTTCTGCGGAATTTCACAATCCGTCTTACAACGAGGTGGGGACGTAGATTTCCCTGTTATGTACGCATGTTGATTTGAGTGAAGTGGATAAGTCTGTATTATCCCCTTCTTCATACCATTGTCGAGGACTCAGACTCAAACACTATCGTCTTAGATTCACTTGTTTCCAAACTAAACCCGTGCAAAGCTCTTGGTCCTGATAACATAACGAACCTGATCCTACTATAATCCTGGTCCATAATAAAAACATCCATCTATCTACCATTTCAAAAATGTGTGACCACAAAAACTTTTTAAAATCTGTTTAAAACCGTCACAATAACTTTAATTCTAAAACCAAACAATCTCCTGACGACCTAAGACTCATATAGCTCCATAACCTTCCTATCGAACCTATACTAACTCCACGAACAGATAATCCTATACCCGAACCAACAGGGCTTCCGAACCAATCGTAGCTCAGATAAAATCACACAATCATTAATCAAAACCATCAAATCGCCTAATTCTAAATACGTTAAGCTCTCTTTATCGACTTCCGTTCTGCTTTTGACCTCCTATTGTGGCCTATCCTCTGATATCAACTAAGACAATCCAACCTCCCATCTAACTTGTTCCTCATAATAAAATCCTTTCTTTCATCCCAGATTGTCTTCCAATTTCCACAGTATTACCAAACCGATCATCTAAAGTTGCTCCCAAAACTACTACCTCTCCCCAACCCTTTGGGATCTGGTCATTAATCCACTCCTTGCCGTCAACATCCCGAATATCTCAACCTTTGGTTACAGAGTAGTCGCAACTTGTGAACATTTTCGTCTTTTTGTCTCTTCACGCCACATCCATATTCCAACCTTTGAATGTTTGCATTTTAACGGTATTAAAACGACTTGGAAAAAACTAAGTTCCATTAAAAGTCCATAGTTTTATTCTCTGCAAAGGACCAGATTTCTCCGTTCTAATTGCAATTTCTAAAAACGTTACCGCAACCTTATCGCTATCTTAAAAAAATATGAAATCCTTGTCTTTACCAGATGCTCGTTTTCGGGCACAATCACACTTACTTCTGAAGAAGCCGAAGTATGAATAAGAGGAAGTAATAGACCACTGACGTGTAAACAACCTGGGAATTATGGGAACGTCCAAAACGAAACTACCTCCACCAGAGGGAAAAACAAAGTGTGTTGAAGATTTATCAACAAGTGGCGTATCAATCGCGTCAAATGTTCAACTTTCCTTTATTCAATGACACGATTAGGACAAGCTGAAACGGGATTGAACAGTGAAGATCATAGTAATGATATTCCTCTGTACGCTTCCACTAGCGCATACCCAACTAAATGCTATAGATCCGACGACAACCATGATAACTCTGCCCTTGGTGAGCAGTTTGAATAAGAAAATCTTCAGATAGGAGATCGTAGTAATACATTGTTTTGGAGAAAAGTTTTAAGAGCTCTATGGCAAAAGTTTTAAATATGTGTGTAGGTGAGATTTCAACGTCTCTATCTAAAAAGGAAGCTTCTCAGTTTGACTAAGCAGATGCTCTAGCTTCTGCGTTTTGAAACCATCGCCACCATTCCCACTAAAGACGAAAAGAAGGCTATTTTTTTATACTGATTTCTCACTTACAAACTTTTTTCAAATTGGTAGTTCTGTTACTCTTTTTTGTTACCTTGCACGCGTCATTTTGACGCGTATAAAATTCTTTTTAGTATGTAATTTAAGTTTAAATTAAGATCCTTTTTTAAATATTTACGCAGCTTTCTGTTGGAAATTGTGCGGTTGACTACCAATGGTTGCTTGATGATTATTGGGCAATAAAAATGGACTGTTTAACGAAGATGGGATATGAGATCGTTCTCGAGAGATTTTCGAAATGTACTTTCTGTAGGGAATTATGCAGTTGGCTGTCAATAGTTGCTTAATAATCATTGGAAAGTAAAAAATAGACTCTTTAGCGCTAGTGGGAATGTGTATCGTTCTCGAGAGGTGTTCAAAATTGGGAAATGTGCGGTTGGCTATCAATGGTTGTCTGTTCATCTTGGAAAATAAGAATCAACTATTTAGCTCAAGTGGGGATATAATATCTGTCTCGTGAGGTTTCCGAGATGAGGTGGATACTTTATACCTGTGCTTCGAAGTGTGAAATGTGCAGGAGCGAACCCCGCCACGATTCCTTATTCTTCTCAATCGAACTTTTGTAGGCGATGGTGCGGTAGAACGTAAAGCCACATAACCCCCTCTCCCTTCACCAAAGTTTGCTGGGAAAACGTTTAGAAAATAGCATGACATTGACTTAAACTAAACAAAGCACGTCGCAGACAAAATGTCTTGTTTGATAGGCAACCTTACCCAAATGCTTCTAATTTCCTTTTCTCCAAAACAAGTGAAATTGGTTAGAAGAACTGCATTAAGTACTTGAATAATTCTTAAAGTTACATCGATTTGAATTTGAAATTTGGACAAAATTGCCTCCCAGTTAACGTTGCAGCGGTACAAGACGATATTGCACACTTTATCGAGTTTTAATTTACAGAAAAGTATCGTTCGTTAGGAACGTGGTTCTTCTGCCGAGAGAGCGATGCATAAAATATGAAATTACTTCTCTGCAGCGTCGTGAACATATAAAAACATCTAGAGCATTTCGTTTTTCATTTAAATGACCAACCTTGTCCTCCTTAAATTTTATTCCTTTTCCATGGTTCAAACGGTAATAAAGACAGCTAGTTATTGCGCACCGAGAATAATTGTATATTTATAGTATATGTCAATTTAACAGCTCTATGTAGATCTTAATAAAAATAAATTTTAGAGAGCTTTTCTCGCGAATGAGTGGTTTCAGAATCAGTTTTCATTGGTTTTTGTTTTTCAGAACTCTTACGTTTACTTTGATGAAATTCTTCGCTGGAGAGAGCGTAATTTGTATGAAAAATCGATGCTTTCACGTGGAGTTTTTTTATATGAAAGTTTATTCAAAGAAACAATATTTTTTAGCCTAGTAATTACGCCATAGATAACCAGATAATTTTCTGACAAAGGCAGTAGTTGATAAGATTTGAAAATCAACAATTCCGTCCACGCATTCTTAGTAAAAGCTATTCCAATCCTTTTTTTCTCATATTCTAAGTCAGATTTTTATATTTTTATTTATTCTGTGACGTCAAGAATTTAGATAGATTTTCAAAATCTATCAATTCCAAGAATGCCGGCCGGTCGATTTTTATAAGACAAATTGCGCGCAAACAAGCTTTTATTTTGCCTGCGTCAATGTGTTTGGGTTTATTCTTTTAGGTAAGGTACAGTACGTGCCAAGAAGTTGCATATGCTTTCGTTTCCCAAGACTTTTGCATATATTAGGATTTTCAGTCATAAACTATTTAAGAAACTCCTGCGGTTGTAGTGCAGTTATTATACATTGTTTGTCGATCAACGTCTAATTCAGTAATAATAGAGTTTATTAAAATTAAATATATTAAATGAGAAATAAAAGTGTATCCATTACAAGGTGAAGGTTTTAACAAATTTTTGTTACGGAAACCGTAATAAAATTTTTGTCTGTCGGTAGCCTGTCGTACTGGCCCACCTGTTCCAATGGCAATGGTGGGTATTTTGTCTTACTATGGCGAACATCGTCGATGGAGATTTGGAAACAGATGGCTTAAGATCAACAAAATCCTGAGTCAATCCTTGTTTCGCCAATGCATCGGTCCACCCGTTGCTATGCATCCATGAGTGTGCTTTAATCTACACTACCTAGACTTGCTACCATTAGTGTGTTCAGCAATCTTTAGTGCTGTTTGCATTAGGTTATATGGCACTTGTTCGAATTTGCTGACCACCATCGAGGCATTGCCATCTGCATAATCTGTAGTGTACCATCCTCCCTCGTTACCACGTTGGAGAAGACTGTCCACTACAAAATTAATAATCGTATAGACAAAACTGTGCCTTAAGGACAGCCTTTATCTACGGTCCTAAGTATCAATGTGTTACCAACACTAACATGTGCTCGACAGCATCGTAACAACTGCATTATTAACTTCCGTAGACTATTCTTCGCCCCACGCTCCGGCAGAGTTTTGTCAATGTTTCCGAGGCTGGTTTCACTAAACGCACCCTCGATATTAATAAATGCGTTGCTGAGGGATTTCCCAATCCATCCTACCAAGCGATGGAGGGCAGGCATCGTTGATCTCCAAGTTGGTTTGTGTATAGTGGATAAATCCCCTACCTCATATCATTATCGCAAACCCAAATTTACAACTCGACACTATCATCTTATATTCTATAGTCTCCAAACTATGCCTGCGCACAAATCCGATATTACAAAAATCTTAGCCCATAATACGAAAATTTACCCACCTATTATTCTAGAAATATTTGACCACAGAAACCTTTCCAAATCCTTTTGTAGCCGCCACAATATCTCTAATCCTAAAACCAAATAGACTCTAGACAACCCAGACCTCTACAGGCCGATAATAGTCTTCCTATCGAACTTATGCAAACTTCTCGAACAGATAAAGATAATACTCCTAAACCTAAGCTCCCATATTGAACTTAACTGCATCTTATATCCGCACTAACACAGCGTCCAATACGACTATAGCTCAGAAAAAGTCACCCAATCATTAGTCAGAGCCATCAAATCTTCCTCCTACTTCAACTTCCCATCTGACCCATTCCTTTCAGTAAAATCCCTTTTTTCATCCAAAAATATCATCTAACTTCCACACTATTACCAAACCGATCACCCAAAGTTGCTGTAAGGTCACCCTTTCTCTCCATTGGAATCTGGCCACGAATCTACCCCTTGATATAAACATCCCAAATACCTCTACCATTAGAGCTGTCCTGCTCTCATTTAGAATACGTATGGTTCTATTCAGATGTTACGTTCCAAAATAGCATTTGTAGCACGCATGCTGACCCAGGATTCCACTTGACGCCGCCTGCGTGCCCATCCTAACACTTTTGTGAAACCTCAGTTGAATTGAGAAGATGTCTGCCCTTGTAGTTTTATTTATTCGAAACTATCACTACAAATGGAAGTATCCACTGGGATACCGTTTTCAAGGTCAAAACAAACTCTGAAGATTTTCCTGAAAACCATAATGGATGTGATAGAATCCACCACTTTACTCAAAAGCGGAATGGTATTCACTTCGCCTCGTAAGATGTCGTGATGTCTTCCCCACAGCCCTTATCGATCCACAGACTCTTGATCCGCTGCTTTAGTGCTTCCCTTAGGGTTATCTCCTACACATGTAAGTCCAGAGTGAAGCCTAAATTTGCTTTCAAGGCTGCAGAGGGCGTTGATCGTATTGTACCACTGATGGTTACGAACGCAAGTGTTTGAATATGTGCGAGTTTGTTCGTTGCGTTGGCGTGTCTGGTTCTGGGCCATCATACCCTGGCGCTGTAGCAAAGCCTTGGTATAACTACAGCAGATGTTAGACCCAAAAACTTACCTAGGGCACGACTGTCCTGTCAGAATAGTATAATAGATTTGGTAGTTTTTGCTTCTTGTTAAGTATAATGATCAGACACTTCACAATCTTTCGAGAGGGCTAGAAGGGTTTGAAAAAGTTGCAAACTAGTTACCATAGTTCCTTTTTGTTTGTTAACAGTACCGACCGCGTTCTGTTTCGATTGATGGTCGGGGAACTTTCAGCGTTCCAGTGAACAGTTAACTTTAGTGTTGCTTGCAGTAAGTGCTGCACTTGTTAAAATTTGCTGACCAGCACCGTGGCTATGTCATCTACATATCCTACCGTGTATAATCCTTCCTCGTTAAGACGTTGGAGTAGGCTACCTAATGCAGTATTTTGTTGTAGTGGAGACAAGACTACGCTTCAGAACAGTCTTTACATACAGTCCTAATTAACGATACGTTACCAACACTAATATGTACTCGACGGCATAGTGGCAACTGCATTATTAACAACTGCAGAGTATTCTCCGTCTCACGTTCTCGTAGGCATTTATCAATGCTTTCGATGGTGGTTTTACTAAACGCCCCGTCGATGTCAATAAATACACCCAAAGCTGAAATATTGTTTTTGCGGAATTTCCTAATCCGTCCTACAACGAAGTGGACAGCTGACAACGTAGACTTTCCTGGTATGTACGCATGTTGATTTGAGTGAAGTGGATAAGTCTGTATTATCCCCTCCTTTATCCATTGCCGTGGATCCAGACTTAAACGCTGCCCTCTTAGATTCACTTGTCTCCAAATTAAACCTGTGCAAAGTTCTCAGTCCTGATAACATAACAAACCTGATCCTACTATAATCCTGGTCCACAATAAAAGCATTGAGCTATCTACCATTCCAGAAACGTCTGACCGCAAAATCTATTTAAAATCGTCACAATACCTCTAATCCTAAAACCAAACAATCTTCCTGACGACTTAAGTTAACTTCGTGCTATACCCGAACCAACATGGCTTTTGATTCGTTCTGATTCGATCATAGCTCAGATAATACCACCCAAACATTAATCAAAACCATCAAATCGTCTAATTCTAAATACGTTAAGCTCTCTTCGTCGACTTCCGTTCTGCTTTTGACCTCCTATTGTGGCCTATCCTCTGATTTCAAGTGAGACAATTCAACTTCCCATCTAACTTATTCCTCATAATAAAATCCTTTCTCTCGTCCTGAATTGTCATCCAAGTTCCACATTATTACCAAACCGATCACCTAAGGTTGCTCCCAAGACTGCTGCATCTCCCCAACCCTTTGGGATCTGAGTCATTAATCCATTCCTTGCCATGAACATCCCAAATACCTCAACCTTTGGTTACAGAGTATTCGCAACTTGTAAACATTTTCGTCTTCTTGTCTCTTCACGCCACATCCATATTCCAACCTTTGAATGTTTGCATTTTAACGGCATTAAAACGACTTGGAGAAAACTGAGTTCCATTAAAAGTCCATAGTTTAATTCTCTGCAGAGGACCAGATTTACCTGTTCTAATTGCAATTTCTAAAAGCGTTACCGCAAACCTTATCGCTTTCTTAAAAAAATATGGAATCGTTGTTTTTACCAGGAACCCGTTTTCAGGCACAAACACGTTTAGTTCTGAAGAAGCCGAAGTATGAATAAAAGTAAGTGATAGACCAGTGACGTGAAACAACCTGGGAATTATAGAAACGTCCAAAACGAAACTACCTCCACCAGAAGGAAAAACAATGTGTGTTGAAGATTTATCAACAAGTGGCGTATCAGTCGCGTTCACTGTTCAACTTCCTTTATTCCATGACACGATTAGGACAAATTGAAACGGAATTGAGCAGTGAAGATCATAGTAATGATATCCTTCTTAACGCTTCCACTAGCGCATACTCAACTGAAAGCTAAAGATCCGACGACAACCATGATAACTCTGCCCTTGGTGAGCAGTTTGAATAAGATACAAGATCGTAGTAATGCTATTGTTTGGAGAAAAGTTTCAAGAGCTCCATGGCAAAGATTTTAAACATGTGTGGAAATGGGATGTCAAAATCTCTCTAAAAAGGAACCTACTCAGTTTAACAAAGCAGTTGATCTAGCTTCTGCCGTGATTTTGAAACCATCTCCATCATTCTCCCAAAAGTGAAGAAAAGTCTATTCTTCTTTATACTGACTTTTAGCCTACAAATTTTTTTGAAATGGTAGTTTTGCAATAAAAATGTTTAGCGCAGGTGGATGTTATATCTATCGTTCTCGAGAGATTTTTGAAATGCACTTTCTGTTGGGAATTATGTGGTTGTCTGTCAATGGTTGCTTGATGATCATTGGGCAAGGAAATGGAATGTTTACCGCAAATGGAGATGTGATATCGTTCTTAAGAAGATTTTAGAATGAAGTTTCTGTTGGGAATTGTGCGGTTGGCTGTCAATGGTTACCTGATGATCTTGGGCAATAAAAATGGACTGTTTAGTGCAAGTGGGGATGGATCTCGTTCTTGGAAAGTTTTCGAAATGAAGTGGACGCTTTTGACCTGTACGTAGAAATGTGAAGTGTGCAGAAGTGGACCGCTTCGTGATTCTTTCGTTGGAGATGGTGCGGTAGATTTAGAAAGCCACGCTCGCACACAGAAGATTGCCGTGAAGATGATTAGTGAATAGAGTGACATAACAAAACAGGTGTTGCGAAAAGTGACCTTTGTATGTTACGCAAGATTGCCCAAATGTTTGTTTTCTTTCTTCCGAAACGAAATGGAAATCCTACGAAAAACTGTATTAATTACTTGAATAATTCTTAAAGTTACACCGATTTAAATTTGAAATCTGGGCAAAATTGCCTCCCAGTTAACGTAACAGCGGTACAAGATGTTATTGCAAACTTTATCGAGTTTTAATTTGCAGAAAAGTATCGTTCGTCAAGAACGAGAATCTCCTGCTGCGAGAGCGATGCATAAAATATCAAATTACTTCTCTGCAGCGTCGTGAACATATAAATACAACTAGAGCATTTCGTTTTTCATTTAAATGACCAACCTTGTCCTCCTTAAATTTTATTCCTTTTCCATGGTTCAAACGGTAATAAAAACAGCCAGTTATTGCGCACCGAGAATAATTGTATATTTATAGTATATGTCAAATTTACAGCTCTATGTAGATCTTAATATCTTAATATCTTATCGTTATAACTGCGCTATTAACTGCTGTAGAGTATTTTCTACCCCGTAATCCCACAGGACTTGTCAGTGCTTTCACTAAACACACTCTCGGTGTCAATAAATACACCTAAGGCTGATGTATTGTGACAGATGGATTGATTCGTTCTACAACGGAGTAGAGAACAGACACTGTGAATCTCCCAAGTATGTGCGCATGTTAGTTTGAGTGAAGTGAGTAATAAGTCTGTATTATCCCCTCCTTCATACCATTGTCGTGGATCCAGACTCAAACACTGTCCTCTTAGATTTACTAAACCTGTGCAAAGCTCCAGGTCCTGACAACATAACAAACCTGATCCTATTATAATCCCAGTCCATAATAAAAGCATCTATCTATCTACCATTCCAGAAATATCTGACCACAAAAACTTTTCAAAATCTGTTTAAAACCGTCACAAAACCTCTAATTCCAAAACCAAACAATCCCCCTGACGACTTAAGATTCATTTAGCTCCATAACATTCCTATCGAACCTATACTAACTCCACGAACAGATAATCTTAGACCCGAACCAACACGGCTTCGTAGCTCAGATAAAATCACCCAATCAAAAATCAAAATCATCAAATCGTCTAATTCTAAATACGTTAAGCTCTCTTTATCGACTTCTGTTCTGCTTTTGACCTCCTATTGTAGCCTATCCTCTTATATCAAGTAAGACAATCCAACTTCCCATCTAACTTATTCCTCATAATAAAATCCTTTTTTCATCCCGGATTGTCATGTAATTTACACATTATTGCCAAACCGATCACCTAAGGTTGCTTCCAAGATTGCTACCTCTCCCCAACCCTTTGGGATCTGGTCATTAATCCATTCCTTGCCATGAACATCCCGAATAACTCAACCTTTAGTTACAGAGTATTTGCAAATTATGAACATTTTTGTCTTTTTGTCTCTTCACGCCACATCCATATTCCAACCTTTGAATGTTTGCATTTTAACGGCATTAAAACGACTTGGAGAAAGCTAACTGAGTTCAATTAAAAGTCCGTAGTTTATTTGTCTAGAGAGGACCAGATTTCCCCGTTCTAATTGTAATTTCTAAAAACGTTACCTCAAACTTTATCGCTCTCTTAAAAGAATATGAAATCGTCTTTACAAGGAACCCGTTTTCGGGCACAATTACGCTTAGCTCTAAAGAAGCAGATGTATGAATAAGAAAGTTATAGACCATGTGCTTGCCATCAGATGTGCAAACAACCTGGGAATTATGAGAACGTCCAAAATCAAACTACTCCTACCAGAAGGAAAATAAACGTGTGTTGAAGATTTATCAACAAGTAGGGTATCAATCGTGTCAACTGTTCAACTTTTCTTTATTCAATGAGACGATTAGAACAAGGTGGAACGGAATTGAGCAGTAAAGATCATAGTAATGATATCCCTTTGTACACTTCCACTAACGCATACCCAAATGAAAGTTAAAAATCAGACGACCACCATGATAACTATGCCCTTGGTGAGTAGTTTCAATAAGAAAATCTTCAGATTGGAGATCGTAGTAATACCATTTTTAGGAAAAATGTTTCAAGAGCTCCATGGCAAAAGTTATAAATATGTGTGAAGGTGAGATTTCAACATCCCTATCTAAAAAGGAACCTACTCAGTTTGACCAAACAGATGATCTGCCGTGGTTTTGAAACCATCGCCATCATCCCCACTAAAGGCGAAAAGTAGCCTACTTTTTTACACTGATTTCTCACCTACAAACTTTTTTGAAAACGGTAGTTCTGTTACTCTTTTTTGATACCTTTAATACTTTAGTATGTACCTTTAAATTTAAATTAAGATCCTTTTTGAAATATTTACGTGGCTTTCTGTTGGAAATTGTGTGGTTGGCTACCAATGGTTGCTTGATGATCATCGGGCAATGAAAAAGGACTGTTTAGCGCTCGTGGTATGTGATATGGTTCTCGAGAGATTTTCTAAATGTACTTTCTGTTGGGAATTATGCAGTTGGCTGTCAATAGTTGCTCAATAACCATTGGGAAGTAAAATAGACTGTTTAGCGCAAGTGGGGATGTGTACCGTTCTCGAAAGGTGTTCAAAATTGGGAAATGTGCGGTTGGCTATCAATGGTTGCCTGTTAATCATTGGAAAATATGAATCAACTGTTTAGCTCAAGTGGGGATATAATATCTGTCTCGTGAGGTTTCCGAGATGAAGTGGAAACTTTATACACCTGTACTTCGAAGTCTGAAGGGTTCAAAAGCGGACCCGCCGCGATTCCTTATTCTTCTCTACCTATCTTATGTAGGCGATGGTAAGCCACGCACACACCCCCTCCCCCCAAGATTGCAGTGAAAACGTTTAGAAAATAGCATGACATTGACTTAAACTAAACAAAGCACGTCGTGGACAAAATGCTTTGTATGAGAGGCAACCTTATCCAAATGCTTCTATCTTCCTTTTTTTCAAAACATGTGAAATTGGTTAGAAAAACTGCATTAATTACTTGAATAATTCTTAAAGTTATATCGATAAGAATTTAAAATCTGGACACTATATCGAGTTTTAATTTGCAGAAAAGTATCGTTCGTTAGGAACGAGAATCTCCTGCTGCGACAGCGATGCAAAAAATATCAAATTACTTCTCTGCAGCGTCGTGAACATATAAAAACATCTAAAGCATTTCGTTTTTCATTTAAATGACCAGCTTTGTCCTCCTTAAATTTTATTCCTCTTCCATGGTTCAAACGGTAATAAAGACAGCCAGTTATTGCGCACCGAGAATAATTGTATATTTATAGTTTATGTCAATTTAACAGCTCTATGTAGATCTTAATAAAATTAAATTTTAGAGAACTTTTCTCGCGAATAATTGGTTTCAGAATCGGTTTTCATTGGTTTTTGTTTTCCAGAACTCTTACGTTTACTTTGATGAAATTCCTTGCTGGAGGGAGCGTAATTTGTATGAAAAATCGATGCTTGCACGTGGAGTTTTTTTTATATGAGTATTTATTCAAAGAAACGATATTTTTTAGCCTAGCTTAAAAGCAGTTACTCCATAAATAACCAGACAATTTTCTGACAAAAGCAGAAGTTGATAAGATTTGAAAATCAACAATTCCGTCCACGCATTCTTAGTAAAAGCTATTCCAATCTTTTTTTCTCATATTCTAAGTCAGATTTGTATATTTTCATCTATTCTGTCACGTCAAGAATTTAGGTAGGTTTTCAGAATCCATCAATTCCAAGAACGCCAGCCTGTCGATTTTTAGAAGGCAAATTGGGCGCAAACAAGACTTTATTTTGCCTGCTTCAATGTATTTGGGTTTATTCTTTTAGGTAAGGTACAGTACGTGCCAAGAAGTTGCATATGCTTTAGTTTCCCAAGACTTTTGCATATATTAGAATTTTCAGTCATATGCGGTTGTAGTGCAGTTATTATAAATTAAATATATTAAATAAGTGAAATAAAAGTATATCTATTACAAGGTGAAGGTTCTAACAAATTTTTGTTACGGAAACCGTAATAAACATTTTTTGTCTGTCGGTAGCCTGTCGTACTGGCCCACCTGTTCCAATGACAATGGTGGACATCGTCGATGGCGATATGGAAACAGACGGCTCAAGACCAACAAAATCCGGAGTCAATCCTTGTTTCGCCAATGCATCGACTCGTTGCCATGCATCCATGAGTGTCCTTTAATCCACTCTACCTGGACTTGCTACCATTAGAGCTGCCCTGCTCTGACTCAGAGTACGTATGGTTTTGTTCCTGATTCTACGTTCAAAAATAGCATTTGCAGCATACATGGTGGCTAGGAATTGCACTTGAAAGATGGTCCCCAGCGTGCCCAAAGTAACACTTTCTTGAAGGTTTGATCCAATTAAAAAGATGCAAGCTCTTGTATTTTCATTTGTTTTGGAACTATCTGTAAAGATGGAAATATCCGATAGGATCTCATTTTCAGGTTCAAAACAAATTCTGAAACTTTTCTTGAATACCATGACGAATGTAATTGAATCCACCAATTCATCCAAGAGTGGCATAGTACACACCGCTCCCCGTAGGATGTCGGGTGTTTCCTCCACTGCTCTTATCGATCCAGCTACCCTTGATCTAGAACCTTAGTGATTCCCTCAGAGCCATCCTTTTCACATACAAGTCCAGCGGTGTCAAAATGCCTTCCAAGACTGCAGTGGGCGATGATAGTATTGCGCCCGTAATTCTTAAGCAGGCCAGTCTTTAAATAAGTGTAAGTTATTTTGCTGCTTTAACGAGTCTGGTTCTAGGCCAACAGGCCACCGCGCCGTAGCATAGCCTGGGTCTAACTACAACAGTGGATAGCCACCAGACAGTCTTAAGTGAGAAACACCAAATTTTGCCTATGGCACGCCTGCACTGTCAGAATAGTATATAAGCTTTTGTAGTTTTTGCTTGGAAGTGTTCAATCCAATACAGCTTCTTGTCAAATACAATGCCTAGGTTCTTGACCTCTTCCGAGAGAGTAGAGGGGATTTAAATGATTAAGGCAAACTAATTACAATTAGTTTCCTTTTGTTTATGAACAGCAAAAACCCTATTTTGTTTAGGTTGATGGTCATATAGTTTATAGCACACCTGTGTTCAGCAATCTTTAGTGCTGTTTGCATTAGGTTACATGGCACTTGTTCGAATTTGCTGACCACTATCGAGACATTGCAGTCTGCATATCCTGTAGTGTACAATCCTCCCTGGTTACCACGTTGGAGACGGCTATCCACTACAAAATTACATAGTCGTATAGACAAAACTGTGCCTTAAGGACAGCCTTTATCTACGGTACTAAGTATCGATGTGTTACCAACACTAACATGTGCTGGACAGCATCATAACAACTGCATTATTAACTTTCGTTGAGTATTCTTCGCCCCACGCCCACGCTCCGGCAGAGCTTTGTCAATGTTTTCGACGGCAGTTTCACTAAACGCACCCTCGATGTTAATAAATGCGTTGCTGAGGAATTTCTCAATTCATCCTACCATGCAATGGAAGGCAGGCAGTATTAATCTCCATAGTATATAAATATGTTGGTTTGAGTAAACTGGAAAAATCTGTATTATCCCCTCCTTCATATCATTATCGCAAACCCAAATTTACAACTCAAGACTATCTTATATTCAATAGTCTCCAAACTATGCCTGCGCACGAATCTGATCCTACAAAAATCTCATCCCATAATACGAAAATTTACCCACCTATTATTCTATAAATGTCTGACCACAGAAACTTTCTAAATTCTTTTAAAATCGCCACAATATCTCTAATCCTAAAACCAAATAGACTCTTGACAACCCAGACTACTACAGTTCGGTAGTCTTCCTATCGAACTTATACAAACTTCTCGAACAGATAAAGATAATACTCCTAAATCTAAGCTCCCATATTGAACTTAACTCCATCACAGCTTCCAATAATTAGTCAGAGCCATCAAATTCTCCTCTCTTCATCGACTTCTGTTCTGATTTTGATCTTCTATGGCAACCTTATCTTCTACTTCAACTTAAACACTCCAACCTTCCATCTGACCCATTCCTTTAGTAAAATCCTTTTTTTCATCCAAAAATATCATCCAACTTCCACATTATTACCAAACCGATCACTCAAAGTTGCTGTCAAAGTCACCCTCCCCCTGCATTGGAACCTGACAATGAATCCATTCCTTGACATAAATATCCCAAATACCTCGACCATTACAGCTGTCTTGCTCTCACTTAGAATGCGTATGGTTCTATTCGGATTCTACGTTCCAAAATAGCATTTGCAGCACGCATGCTGGCCCAGAATTCCACTTGACATACAGTCGCCTGCGTTCCCAGCCTAATACTTTTGTGAAACCTCAGTTGAATTGAAAAAATGTCTGCCCCTGTACTTTCGTTTGTTTGAAACTATCAGTAAAAATGGAAATATCCGCTGGGATACCGGTTTCAAGGTCAATACAAACTGAAGATTTTCCTGAATACCATGATGGCTGTGATTGAATCCACCACTTTCCTCAAGAGTGAAATAGTATTCACTGCGCCTCGTAAGATGTCGTAATGTCTTCCCCACAGCCTTTATCGATCGAAAGACCACCCTTGATCCGCTGCTTTAGTGCTTTCCTCAGGGATATTGAATATGAACGAGTTTGTTTGTTTCGTTAACGTGTCTGGTTCCGGGCCACCAGACCCTAGCGCTGTCGCAAAGCCATGGTATAACCTACTCCCCAAAACTTGTCTAGGGCACGACTGTCCTGCCTGAATAGTATACTAGATTTGGTAGTTTTTTCTTCTTGTTAAGTATAATGATTAGATATTTCACAATCTATCGAGAGGGCTGGAAGGGTTTGAAAGAGTAATTCCAAACTAGTTACCATAGTTCCTTTTTGTTTGTTAACAGCACCAACCTCGTTTTGTTTCGATTAATGGTCGGGGAACTTTCAGCGTACCAGCGAACAGTTAACTTTAGTGCTGCTAGACGTAAGTGCTGCAGTTGTTAGAATTTGCTGACCACCACCGTGGCTATGTCATTTACATATCGTGTCGTGTATAATCCTCCCTCGTTAAGACGTTGGAGTTGGCTACCTAATGCAGTATTTTATTGTAGTGGAGACAAAACTACGCTTCAGAACAGTCTTTACATACAGTCCTAATTAACGATACGTTACCAACACTAATATGTACTCGACAGCATCGTAGCAACTGCATTATTAACTGCTGCAGAGTATTCTCCGTCTCACGCTCTCGCAGGCATTTATCAATGCTTTTGATAGTGGTGTTACTAAACACCCCGTCGATGCTAATAAATACACCTAAAAATGATATATTGTTTTTGCGGAATTTCCCAATCCGTCCTACAACGAGGTGGGAAGCTGACAGTGTAGATTTCCCTGGTATGTACGCATGTTGATTTGAGTGAAGTGGATAAGTCTGTATTATCCCCTCCTTCATCCATTGCCGTGGATCCAGACTCAAACGCTGCCCTCTTAGATTCACTTGTCTCCAAATTAAACCTGTGCAAAGTTCTCAGTCCTGATAACATAACAAACCTGATCCTACTATAATCCTGGTCCACAATAAAAGCATTCATCTATCTACCATTCCAGAAACGTTTGACCGCAAAATCTTTTCAAAATCTATTTAAAATCGTCACAATACCTCTAATCCTAAAACCAAACAATCTTCCTGACGACCTAAGACTCGTATAGCTCCATAACCCTCCTATCGAACCTTTGCTAACTCCGCGAACAGATAATATTTCTAAAACCAAACTCCCACACTGAACTTAACTTTGTGCTATACCCGAATTAACATGGCTTCTGATTCGATCATAGTTCAGATAAAACCACCCAAACATTAATCAAAACCATCAAATCGTCTAATTCTAAATACGTTAAGCTCTCTTCGTCGACTTCCGTTCTGCTTTTGACCTCCTATTGTGGCCTATCCTCTGATATCAAGTGAGACAATTCAACTTCCCATCTAACTTATTCCTCATAATAAAATCCTTTCTCTCGTCCTGAATTGTCATCCAATTTCCACATTATTACCAAACCGATCACCCAAGGTTGCTCCCAAGACTGCTGCATCTCCCCAACCCTTTGGGATCAGAGTCATTAATCCATTCCTTGCCATGAACATCCCAAATACCTCAATCTTTGGTTACAGAGTAGTCGCAATTTGTGAACATTTTCGTCTTTTAGTCTCCTCACGCCACATCCATATTCTAACCTTTGAATGTTAGCATTTTAACGGCATTAAAACGACTTGGACAAAACTGAGTTCAATTAAAAATCCATAGTTTAATTCTCTGCAGAGGCCATATTTGCCCGTTCTAAGTGCAATTTCTAAAAACGTTACCGCAAATCTTATCGCTTTCTTAAAAAAATATGGAATCGTGTTTACCAGGAACCCGTTTTCAGGCACAATCACGCTTAGTTCTGAAGAAGCCGATGTGTGAATAAGAGGAAGTGATAGACCACTGTCGTGTAAACAACCTGGGAATTATGAGAACGTTCAAACGTGTTGAAGATTTATCAATAAGTGGCGTATCAGTCGGGTCAAATGTTCAGTTTTCCTTTATTCAATGACACGATTAGAACAAGCTGAAGCGGGATTGAGCAGTGAAGATCATAGTATTGATATCCCTCTTAACGCTTCCACTAGCGCATACCCAACTGAATGCTAAAGATCCGACGACAACCATGATAACTATGCCCTTGGTGAGCAGTTTGAATAAGATAGGAGATCGTAGTAATGCAATTGTTTGGAGAAAAGTTTCAAAAGCTCCATGGCAAACATTTTAAACATGTGTGGAAATGGGATGTCAAAATTTTTATCTAAAAAGGAACCTACTCAGTTTAACAAAGCAGTTGATCTAGCTTCTGCCGTGATTTTGAAACCATCTCCATCATCCTCCCAAAGGTGAAGAAAAGGTTATTCTTCTTTATACTGACTTCTAGCCTACAAATTCTTTTGAAATAGTAGTTTTGTAATGAAAATGTTTAGCACAGGTGGATGTTATATCTATCGTTCTCGAGAGATTTTTGAAATGCACTTTCTGTTGGGAATTATGTAGTTGTCTGTCAATGGTTGCTTGATGATCATTGGGCAAGGAAATGGAATGTTTACCGCAAATGGAGATGTGATATCGTTTTTAAGAAGATTTTAGAACGAACTTTCTGTTGGGAATTGTGCGGTTAGCTGTCAATGGTTACCTGATGATTTTGGGCAATAAAAATGGACTGTTTAGTGCAAGTGGGGATGGATCTCGTTCTTGGAAAGTTTTCGAAATGAAGTGGACGCTTTTGACCTGTACGTCCAAATGTGAAGTGTGCAGAAGCGGACCGCTTCGTGATTCTTTCGTTGGAGATGGTGCGGTACATTTAGAAAGCCACGCTCGCACACAGAAGATTGCCGTGAATATGATTAGTGAATAGAGTGACATAACAAAACACGTGTTGCGAAAAGTGGCTCTTGTATGTTACGCAAGATTGCCCAAATGTTTGTTTTCCTTTTTCCGAAAAGAAATGGAAATCCTACGAAAAACCGTATTAATTACTTGAATAATTCTTAAAGTTACACCGATTTAAATTTGAAATCTGGACAAAATTGCCTCCCAGTTACAGTAACAGCGGTACAAGATGTTATTGCAAACTTTATAGAGTTTTAATTTGCAGAAAAGTATCGTTCGTTAAGGACGAGAATCTCCTCCTGCGAGAGCGATGCATAAAATATCAAATTACTTCTCTGCAGCGTCGTGAACATATAAATACAACTAGAGCATTTTGTTTTTCATTTAAATGACCAACCTTGTCCTCCTTAAATTTTATTCCTTTTCCATGGTTCAAACGGTAATAAAGACAGCCAGTTATTGCGCACCGAGAATAATTGTATATTTATAGTTTATGTCAATTTAACAGCTCTATGTAGATCTTAATAAAATTAAATTTTAGATAGCTTTTCTCGCGAATGATTGGTTTCTGAATCGGTTTTCATTGGTTTTTGTTTTCCAGAACTCTTATGTTACTTTGATGAAATTCCTCGCTGGAGGGAGCGTAATTTATATGAAAAACCGATGCTTCCACGTGTAGTTTTTTTTTAATATTCGAGTTTATTCAAAGAAGCGATATTTTTTAGCCTAGCTTATAAGCAGTTACTCCATAGATAACCAGACAATTTTCTGACAAAGGCAGAAGCTGATAAGATTTGAAAATCAACAATTCCGTCCACGCGTTCTTAGTAAAAGCTCATATTCTAGGTCAAATTTTTATATTTTCATTGATTCTATGAAATCAAGAATTTAGATAGGTTTTTCAGAATCTATCAATTCCAAGAACATCGGTCTGTCAATTTTTATAAGAAAAATTGGGCGCAAACAAGCTTTTATTTTGCCTGTTTCAGTGTGTTTGGGTTTATTCTTTTAGATAAGATACAAAACGTGCCAAGAAGTTGCAAATGTTTTTGTTTCCCAACACTTTAGCAAATATTAATTTTTCAGTCAGAAACTATTTAAGAAACTCCTGCGGTTGTAGTGCAATTATTCTACATTGTTTGTCGATCAGCGTCTAATTCAGTAATAATAGAGTTTATTAAAATTAAATGTTATTTAAATATGTTAAATGAGAAATAAAAGTGTATCCATTACAAAGCGAAGGTTCTAACAAATTTTTGTTACGGAAACTGTAATAAACATTTTTGCCTGTCGATGGCCTGTCGTATTGCCCACCTGTTCCAATGGCAATGGTGGGTAGTTTGTCTTACTATGGTGAACATTGTCGATGACGATATGGAAACAGACAGTTCAAGACCAACAAAATCCTGAGTCGATCCTTGTTTCGCCAATGTGTCGGTCTACTCGTTACCATGAATCCATGAGTGTCCTTTAGTCCACACTACCTAGACTTGCTACAAGCAAGTTTAAGGTTCGGCAGGCACTGGGGAGACGGTCTTAAGTGAGAGACTCCAAATTTTGCCTATCGCACGCCTACAATGTCAAAATAAGATATAAGCCTTTGTAGTTTTTGCTTGGAGGTGTTCAACCCAATACAGCTTCTTGTCAAATACAATGCCTAGGATCTTGTAGTAGAGGGGATTTAAATGATTAAGGCAAACTAGTTACAATTAGCTTCCCTTTGTTTGTGAAAAGTAAAAACCCTGTTTTGTTTAGGTTGATGGTCATATAGTTATTAGCGCAACAGAGTTCAGCAAACTTTAGTGCTGTTTGCATTAGGTTACATGGCACTAGTTCGAATTTGCTGACCACCACCGAGGCTATGCCGCCTGCATATCCTGTAGTGTACAATCCTCCCTCGTTAATACGTTGAAGAAGGCTGTCCACTACAAAATTACATAGTCGTATAGACAAAACTGTGTCTTAAAAACAGTCTTTATATCTACCGTCCTAATAATCTACGTGGTACCAACACTAACATGTGCTCGACAGCATCGTAGCAACTTTGATGAAATTCCTCGCTGGAGGGAGCGCAATTTGTATGAAAAATCGATGCTTGCACGTTAAGTTTTTTTTTGTACGAGAGTTTATTCAAAGAAAGGATATTTTTTAGTCTAGCTTATAAGCCGTTGCTCCATAACTAACCAGACAATTTTCTGACATAGGCAGAAAGTGGATAGTTTTGGGGGCGACTGCCACCTCATTTCCTTCAGCTTCCCTCATTTCCTTACTCATTTAGACCAAATTTACATGTAAATTCCCATAAGGAGGATTTGAGGACATGGATTTTCCTCTTTGCTCCCTCCTTACTCTCTCCTTGCTCTTTTCCTTGCCCGGACACCCCCACATCAACCATTTTGATTACGTCACACCAGCCTTCTTTCCACCCGCGAGATAAATCTTTCTCCACATTTCCACCAACGAGATAAATGTACATTGTTTGGTACCAATTAATATTAGATTTTTCTCAGCTACCCGAATTTCTAAGAATTTTTTACCAGTCTAACTGTCCTTATATATTTCTTAGCCATGCGATACATCAAATTAGTCTACAATTTTACGTTGAATCGAAATATGCAAACAGATTTAAAATAGAACCACCCCTTACCGTTTTACACATATACCCTCTGCGAGATAAATCTTTCTCCACATTTCCACCCACGAGATAAATATATCTTGTTTGGTATCGATTAATATTAGGTTTTTTTCAGCTACCGGAATCTCTAGGAATTTTTAAGATTGCATCATCCCCCAGGGAGCTACCCTAAATTTAAGATTTTTTACCAGCAACGATTTCTAACCGTCCTTATAAATTTTTTAGTAATGCGATACATCAAATTAGTCTAGAATTTTATGCAGAATCCAAATCTGTAAATAGATTTAAAATCGGACCACCCCTTACTATTTTACACACATACCCTCTAAATTATAACTTTCCTGCAGCTCATACCTAAAAGAAAATCTAAAAACCATTCTTAAAACTTTTATTACAGACAATTTTTACTAATACAGTTTAAATTTTGTAAACCACATTTCTAAATACATATTCACAATTTTTATTCTTAACCTAGAACTCCTCACGTCGGCTTATACTTATTAATATTTATTTCTAAATAGAGCACCTTTTCCAAAGACCAACCGGCCCCACGTGTTTCAAATTCCTCTGATTTTGTTCTCATGGTTTCGCTTAAGACCTCGTACATATTTTTCGGATTACTAGAAGACGTTATAGGACCACCCCTTACAAAGTTACGCCTTTTAAAGACTGAAACCTTTAATTATTGCCCATCTTTATTTAACTGCATTTTTAGAACCTTTTTTCGCTACCCAAGACATATGCTTTAACCATCCATTTCCCGAGAAATCTAAAACCGATGTGTCCCGCGAACACCAAGTGGGGATAACACGTATACTCTGTCCACCAGGATAGAAGCAGGAAAGATTGGGAAGAAGGGAAGGTGGGAGAAGAACTTAAAAATTATGGAATCTTAAAACTAATTTATACAATAGATTTACAAAATCTATACAAATATAAACAACTATCTTAGATTTATATCTTTATGCCCCAATGCATAGATTGATATGCTTCCAGGGATGACGTTACGCTTGTCATCTTCGCTCGATAAACTAATTTTATTAATTTTATTAATAGTCTAGGTTTTCGAATTGTAAAATGTACCTAAGTTTGCCTCTATATATAAAGTCTTTGACTCCACCGACAACCAGAACCATTCCTTCGTGTAATTCTTGCAGATTGTGACAATTTTTTAATCGCGGCTCTCCCACTATATCCTGCATACGTATCTTGTTAGCTTGATCGGCTTCTTGTCGGTATTTGACGTTGCGTAGTTGCATGTCCACCACGTTTGGGGAAATATGGTTGTTATAGGTTGTAGAGCCCTCGGTTTTAAATGTTCTTTACTGGGCAAACGTACAATGTTTGGCGAACCCCTTTGCATGTGGTGTACGGCAAGGTTACGAAACCCGCATTTCTTAGTTCGTCTTTGTTATCTGCCATTTTGATAAATACGTTTTTAGAGTAATCTTTTAAAAAGTATACCGATTTAGTACTATCCTTTTCCGCAAGGACGCCTACATAACTAAAAGTGTCTTTCTTACTAACCGCAAATGCATACGGCTTGTAGAACCCGGATGTATTTAAGGCAGTCCATCGACATATAAAATAATCTTTTAGTTCTTTCTCATTTTCTCTAATAAGATGTTCTTTATCTAACACATCTTTGTATTGTTCGCGTATTGTCGCAGTGTTTTCCATGTAGTCCAACTTTCGCTTTTTTGCATCCATTTCCTCTAATTCCAGTTGTCTTTTTCTTCCACTTACAGAGTATGGCGTGCATAATGGAGCAATTTCCTTTAGCGTAAACGGATAGAGTTTACTGCCAATATTTACGCGTTGTCGTACAACCTCTGGACGAATGTTAGGCGTATTTATCAATCCCAATTCTGAAATGACTATTTCTTTTGGAATTGTAGAATATGGTGTTGCAGATTGTGTAAAATATGTACTACCTGCTTTAATGCAGCACTTGTGTAAGTTTTTTATTTTATCTTGGCTGTCTTCCTCCCCTACAATCTCCAAATAATTTACAGGTAAATAGTTAAAATTAAAAGCCGAAAGCATATGCTCTATCAATTTTTCTTTTTCCTCTGGTTTTTCGGACAACTTAATTTGCAACTCGTCAATTTCTTTGTATTACCATTTCCCCAATACACGTGCTGTAGTAGGTTGTTATACACTAAACAGCATCTATTTTGTAGCTTGTCCGATAGCTTACTCGACATTTTGGCAAGTGGTACCGAGTACATTGGCGCCTTTAGGAAGTATAACTTACTATCTTCCAATAAGGTTAAACAGTCTTTTAAGGGATTATACACCCTTTCCGCGCTGACATACTTTCCAATTGTACAGTTGTATATTATCGCTTCCAATCGCGTAATACCATGTTCTTTGGCCAAAGTAGACGCAAATGTTTCCTTTAAATGTACATCTGGACAACGTAAAAAATCTAGTATATGATTGCCAAGTTGTTCATTAACACCAGGACTTGTTATCTGACACACAAATTTGTTGTATATCTTAATTCTTGCATTGGTTGTTAGCCATGTTAAACAATCGATTCCCACAGTTTAATCGTTGTCAACTATAATATTGCACTTTTCTTCGTATTTGACCTTGTAGCAAAAATTATGGTTTCTAGTTAAATAATTACACATCTCCATCTTGCTAAATATGCCAGCAAAATCTTAGGTTACATTTATGTTAAAAAGATAGTAATAATCTTTTTTGAGTTCGTCTAATATATCTGGTAGTTCCTCCAATAAAGTTTCCAACTTAACATCTGCTAGTTCCACTTTGTACGGAGCACAAATAGGAATTTGGAATTTTTTATTAATGCTTTCGAGGTCTTTTTTTTCGATAATTTCTTTTACTCCCTGCCCCATCTTGTTAGTGCTTTCCAGAGAAAAACATCATGCCTAGCGGAAACAAATCGGTCCAACTTTCTTCGTAGATAGCTGTTAAATGCACCACAAATTTCTTTTTTTAGAATAAACATTCTTTTGTTTGCAGATGTGTGCTCAGCGTCAGAAAGGTCGCAAATTTTAACCAACATTATATTGTCACAAAATAGTTCTTTAATTGGTGTATGTAGTCCACCAGTCAGCATCTGTTCGCATTCGACATAACAAATATTACCAATATCTGTCTCCAGATTATTGTTGCACATATTTTCTGCTAACAGCCACAATCCAAATTGCTCATTTGTTGGTGTCACTTTGTTACATGCCAAAATTGGCATTGTAGGTTTTTAAATTTATAAGTGAATTTGCGCCAATATTTTAAAAGACTTGTGCGTGCATTTCCATCACTTTATATAGTTGCGTCGGCGCCCAAGAATGCGCAGACGCGAAGTGGGGAAGTAAGTGGTAGTTTCCTTCAGTCAGGACTAGTTAACGAAACGTCGATCAGGGTGGTTATCTGTGTGGGCCTTTTATCTTGTCTTCTCTTTTAGATAAGTAGGTTTCATCTGCCGTATCTATTATGGTTCCTCGCCTTATTCCTGTTGTTCCGCTACAAAAAAGAAGAGTGAAGACAACCAAATCTGGTTTCGACGGGGCCAAAGGCCGAACCACGCCCAACAACGCTCAACCATCACCGAGAGCCTGACGCCAGAATAGCTGCAATGCCGTGACGAGTTCTACATTTTACGTGAGTACCTTTTATCTTTTTTCTTTGTATGTGATAATAATTTGTGGCGTAATAATGACGTAACACTTTATTGCGCAATATTACGTACGGGTTTATTATGTTGTCAACTGTCCTAGTGGCTCTTGTCAATTACGCCGGGACTTTAACAGTATACCTTTGAGTAGACCTAGACTATAATAACTTTATTCCCAAGAAGTTGAGGAACGTTAATCAACTTGGATACACTCATGTTTACCGTTCCAGCTACTGCCGAATACTAAATTGAATACGAAAATTACCCTTATGTATCCTACAGTGTGGGGGCGCATATTGCCGAAGATACCCTAATATTTTGGACACCGCCATATCGCTTACATTATCTTGTTTAGGAACAGTTTTGCTATCCGACCCAAGTCGGTAGGGGTGCACATCGACATATGTCTGGATATATGTCGGATATATGTAGGAATATAGGTTAGAGTGAAATTGCCTCATAGGGTGAAATTGCCTCCGACCTAGGTTGAATGTGGACTTGTCAGGAGTTTGGTTAGCTAGTGTTGTCTGGAGTTATGTTAGGTCAGTTGAACTTATGTGGACTTAGGTTAGATAAAAGGAAAAAATAGCATAAAGTGGTAACCCTGATTTAACAAGAAGCTTTAATAGCCTTTTCAGAATTTGAAGCATAAAATCTGTGTTTATAATATTGTTTGCCTGATTAATCTTTTCTGTTTTCTTATATAAGGTAACAAGAGAATACCTTGTGTCCTCATTTTTGTTAATTTAATTAAATTTTCCTTACAGCTTTTGCGTTAGCAGTTAATACGGTATTCCTCTCTAAGAACTCCCAAGTCCCCTTAGGGAAACCCTGTGTTTAAAAATTAATGACTTGGTGGCGCCCTACCTAAACCCCTGTTTTGTTAAGAATCAAGCCCTCCTAAGAAAATAATGCTTTGTAAAAAGAACCACGACCAATCTTCATAAGCTCTGCCCAAGGAATAGACCACTAGCATAGTCGGAAGATATTTGCGTTCCATCATTTTAAGGAAATCTTTCCTTAAAGGTCACTGGTCACATTAGGGGATATAAAATAACCCCTAACTAATAAACAACCAGTTTAGTTACGTTTTAAACTAACCTAACCTAACTCCAGACAACCGGTAAACTAACATATTTTATCTAACCTGAGTCCACTATAAAATATGTTAGTTTACCGGTAGCTTGAACGTGTAATTGATCACGACTTATAGATCCCTCGGAGGTTTAAAATTCTGAGTCCATTGTCGTTTGAAAAATGTTTGGAAATTATCAGAACGGGTGCGGGTCGAAGTATAAGTTAGATGGATGATTGACCGAGTTTTTTCTACCTTTTACGAGGGAATCGGAAGTTGACAGACATCGAGCATCTAATTTTCTATTTGGGCGATATCGAGTACTTGCCGGTTCTAGAAATAATTACGTACTACCGACCGCTATGCGGAAGATTTGGTTCTAGGAAATGAGCAACCTACGAAAGTACCGAACACTTGGTATTAATGTTTATTGGTTTAGTTACCGCGCTTGTGCACTCTTCGAGTGTCTTCGGCAATCTTCGATTGTTTCCAAAATGTATATATACCATGACGCTATTCATGGAAGCTGGTTGAAGAAAAATGTCATTCAAAAATATTTTTAATTGCAACTCTTGTGGTGCTTCCTATACCGGGAAAAATGCTCTCAAACGGCACCAGAACAAATGTTGTGGTGAAACACCGTTCACGGTTAAGGTTATACATCTATCAGCAGCAAAGTACTTAAACTGTGGGTCTTGTGGTATCGCTTTTACGAGGATGGACAACTTACTACGGCACAAGGAAAAACAGCACGGTATGTCATTAAGCCGTAAACGTTCAGCTCCGCCAGCTGTTAAAGGGTCTTGTACAAAACAACCACAAATTATGTGTAAAGTATGCGATTTCGAAATGGAAAAGACTACGTATGCCGCACACTTGAGGAGCAACAGACATAAAAATGCAACAGTTACCGCTACTGGCGACGATGGTGTAGAAATGGTTAGCACAGCGTTTAACAACCGTATGACTAGCTATCGCATAAAGAACGCCAGTGTCGACGATGGAGTGTCCGAATTTCTTTGAAAGCAAAAAGAGCGGTTTGTTCAATTAATTAATGAAAAAAGAACACAACATACAGCAATAAAAGTTAATTGCGAACTCTACGGCATCTACACAAAAATGGGGAAAGAGACTACCGATGTGAAATCCTTTAACACAAAATATATGGTTATAATATCTTTTAGTAATCTGGAAAATATGTACGAGGTCTTAAGCGAAACCATGAGAACAAAATCAGAGGAATTTGAAACACGTGGGTCCGGTTGGTCTTTGGAAAAGGTGCTCTATTTAGAAATAAATATTAATGGGTATAAGCCGATGTGAGGAGTTCTAGGTTAAGAATAAAAATTGTGAATATGTATTTCGAAATGTGGTTTACAAAATTTAAACTGTATTAGTAAAAATTGTCTGTAATAAAAGTTTTAAGAATGGTTTTTAGATTTTCTTTTAGGTATGAGCTGCAGGAAAGTTATAATTTAGAGGGTATGTGTGTAAAATGGTAAGGGGTGGTCCAATTATAAATCTATTTACAGATTCGGATTTTGCATAAAATTCTAGACTAATTTGATGTATCGCATAGCTAGAAAATTTATAAAGACGGTTAGAAATCGTTGCTGGTAAAAAAATCTTAAATTGAAGGTAGCTCCCTGGGGGATGATGCAATCTAAAAAATTCCTAGAGATTCGGGTAGCTGAAAAATATCTAATATTAATCGATACTAAACAAGATATATTTATCTCGTGGGTGGAAATGTGGAGAAAGATTTATCTCGCAAAAGGTATGTGTGTAAAACGGTAATGAGTGGTCCTATTTTAAATCTGTTTGCATATTTGGATTCAGCGTAAAATTGTAAACTAACTTGATGTATCGCATGGCTAAAAAATTTATAAGGACGGTTAGAAATCGTTGCTGGTAAAAAATCTTAAATTGAGGGTAGCTCCCTGGGGGATGATGCAATCTAACAAATTCCTAGAGATTTGGGTAGCTAAGAAAAATCTAATATTAATCGATACCAAACAAGATATATTTATCTCGTGGGTGGAAATGGTTAGTCGAATAAAACTATTTGGTTCGGAATGCTAGCGGTAAAAAAATCTTAAAATTTGGGTAACTCCCTGGGAGATGATGCAATCTAAACAATTCTTAGAAATTCTGGAAGCTGAGAAAAATCTAATATTAATTGGCGCCAAACAAGGTACATTTATCTCGTGGGTGGAAATGTGGAGAAAGATTTATCTCGCGGGTGGAAAGAAGGCTGGTGTGTCGTAATCAAAATGGTTGATGTATGGGTGCCTGAGCAAGGAGGAGAGCAAGGAGGCAGCAAGGAAGAAAATCCATCTCCTCAAATCCTCCTTATGGGAATTTACATGTAAATTTGGTCCAGATGAGTGAGGAAATGACGGAAGCTGGAGGAAATGAGGCGGCAGTCGCCCCAAAACTATCTACTGCAGAGGTTGATAAGATTTGAAAATCAACAATTCCGTCCACGCATTCTTAGTAAAAAATATCAATCTTTTTTCTCATATTCTAAGTCAGATTTTTATATTTTCATTTATTCTGTGATGTCCAGAATTTAGATAGGTTTTCCAGAGTCCATTAATTCCAAGAACGCCGGCCTGTCGAATTTTATAAAACAAATTGGACGCAAACAAGCTTCTATTTTGCGTGCTTCAGTGTGTTAGGGTTTATTTTTTTAGATAAGATATAATACGTGCCAAGAAGTTGCATATGTTATTGTTTTCCAAGACTTTTGCATATATTAATTTTTCAGTCATAAACTATTTAAGAAACTCCTGCGGTTGTAGTGCAGTTATTATACATTGTTTGTCGATCAGCGTCTAATTCAATAATAATACAGTTTACTAAAATTAAATGTTATTTAAATAAATTAAATGAGTTAATTAAAAGTGTATTTATTAAAAGCTGAAGGTTCTTATAAATTACCTGCAGAGAGTCAAACTAAACACTGTGGTTTTAGCCAATAGGTGTTTTAGGAATCCCAGGTATTTTACAATAGAAAATAAACTGACATACCTAATAAATTTAAAACGCTTAGCCGTAAGTTGTCTAAACTCAACCGAATAAAGTATTTATTAAGTCATATTAGGGCTCTGGTTGTTAGATATTTTCTGGTCTCGTTTTAGATATTATTTTGTCTAATTTTTTGGTATGTACATTACACTGATTTCTAGACTAATTGCAATTTCAGATACTACTCTCGGTAGTGTAACACCCAAGAACATTTTTAAATTAATCCAAATTTCAAACAAAATTTTGCCAATCACAGACAATTCTATCTAAAATGTAACTCATCACTGAACAGAATTAATATAGTTACCCAACCCTAGTTTGATTGGGTTACAGTTGACAACCTAAATGAACATAACCTATCAACTGATATCTAACATCCCTTGGAATTTAGGAATTTTTAAATTAAGGCGCCAAAGGAAATGCTAGTTTGTTCTAGAAAATTTGAAACCGGAAGTGCGCAATAATATTTAATTTTTCGTGATATCTATAAAAAATGTTGACAGGAAGTACTTTAGAATATTGAAGAATAACTTAAATTTAAATATAGGGTAGTTTTCAATCAGCAATGGTAATAATAAGAGTTGATTTAAGCAATTAACCTAAAAGCACATGTAGGGATGATTTAAGATTGTGAAATATGTAAGGTTTTTGATTGGCTGGACCGGTCACGTGATCGAAGGTATATAACTACGATAAGTGGGAAATTAAAAAAGACGACACAAAAAACCTCACCAAGACACACAAAGCCACACAAAGACACACAAAGATATGAAAGGAGGCACGTGGATGTAAATGTAACTAGCCCGGGGCTAGTGCGTGGTATGCTGCAATGCCGCGTAGCAGTATTGGTTATATGCCAGTTTAAATTAATGTAATGTTTAGTGCATAAATCTGAGAAGTGAGTATGTTTTTCTTGGAAGAATAGTGAATTTAAGTAGTTGAAGGTGGACATAATACTAAATATCCATATTCGGAGACATACAAATATTAGTGCCATTCAATAAGATAAGTTAGGCTCTTAAAGGAGAATTAAATAGCGATAAATTTAAATTTAATCATAAAACTAAATGGTTAAGCTGTAAGGCGTTTAATGATAGGAAGCGCAGGTTTACTAACTGCGAAGAAGATGACGACTAACCCCACCCATACGGTTCATTATTTAGTGATGGTGTAAGTTCGGTTTTTAAAAGCTTGGTCCCAATCCAATTTGGTGAAGAAGTAGGGGAATATAAAGGATTTCGAGCACAAAATTTATCAACACCCGTGTTAAGCACTATCAATCCTGGTGAGGATAAGTTACCTGGAAAGTACTTTAGACACTGGAGCAACAGTGGGTATTGTATACCCAAAACAGGTATTGAGTGAATCTTTGAATCAATAAAATTAAATAAAAACCCTTAACCACAAAAATATTTAAATTACTAAATACGTATTTCGACCACTATGTGGCCATCATCAGTAGAAAAAAAAAAGCTGTGTTCTGGAACACTTCAGAGGATATTCTCCTCACCACTTAGGCTGAGTGAACCTTCCAACCTAATTTACTATATTGTTGCTTTAAACACTATCGAGGATATTCTCCTCACCCGCAGGCTGGTGTTCTCAACAACAAACAAGTGAATTGTCAATTGTTTGTTGTTGAGAACACCAGCCTGCGGGTGAGGAGAATATCCTCGATAGTGTTTAAAGCAACAATATAGTAAATTATAGGTTGGGAAGGTTCACTCAGCCTAAGTGGTGAGGAGAATATCCTCTGAAGTGTTCCAGAACTTTTTTCTACTGATGATGGCCACAGTGTTATTATATTCAATCGTGCACAGTGTTCCTATAGATTATTAACTTTGAATCAATGATTCGAGAAAACGGACGTGTATATGCATGCATACACGTGAGGATGCAAGTTTGAACTTTTATATATTTATACATATGCTTTTATATGAATATGTTATTAAGTTGCTAGGTTAATGTTGGAATTTTTGGACATAATCATTAGCGTTACCACTTATGATTATGAATTTTGTGTAGAATATCAAGAGTTTTTGGTTATGTTTAATTCGGGGCCAATTTGTTTTAATTTTAGAATTTACATTGATTAGTACAGTGTATAACAACCCGGGTTAAGGTAACTTTTAGTTAAATAATAGATATTTTTTTGTTGCATTCGTGTATGTCTTATAATTTATTGTTTAAAAAACCAAGAAAGTGAAAAGTATCTCGATATAGGTAATGTATATAGTTATATCACCATATTAAAGGTTATTAAATTCATTACTTGATACGAATGTTGATATATATATATATATATATATATATATATATTGTAGTGGATTTAAAGGGTTAAATTTGGGGTCAACAATGCAATTTCATAACACCCTGTATAGAGAAAAGAACCATTTATATACGCGCAAAATAAATTTCATTTATTTAATTTAAATTAACAAGTATTGACATAAATTTATAATTAGGGATTAAAACGTAATAGATTCATAAAGAAAACCAATTGTATAAGCCATAGAAATTATTAATTAATTAAATTTATTTTAATTTAAGGGGTTATAACGTCAAAAAACTCAGCAGAGCATGAAAAATCAATAATCTCAAGGCGAAAAGCTTTCTTAACAAACAAACAGACGTCGGTTGTATAAAATACTGTGAAATGTAAACTCCGAGAAGTGTTATTTTAAACGATCATTAATTTAGCACACCTGCATGTTGGAAAAATCACCTTCCAGTTATTTGTGTAGATAACAAGGCGAACTTCAAGGAAATATTGTTCAACCGTCGATGGTTTCGCATAAACGCTAGCAAAAGTTTCTTAACGAGCAGAAAGGATGCATAATTAATAATATGTTACAGAATGAGACGGGCATAAAAACATTCGATTGAGAACGCACTTATTCGATCCACGTGGTGTCCTTAAAACGCGAGCAGCGAGATCGATTTTCTACCACACAATCAAGGTCAGAATGCGACGTCAAATATGCATAAGACGGGAATAGAGATATTACAGGTGGAGTTTTAAAACGTCACTGAACTGTATAATTGGTCGAAATAGTTAGTTTTAGAACAGAGGAACACGCGACAGGTGGATGCGATAGTTTTGTTTGAGATAGCGTGTTGACGACGAATATTTCTAAAAGTTTAAAACGGTTACACAAAATTTGCGGAAATGTTATTTTACAATTAGGTATTTTGCGTAAAGTGTATCCAAAGGGGCATAGCTTTATAATATAAATACTCTGGAAGAGTTAGGAGGGCTCTCTTTAATTTTGCATCGCTTAACGACGTACAAAAATCAACTGATGAGGCTTGTAAGTATTAAAAATTTGTAAATTCAGTAGTACAGTATTAGATTGTTTGTGACCTTATAGTTAGAAACGCGAATAGTGTCGAGTTTATTTAAATTTAACTGAGGTCCAACGAATACTTTAACAAGCTCGTAAATTAATAAGGCGATAATAAACAAGTGTAATATACATGGATTTGGATATTAAAATGGATATTGAATGGGTAGCACGAAGCGCAGCTTAGGCTGTGTTCATCTTTAAACAGCTGGTGGAGCAGCGCGCTTAACCACTAGGCCGAGGGGTTCAGGAACATAATACATTGTCAACGGAGATGCAATCTTCAAGTTTTTCCAGGTAACGCATTTGAATTTGCTGTTTTTTTATAAACTGTTGAAATTATTTGTAATGTGTGAGCGTGAACTTTGATGGTATTTTTCGTTATTTTTCGTATTGAAAAGGATACGTATAGCTGACTATTAATATGGCTTTTGAATATAAAACAAAAGGTGTACGTAAAGCTTATTGAATTGTTTGATGAATTTAAATTTAATTGTTAAGAGTACATGGGTTTTTTTTTTAGTTTGTAGTAATAGTATGCAAAGTGGAAAACATACTTTAATAAACTGGGTTATTATGAGCTCACCATACTCAAGCGTGTAAGAATAAATAAAGATAAGGTATTATTCGGGGCCCACTTACTCCTGTTGCATTAAATGTGTTAGAAATTTCCATTTTAAAAACAAGGATTTTACAAAGATAGCATTTATTGAGGTGTAACTTGAGCACAGAACTGTAAATAACTATGAATATTATTATTTGTAAATAGTGGTTAATAAATATTGTATGATTGTTGTATTATTTTGTGATTTTATTGAATGGTGTGTGAACGGTAGAGAATGAGAGTAAATTTAAGTATACGAGAAGAAGCACAGCTGAGCTAGCCAGGGAAGCTGCTGTAGAAATTAATTTGATAGAGCAGAAAGCGGGTAAGAAAAATTTTGTGAATTTTTATATTTGTGAATATTTTTTTTTTTGAACTGGCGAGGTACCAGAGCATGAGCTTGAATGTTTTTTTGGAAAGTACCAGTTCCTGTGACCTAAAGGCATATTCCACGGCAATATATATATATATATATATATATATATATATATACAATTAAAAGGTGTTCGATGAAATACATTTAGGTACAGGTATTTTGTAAACTCTCTGGTAAGTTATCTCACCAGTGTCGATTTCAGAGTTCTATGCCTAACCACCCTGAGGAATATCCATATACCCTCCTCTGTAGAGAAGCCAAGGCGTTTAAGTGAAGTACAGTGATTGCTGCTGGATCAGAAATAGTTGACAACCCTCTGGAGTAGGTGAGTGGGCCCCTTGTATTGAAATCCTGAACTTTAAGAATTGATATTTGCATTTTATTTTATATGTATTAGGTACCTCGTTAGGTAACTCGTTTCTTGTTTCTTTGAGTGTAACTTAGGACAGAAAAAGAGGGCGAAGTGTTACAGTGGACATTCATTTCATACAAGTACCAAGAATCTTGTTGCTCGTGGCGTTGAACGATTGTGTTTGAACTTCAACGTAAACAAGAGGTTTCACAAAACAATCGAATAAGTTCAGGTGCAAAGTTTAATTAACATATTCACTGAATTAAGATGTTAATTTGATAAGTATGAAGGTCGCGCAGTTTACACTATATTGAAGAAAGTAATTTGAGTATAGTAAAGTAGTAAATCTTTATTTTATTTAATTACATACTGCATTCCTGAGTGTGAGGAAGGGAAAAATTATAGACTACTACCTAAGATTTATAAATAAATTATTAATCGAATTTACATTTTTAATATTTCCTTTATTCAATAATTGGGGTTAAATAAATTTGTTTAAAGCTTTTAAAAAAAATATTTAGTAACTAGTAGAAAAACGACCTTATGTGATTTTGATGATTTTAGGAAAAGTTGCCGTTGCTAATCATGAAAGTAGTATTTGTTGTTAGTTTAGCATATACTGTGTGTTTGGGTACAACCTTTATGGTGTTCTAGTTAAATTGAGAACAAAACCATTTCCTCAGCTAACACCGTTACGTTTCCAACTAAATTATCAAAATCAAGACAGTATCGCCTTGCATGAGTGCCAAAAATAAGTTAATAAACATTAACCTGAAATTGCTATTAAGTCTTAAATACCAATATTTGTATTAAAAGAACATCACCCTTCAATTACCTACCAGTCACGTAAAAAGAGAAAACACGTTTTTACCATAAGGCTAATAGGAACACTCCCAGGGAAGTGTGTTTTTGCAAATAGTTCCGCAGTTTCCTTCTCGCTATCCGTGTACCTGCAGTCTGGCGAGGATCTTTGGACAGAATTCGGTTCATTTGAGAAGTTTTCTTGGCAGACTTTATTGAATTACAGAAGGTTTTTTAAGAGTTTCTTTGTTGTTTCCTGATTTGGGGTTTGTTCTGTCTTAGGTGGTTTTTGTTTGCCTCTCAGTCAACTATACTCCTAGTGTTTTTCGACTTATTGAACAACTTGCCAACAGTTTTCTTCAGCTTCGGAAGCTCATCGCACCACCATGGAATAAGAGATCGAGTTTATGCTGTCCTTACCGCCTGCTTGCTCAAAAGATTCTATAACAATAGAGATCTGTTGAAAATTTCGTTGCAGTTACATTATAGTCGTGGTGTTATAACGCCTTGCTGTGTCAAAAGCCACTCAGCAAGTCAGTCCACATACACCGACTTGTTGCTGGCTTTTGGATTCCAGTATTTATTGCAGACAACTTCCGCTACCTGTATTTTGAAGTTCAACCTTCTATGATCGGACAAGGTCGCCCTCGTCGACACTTGCTAGTTTACTATATGTTTAGATATGCATGCCGGAGCAAGTGAGATGTCATAAATGTGGGTTCTATGTCCCAGTTTAAAATATCCAAGCTTTTACTCAGAATGTATTTTATTAACTCCTTTCCACGAGGGTTAGTGTCAGAACTACTCCATACCTTACATGTGATTTTCCAATGCTCCACCCGAAGGTACTACATTGGCCAAGAAGCGAGTTCTTTTTACCTAAAAAATTTGGAATTTTGCCGAACCCTTGCTGTTCCAAGCAAGGTAGGGATCTTTAACGTGCGTGACAACACACACACAGGACCTCCATTTTACCTCTCATCCGAACGAGGGTGTATTTTTGTGAAAAATGCTTGCCTAATATTTTTCAAACGGGCCGTGTCGAGATTAGAACCCGGGACCTTGGGCGTAGTAGTCACACACATACCACTACGCCACGGAGCCGCTCTAACTACTCCATACCGTGTGGTGTGCGTTAGAGTCGCATCCTATAATGAAGTGCTTTCTTCGGCTTCACAATGGTCGATGACCGCCATCAACTCCAAAGGAGGGGGTCTGACTCAACTGAAAAGTATGCCGAGACCAGAATGATTTCAGTAATTGCACCAATCTTGCAACAAATTTAAACGGCCGTGACATCATGGCCACTCAGTTATGGCACGGAAAGAACAGCGTACCTTCCTACGACTGCCCTATTTGAAACAGAATGGGTGGTTTTTGACCAGGTAGTGGACACAGAAAAAGTAAAATGGTCCATTTTAACCTTCCAACCGGTCTGAACGGCATCTTTCCTGTCCTACTGCAGTGAGTTCTGGGGAGGCTACTTGCATTCCTGGTAGTACTATTCAGGGGCTGTATTGCCTTTCAATACATCCTCAGCGACTAGAGATATGTCAGGGTGGTCTTTATCCTCAAACTTGGTTGGAATAACTATTCCCAGGAGAAACCATATCGTCTAATTAGTCTAACATCTTTTCTGTTAAAGACACTGGAAAGACTGTGCGACATTTATATGAGAAAGAAGATAGATGGTACAGTGTTTTGCTCTCCATCCTAATCAGTATGTATACATACCAGTGAGACCCACGCAATTGTAAGTCGGATTGAGAAATCCCTCAACAACAAGATGTCAGCCTTAGGCGTTTTATCGATATTTAAGGCGCGTTTAGTGAAACATCGACAAAACCCTGCGAGAACACGGGCTGAGGACACTCTTCGGCAACTAATACTACAGATACGATGCTGTGGGGTACATGTTAGTGTAGGCGATACCTCAATCGTTAGGACGGTGAGGAAAGGCTGTCCTTAGGACGACGTCTTGTCACCACTACTATGAAATCTGGTAGTAGACCTTCTTCGACGTCTTGACGAGGCGGGCTTTTACACAAAAGGATATGCGGATGACGTAACCACAGTGGCAGTCGGCAAATTCGAACAAGTGCTGTGTAACTTGGTGCAAACAACTCTTAAGCTAATAGAACGATGGTGCGTCGAAATCTCACTCAACCCCAACAAAATGGGGCTGATGCTGTTCACCAACAAAAGAAAGTTAATGTTAACGAAATTACCATTATTCGTGCTAATCTCTTTAAACCTTTCGGATGAAGTCAGGTATCTGTGTATAATACTTGACAAAAAGCTGAAATGGGCCAAACGCCTCCAAACCAAAACTACAAAAACCAACATGGTCTTCTGGCAGTACAGGCGAGCTATAGGTAAACTTCGGGGTCTGTTCCTCAAAGGCTGTTCTGTGATTGTTCTCCACGATAATTAAACCAATGTTTTGCTATGGCGCTGTAGTCGGGTGGTCCAGGACCAGATTAGCATACGCAGCAAAAGAACTCATACATTTTCAAATGCTAGCCTGCTTAAGCATTATGGGTGCAATGAGATCCACAGTCTTTGCAGCCTTGGAAGCCATTCTCAGCCTCACTCTGCTTGATCTTTATGTAGAGGAGATTGTTCTGAGGGTGGCAATAAGGCTGATTCTACCAACATCTTAACTCACAGTAAAAGAATCTATCCATCCACTATTTCACAAATGTCTGATCGCAAAATCCTTTCCACAATATCTCTAATCCTAAAACAAACACCCTGAAAACGCAGGCTTCTACAGTCCCATAGATATCCTATTGAACCTAGGCCAACTCCTCGAACAAAACTGAACTCCCACATTAAACTTAACCCCTTCCTTTTCCCATCCACTGGAGACACATTTGATTCGATTGGAAAGTAAGGTGAAACCAAAATTATATCAATGATTACCCTTCTTAATCTTCTTTGGGTATTAAACCACTCATAGTTTTTAAAATTATCTTTATTAACGTTTCGATCCATAACCTAGGATCGTTTTCAAAATAATAAAAACTTCAAGTTTGACATTTATGACACAAATTGAAGGTGACTTTGATTTATTGATGTTTGAAATATTTGGTTTGAGTACACTAAGCAAAATTTTTAAAGTTTAAATGAATAATTGCCTTCAATTTGTGTTACGGCCTGGGACCGACTTTTTTAGGTAGTCAATACGCTTAACGTGAAATCAGCTGATTAATTTTTATTGTAAAAATTCAATAACTTGGGAATTGGAAAAAATGTTTTCCAATTCCCAAGTTATTAAATTTTTAGAATAAAAATTAATCAGCTGATTTCACGTTAAACGTATTGGCTACCTAAAAAAGTCGGTCCCAGGCCGTAACACAAATTGAAGGCAATTATTCATTTAAACTTTAAAAATTTTGCTTAGTGTACTCAAACCAAAATATTTCAAACATCAATAAATCAAAGTCACCTTCAATTTGTGTCATAAATGTCAAACTTGAAGTTTTTATTATTTTGAAAACGATCCTAGGTTATGGATCGAAACGTTAATAAAGATAATTTTAAAAACTATGAGTGGTTTAATACCCAAAGAAGATTAAGAAGAATACTAAACAAACTACAACAAACATACAGGAATGATTACCCTCTTGCAACTGACCTAAGGACGGCTATGACATCACGGCCGCTCAGTTGTGGCAGAAAGAGAGCACTGATGTGTCTAGGTATGTAGATCTATGCCTTAGACTTCAATTCGTTGTTACCAGCAAAGGTAGTATCGTTTAGGCCGCCCAGACAGAGATCCCTGAGTTGATCACGTAGTATTTCTGAATGAGAGCAATGTTCTGCTTGGTGCTCAGGTGTCTGCATAAAGTTGCTGCAGCCACCCGACAGATTTACTTAAGTAATATCTAGTATAGCCATTGAAACCACAGAGAAGCCACTTTTAGGCGTCACTGGAAGGACTACTTACTGACGCCGCACTGTATTCTTCTGACAGCCACTCCATTAGAATAAGTTAGGAATCCACTACGTTGTGGCTACCTCTCGGTGTCAATGGTACGTCTACCTCCGCCTCTAGAGATACTTTCTGGAGACGCAGTTTGTGGTTTATTTATCCTAAGGATCAAAAAGGTAAGCTTATAGTGTAACTTGCCTCCCTTACTATACTTATAATCTTCTTTACATAACGCGCCACCTAGAGGTGTCGGTCCAAGGATTTCACACCTGCAGGTGCTTTTAGCAACCTCTATGACCTTTGGAGGTCTCCCGAAATTTACGGTGCTGCACTCAGGAGCTAGGTGAGCAGGCCAACCGTAAGGTGTGCTGCCTTCTATGATTGCAGGTTGCCAACCTCTTCTACAAGTCACTTAAGAGAGTTGACGCCCACGCACCAGATTCCATACATCCCGCCCGAGTATGACCACTTACTAAATGTAGGTGGATTACTATCAGGAATGGAGAACAGATAGTTGTAGAAAGACTTGGGCCTTGGTAATTTTGCCTCAAGGGTTGTTCTTGTCAATCATGGCTACTTGAGAATGTTTGACGACTGCCTCCTCGTAGCTACCACTTATAACCTGAGCATTGCTGCTCTTATACTCTCTTCTCCGCAGTTTTACTTTCAATGCGCTATTGTAAGATCTAGTCCTTTCCTTGCATGTGACAGACTTGACCCCACAGACCTTGGTGAGAAAAATGGTGGTTTTGGAGATAGGATATGTTAGGAGGTCACAAAGATGTTCCGTGAATAAATTAGCCACTGGGCCAGTCGTTTTCTCGATGACTACATGCGTCGTCAAACGAGTCTTTCTCCTTCTTTTCAATTAAGCCCCAATGATACGCTTCTTCACGTGCACTATTGGTGCCCCTCGCTGGACTGGTCCGTCACCCCGAATTGAAATTACAACGTGTTTAGAGGGGTGTTTGCGGACGCACCTTCTGGCTTTGTGTCTACGTTTGAATATTCAACTATGATAGAGTTATAGTTATTTGTCTTTGCGGTTTTGCACCCTCTACGGAGCCCAAACTGGAATGCCGAAGCTAACACCAGTGCATCAGGAAGATATTGCGCTACTCGCCCGCAGTACCGCCTGCACAGTCTACGCGCCCAAAACGACACAGTTGATTGATCGATATAGGTAAGTCTCGACCCTCCGTCTAGGTAAAAAGCAGGGCAAAAGCAGTGTGTGTTGCCGGATTCTTAATCCTGCTCAGGTGTGGAGTAATTACCAAGATCTCGCCGTTTGACCGACACGGATCGTCACACAAGGTACAAACATTAGATAGCCTTTTCCTGTGCAGACAGCTACTAACCCGAATAGCAGTTGATCCACAATGTGGGATTACATTATGCGGGGTTTAGACCGCACTGACCTGCACTCATTCCCAGTATGTTGTGAATTTTAAGCCAGTCAACTTCTGGATGACTACAAGTACTAGGCCTAGTGTGCCACAACCGATTGAAGCAAACCATTGCGCTTGCGGTAACACTACCCCCACCCCCTCACTATCCACCACCTGGAAACGCATTCGATGAATAACCACCTACTGCACTGGACTGCTATATCTTATGGAGGACCCAATACCGTACGTCTTTTTTACAAGAGACGGCGTTTCCGTCACAAGACTGCTTTTGGCGCCCAACGTGTTTAAATAAAGGAAAAATATACGTATTACAAGAGTTTACTTACAAAAGCAATAGATGAAGAGTAGTGAAAATTTAGGTGTAAATGGTGAGCTAATGCAGTTGCTGTTTTAACCTCACATCTGCCAACCATTCGGCTTCGAATATCGATCGTAATGCTAATGCAAAAAATTAAGCAATGCAATTTATCGATGTTACTCCCTGTCAGATTTGGAATCAAAGAGACTAAAAACCTGTTGCTAAAAATTACTTTCACAGAAATTCTCTCACTGAATGTATGATTTTTTTAACCTTTGCATTGCTCGTTTCTTTGTGTAAATTCTAAAGCAAAAGCTGCCACGTGTAAACATCGATTTTTCATACAAATTACATTTTCTCCAAGAGCAGTTTCATTAAAGAAGACGTAAACGTGCATGAAAAGCAGAAAGCAATAAAAAGCCAATTCTAATAAATGTTCTTTAAAGGAAAAGCTGTTCTAGAATTAAAGTTTTTAGATTTATGTCGAATGGTTAAAGCGGGGTAAACCATTCGACCGTTATTTGATAAGAAAATAATGTATAAGAAGAGAACGACTGATCAGTTAGTTATTTAAAAAAAAGTTTGTTGTAAATATTTTTAAAAATTTGTGAAAGATTCATAACGCAACTGGGAAACCTCATCGTAGTAGATAAGTTTTGTCTCATCGAAGCCAATTGACCAAAATGAATGGTGTTTGGCGGTGTTGTGTTTAATGTGTGTTTACTCTTACTAGATACTAGTGTTGAGTCCGATAACGAGTCTCTCTCAACTGAGGCGTGTTTTAAAAAACTACGGTTGGCTTATAATTAATTATTAAGTTGCTGTAAATAGATTTTATTTTATTGCAACGTGGTCAGACTTGTAGCAAAAAGTAACAAGCTAACAAAAGAGTAAGTCTGTACCAAGATAAAAAATTTCACACTGTTTAAACGCACGAGAAGTTAATAGACAGCGAGAAATATAATCTCACTTTTATTTATGTTAGAAATACTCTAATACTTTAATATCAGTTAAAAATAAATCTAACGGTGACACTTACAGAATCCACAAAAAGCTTCTCGTAATTAAAAATTTTATTTTAAATTGATCTCCAAATTAAAATTCAAAGTACATTTTTGAGTTAAATTTTTTTTTTCAATTATTTAATACATCTATAAAAATAGTTTTTATTGGAGAATTTTGCCTTTTCTGCGTAATTAATAATTCTATTTTTGTATGCAATTTGGGTTTAAAAACATCACTTCAATATTCATTGCAACCTCACAACTACTTTGTACTGCATATTTCTATAACGCAACGGCTAACGTTTTAAAATAACATTTCTTGATCTACTTTAAGCATCGACTGCATCGGATCAAATTTAATAAATAAATTCCCCTCAAAACAATGTGCACCTTTATATACAAATTGCTTCTTTTCTAGAATTTCACCAGTATAATTTCGAACATTATGATGTAACGTTTTTGGAATATCTAATTAGCGTGTAAAATTTTGACATTTTATTACTTTCTTATTTGTTCTAGGTATCCGTAACGTGTTCTCTGTTCTTGTTTCTCATTACTATTATTGCGGCGTCGCATACTACTGCAAAAGATATTCGATTATTCCAGGGATTTTGCAGGTTTTTTAGATGTTCAAGCTGCTTCTTGGAATAAAAACGTTTATTTAATGAGTTTATACGTAGTTTTAAATACGGATGACTCATATTCTAGAAAGTTCTTTTTTTAGAATCAATTGCTACAATCCACGGGTTAATTAATATAAACTTTGATTGCTTTTCAATATAAAAGGGTTTGCGTTTTATAGTAAATGCACGAAGTTATTTATATTTATGTTGAATGCGTGAAGCTATTTACAGCAAATTTTATCAAAAATGTATAGACTTGCATTCGCATGGAAATGCGTTTGCGGTATCTTACAACTTACATATCCAATTTGCGTTATGTGCTATTTATTTACAATATGCTTATATTACACAGAGTGATTATTTATACACGCGCAATTTGCGTTTTTGCATTGTACATCAATGAATAAAGGTACGCTTGTATTATACAGGGCGTAACCATGAATTTACGGAAAAATCCATTTTTTCCGGGTTCTATTATATCTTCGTGGGACTTATTTTTAGATTTAGGGTTTTAATGACCCCTCGTGACCCCTTATCACATCATTATATATATATATAAAACAAGAGCATTATATCGGTAATGCTAAGTACACTATTTATAGGATTAACACGAGTGTGTGTTAATAAGCACAAACAAGAACAAACATTCATATAACAAGCACATTAGATCAGTTGATGCCTAATATATTCTCAAGATTAACACGAGTTCGTGCTAATAGGAACAAACAGGAAACTGATGCTCAAGTCTATTTAGGAATAAGTATATTTGTACAAACTTAATCTAATAAAAATGTTGTTAAAACGAATAAATAATTGTTATTAATTCTAGAAAAAGAAGCTACAGACATTTAGGTGTCAGTTCCACAGTTCATGAAATATATGATAGTACGATGTGGATTCGTTGGTATACCTGGTTGGAGTTGACGGCGTTGCGGAGGTGGTGCACTGGTATGTTCAGGTGTAATTAAGTAGTGGATGTTAGTCAGGATAACAATCACTAGCTGTGCATTGTTGATCAGGATAATAATCACCGACCATATAATGATGGTTTAAGTAAGCATAGATTGTGCAAAGCGTAAGATTAGATGACTGACTATTGGATAACAATTACAAGAGTGTTAGTAATTACTGGTCCTTGGATAACAAGCGATAAGGATCGAATTTGGGGTCGATTTGGAGATGCTGATATACATACGTTTTCCGCACTTTATTGTAGGCGTGGTTATCGTGATCGAGATACAAGGAATTAAGTTTGTTTGAGGGTTGATGTCTAGTAACACCCCTTCCTTGCTGAAGAATTAATTTTGGTCAGGCACACTTTAAGTAACATCACACAATGTAAAAACTCGAGCACTGAGGAGTGGAAATTTACGAAGATCAACTTGCACATGGTACGACAATTGTAATGAGGACTGGAAGATGGCACGAAATATACTAAAGGTACTGCTCCAGAATACCAGGATCCAGATTTTGACGTTTGCTTACAATTCAAATGGTACGGCGTCCACTATCATAGTCTTGATTACTACTTCTATCAATATAGGAACTGCAAAAATGGTTTCGGCTGTCCCTGGCGCCACAGGGACTTTCAACGTCCTGGTCACTGATTGTTCTAGGGCACTTTAAGAGAGAGCAGTGTGATGCCGCCCGGTCTATCTGTGATTACATAAGAACGTAACGAAGAGCAGTGTGGTGCCGCCCGGTCTATCTGTGATTACATTAGAACGTAACAAAGCGTTTGAATACAAAGGATGATCGACAACCACCCGCAGCGTTACACCTTTCAGATAAATCTTGATTAACAGGTACAAGGTTTTGCATTTAAACACCACAACAAGTACATTTTAGATGTTCTTTAGAGTTTTAGTAGGAAATTTCCTGAAGATCATTTGCATATTCTGGGTTATTGTAGATTTATCCAAAAAAATTTCTCTACCCTATATAGAAATAAGCGTATTTCAATACCATTAAAGTACAAAGTTTTTCATTTCACTCGCTATATGGGAATATGTAACTCGAGTCATTACGAAACATAAAAAGAAGCCCTTATCAATTATGTAATTAAACCTTGTGTATTGCATTTATTGCGGACTGTTAAAAGACTATAAACTTAGAAAGCCCAACTTAAGCCGCGTGTGTAAAATAATTACTCTTGAGAGATACAACGTGTACATAATCATTCTATTCTTTGTAAAAACGAGTTTCATTTTAAGATATAAATACAAAATCATTTATTTCATCCACGTTATAACGAAGCCTTCATTAATTAAGAATCCGTGTGTAGACATTTTGCAGGCTGAAAAGGAGTTGTATATACTTTCAAAATATTAAGCATTTTCTGCGTGTGTAAAATATTCGCTTTATTTACCGTAGAAACAAATCTTATTGCATTTGCAAAGCATAAAGAACGCAATAGTGAGCTTTTATTATGTAATTAATTACCGTGTGTAAATATAACATATAAATTAATCTTAAGAGTTTTAAATAAAACATTAATTCCTCAATCTTCCTTACTAATAGGTGAATACGTCATTTTATTAAGAAATGTTTTTAAAAGTCATTAATTATGTTGATTTTTTTGTATCAAGAATCAACGCTTTCAAATTCAAGGGACCGACAACTATTAAAATCCCGTAAAAGATAGACAAACAAGTTTAATTGCTCTATGTATTACAATAAGAAGGAAAGAGGTAGTAACGGGTCGGTTCGTACATTAGAAAAGGAAAGGAAGACGCTTTACGATAGACATAAATCATAATAAACCGCGATAGCTTGACACTAATTAGCTTTTTAAAACTGCAATCGGCAGAATATTACATTTTGCAGAATGACTAATTTTCGAGAATACAATAGAATGGTTCGGGAAAATGACGTATAGAGATTATTTTGTATATAAACGGAAGTAATTCAAAATGCAGTATTTATTATTCGTTCTTTCTAAAGCCAAATAATATCTAAGATTCGACAATCATTCAGTATTCGACGTTCAGAATTAATTCTTTTTACAACTTCGAATATGTAGGAGTTGCATGTTTTAAATTACTTTACGATATGATACTATACGTTTTGAGCAATTTGAAATCTATTTCATGGGCGTTCCGCAAGTAACATAGAAGTATCCAGCGTACTGATTTGATGAAGTATATGAAATGTTTAGCACAATTAATAATTTTAAGCAATTAACCATAAATGCACTTTAGCATGCTGATATTTTAACGTCAATTTGAGATAGAAGCAGGAAGTATTTAATGCCGTTAATTATGATTTAAATAAGCGCTCTTTGACAATAACCAGAAGTATAAATTTTGGATTTTTTTATTAATAACATAAGAATATTTAAATATTTGTAACATAAGCTAGAATAAATTCTTAATCTGATGAAAATAATTTTTTTTGTAACTGGATAATTTTCAGCAAAATTTTGAGGTCACAGTTCGAAGCATTTTAAACTTTACTAATTTATCAGTGCTAAGTCATTGGCCAATCACACTCACAAGCGGTATAATAAAAGAGACAAATTATTCACATATGAATTAAAGAGGATTTTGCACCTGCTAACAAATATTAGGCAAGGATTATTTTTAAGTAACTTGTAGGAATAATTTTCTGTATGAACTTAAACTGAAAAGTGTTTTAGAAATTCTTTTGCATGAGACCAAAACGTTTTTGAATGCATAGATGTATCTTGAGATTACTATGTCTCATTTCATTTTCGCAAATTCCACAGCATAATCTCTGTTGACGTAGCCAGGCAAGGAAAAGGAAAGTAAGACAATAATTTCATATTTTCTGTTACATTCTCGTATATATTGCTGCGCCCCGTTTATATATTGAGAGCCATCAATTAATGATGTGACCTGGGTACAGCGGAATTGTATTAATGAGGATGCAATAGAAAATATAAAATAACTATTTTACCACGTTCTTTTCTTTACCTGACTATTTCAGCGAAAAATATGTTGTGGATTTGATCAAAAGTAAATGTAACACAGAAATTTTAAAAATATCTACGAACAATCTTCCAAGCATTCAAAAACATCTGTTCGTTATACACATTATCTAAAGAATCTCTTACATATAAATAACGATTATAAAAAGGATTTACAGCTTAATCTTAGGCAGAAATTTTTATCTACTGATTACTTATTAAAATAATCCTCACCTAATCTTTGTTAACAATGTTTCTGTGGATAATTTAGCTATCCTTTATTACCCCGTTTGTCAGTGTAATTGACCAATGACGCCGGGCAGATAATACAGTAAAAGTCAGAATGCTTCAAACTATGACCCCAAAATTACTGGAAATTATTCCTTTGACAAATCATTTTTAAAATTAAATTCATATTCTAGCTTAATTTACTATTAGGCTACAAAAACAAAACAAGATTACTTGGTAGTATCAAATACTTCTTTATTGTATCATTTCGATTTTAATTAACAGCATTAAATGTTTCCCGGTTGCATTTCAAATCTCCATTTCTAATCAATGTTAACGTAGAAATATCCGCTTGCAAAGTGCATTCATTCTCAATAGATCACAATTAGCAGTTGCTTTTGCACCAAAAATACTTATGTCGAAGATCGTTTAATTTTCGTAGTATTTTTCAAAATAATTATACTTCATAATTCTGCCAAGTTCTATGTTACTTGTGGAACGCCAACAAAACACATTACAAATTAGTTAAAATGTATATGTTGCATGTCGCAAAATAATTTAAATAATTAATCTTTACTTGAAACTTACATGTTGCTTAACGTTATGATGAATGAATAATCGAATCTAATCTACTTCCGTCTTATATACCAAAATTCTAAAAACGTCATTTTTTCTATTCTATTTTAGATCATTTTGTAGCATGGTACACTCGGGTGATGTAATAATTATCCTGGTTTCACTTCCTTATCTCTAATTAATTATGCTGTTAGTATTATTTATGGCTATCGAAAAACGTTTCTATTCTTTGTCAATACACGACAGGTGCAGATGCTATCTCTTTCTTAGGGCTATTAAAATCGTTATCAATTTTATTTTATGACATTCCTGATAGTAGCGTTTCTTTGAATTGGGACGTTTATTTATCGATACCAAAGAATCAGCTTATTTAATAGCTTTTCGAACATTTCTAGTAAAATGACATATATGATTTATGACTTTCTAAATATTCTCAAATAGAAATGTCATATTTTGTTATTAATAACATAAACCTCCAAAAATTCTAGAATTAATTCAAAACTAACTTCTTTGAAGGAGAGATAAGTTTTATTTAAAACTCATAAAGTGGTATTTTTAACGAGAATGAATATTTTATTTTTGTTTTAAATTATATATTGCTGTGATAAGGGGTTGTTTAAGAATGTATTGTATAGCAAGGGTCGTGCAGAAACTATAAATTACGATAGGAAGCAGAAAACTGCATTTATTTGGTAGAAAATTTAATAATTCTTATACTATGTAAATAGTAAGCATTAAACACCCTGTATATAGAGCATAATTAGTTTTAAGCGACGCAAATAAACACATCTTACAATAAGAGGATGCATATTTAGCATAGAAATAGGTAATTCATACATTAGGTAAATGACAAGTATTTAACACTCGGTATATAGAGCTTCATTAATTTTAAGTAATGCAAGTAACGATATCTTTCAATAAAAGCACGCGTATTTAGAGGAATGATAATAAATGTAATTAAACACGCATTGAAAAGGGTTCTAATTAGTTATAATATATACGGAAATAAGAGATAAAACTTAACAAAGCCTTGTGTAAGTGTGTAGAAACAATCAACATTTTTGATAAGAAAATGCAGTTTGAAGATGCATAAATAAATAAAAATAGACGAAAGTAAAATTCAAATTACATCATGTATTTTTGTATAATATGGAAAACGCGATATCTAAACAAACAAAAAATGGTCTAGATAGCGTACAATAAGGTGTCAAATAAACACATTACATGGGAAACGAATATATTACATCAGAAAACCATTTCAAGTGCAGGATATACAAAGACCTTATTGGTTAAGATAAGCGACAGACTTGGTGGAAACCCAACCCACATACAAGTGGGTTGAGCCTATATTAACAGCGAGAATGATAAGAGAGCTCAGTTTTAACTCGAGAAGGCCAAGCTGCGATAGTCTGAACCTAAAAGTCACGCGTAATTTAATATTTAATAATATAATAGTGAAAATAGATAGTGACAAGTAAGTGCTACAAATATGAAGATTTATTTTGCTGATTAACGGCTTCGAATGTGATTCGAGTGTGATGTTAATAATTCAAATGTGTTGATGACAATAATTCAAATTTTGGTTGATACAATGATTCAAATGTGTGTATAATTTAAATCCTAGTTGGTTGGTAATGGATGGTATAATAATTTAAATGCATGGAAAATTCTAATTGATGGTATAATATTTCAAATGTATGGATAATTCGAATATGGGGATATTTTAAATGAATTAATGTAATATTTCAAAGCAGTGTCGACGATTTTGGTACAATTTTGAGTTGCAAAATTTAAATGCAAATAAAACAAAGAAACACGAAGCAATTTATGAAAACCAAGGAATTCAATTAAGCAGAGCAGTAGCAGGTCAGATCTAATTAGTTTTAAGAATTTTTTCTATTTAAATTTGAATACTGAATTTACTTAATTTATAAAAGTGTAACAAAGTCAGCAACAAACTTTGCATACGTTAAAAGTACGTAATATAATAAAGGGGTTTAGAACGTTCCAGGCTTTTTTGGTAAAAAGAGTAGTTTTTGGTGACTGTAGATTGATTGCAAAGCATATGAGTTTTGGGATAAATGAGACTTATGATATTGATTAATTGAAGGGTGTATTTTAATAATTTTCAAAACTTGTACATAATATTTCTTTTCATTATATGGAATTAATTAACTTTGTTTTATAATTCAAACAAAGAGGTAATCAGAAAGGGGTGAAGAAGAAAAAATTTGATCATCGTAACGTTGTGCACCCTGAGTAGAATAAAAGCTAGCCGTGGCATAATAATAAAATTAGTGAGATTTAAATTTGATTGGAAAACACAGAGAGGTGGAGTTAAGTAGAAAACGTCTATTGACACCGAGTACGGCGTTATCATATCAGTTTTATTGGACGGCCCAACGTCGGGGCTCGATTGTTCCATAAAAACATACATAGCAATATATATGTATATATATATATATATATATATATATTGTTGTGGATTCAAGGGGTTAAATTTGGGGTAAACAATAAAATTTCAACCACCCTGTATAAAGAAAAGGAATAATTATTTACGCGCAAAATTTATTTAATTCATTTAGGGTGAACGGACAAGTATTGACGTATTTTTATAATTAATTGCAAGGTCAAAAGTACATAAAGGAAGACAGTTTTAAAGCAAATAGAATACGCATAATTAATTTTAATTTAGTTTAATTCAACACGTAAAAGCATAGAGAAAATCCGCTAGGATAAGAAAATCAATAATTCTAAGGCAAAAGTTTTCGTAGTAACAAGCAAACGTCAGTTTTATCTGATACAACAAAATATAAACTCTAAGAATTGTTGTGCTAAACGGTCGATAATTAACAAACACCTGCGTTTTTAAAAAGCTTACATTCGTCGAAATTATGAGCATATTAAGACAGGACTTCATAGAAATATTTTCAACCGTCAGTTTGGTTTGAACAACAAGCTAACAAAGTTCTTAAAGAGCAAAGGAAATGCACGATCGGTTATATATTACAGATAGAGACAGAGATAAAAGAATTGCTATTGAAAACGCACGTACCATATCCACGTGGAGTGGAGATGAACTGTCAGCAATATCGATTTTCTATAACTCAAGTGGGGTTTTGAACGCGACAGCAGACATGCATCAGACAGAGATAAAGATAGTTTAGGCGGGATTTGTGACGAGAGAGAATATTATCATTGGTTAAAAACCGACAGTTTTCAAAACGTAGACAAACGCGACAGGTGGGAGCGCTTTCGGATACGTACGGCACGTAGACGGAGTAAATTTCAGGAATTTTCAAGTCGGTTGTATCAAAATTTGTAGAATTTAAATTTGAACATAAACTTTTCACATGAAGTGTGTCCGGGGTATGATTTTGAAACAATATAAATACGGAAAGGAAATTATTAAGGCTCTCTTGTCTCTTGTCACCTCTGCGCTTCTATACTACTGTACTACGGTAAAGTACTGAAGGCAGACCAACATTATAATATAGTTTTTTTTGTGAGTATTAGATGTCTTAATAATACAGTAAATATATTGCTAGCACGTGTAACTAATTGGTAGTGGGCTTCTATTTATTAACGCGAAGTACGTGTAGTGAATATTAAATTAATAGAGGTCCGGCTACTACTATACTAAGCTAGAAAATCAATAAATGGAAGCATAATATATGTGGGGTAAGCATCACCAACAACCAGGATTTTATGCTGATATGGAATGGTAGTATGGAACGAGGAGCTTGGCTTGCAATTGGGGTTATCATCTGTGACTCCGCTGAGTATCATAGCGCATGGTCACAAAGCCGAGATGTTCTGGTGATCGTCGTCGAAGGAATGGAAGCCTGAAGCATTTTCCAGGTAATTTATTTGAAATTTCTGTTGTCTGGTAAACTTTTGTGAAATTTTGGTGCTGTGTGAGTAAATTTTGGGGTTTATTTATGGTTATATAAACTTATTGGAAAAGATACATGTACTGGACAATTTATTGGGGTAAAATATTAAAAAGGAATGTATTTAAAGCTTAGAAAATTTTATTCTGAATATAAATTAGATTGTAAAGGGTAAACGGGTCTATCAATTTTGTATTAATTTATGCAAGGTAAAAGGCATATACTAAATAAACTGGGTTATTATGAGCTCACCATACTCCAGTGTACTGTAAATTTAGGGTAATATGTGGGGCCTATCTACTCATATTTTATTAAATTTGTTTGCAAATAATAAAAAAAAAATCAAGGACTTCAAAAACATATTACATTTTGAGTTTGTAATTAGTGTACCAAACTGTTCGTTTATACGTGTGAATAATTTGTCTGTAAATAGCGGTAAATAAAAGATTGTATGATTGTTGTATTATTTGGTGATTTCATTGAATGCTGTGCGAGTGTGAAGAAAGAATGGTTGTATATTTAGGTATCCGAGAAGAGGCACAGCTGAGCTAGCCAGGGAAGCTGCTGAAAATATTTAAAGCGGAAATAAGAAGGGTAAGCAAATTTTTGTTTAAAAGTTGTGCATTTTTGAAAATTATTTAATGACACTGGCTCGATGTTAAAAGTTTAAATCCACGTCCACAACAATCTTATGACGCCCAATTTGTGAGGTTCGAATGAGTTAGGTAAAGGAGTGATGTTAAAGATTTGTCCCAGCTTCATCCAAGAATTTTTATAAAGTTCCACAACAATCTTATGACGGCCCAACGCTGGAGCTCGATGTTAAAAGTTTAAATCCCCGATTCCACGGCAATATATATATATATATATATATATATATATATATTGCTATGATAAGAGGGTTATTTAGGGGTATATTGGGTCATAATGGTCACACAATACATGTAAATAGTACTAGGAGTCGATTTCAACTTTAAGCTGCAAATAAAATTAGATAAAATTAAAACCACTCCAAACAAACATAAAGAAAGGACTGTCTTCTGTGTATAACTTTGTATTAAAATTAAGTTTAAATGGCTCCATGCTTGGCATTAAATATTTTTAAATTTTGTTATGTATAATGTCAGAATAAAAAATGTTAGAATGGTATTATATTGATCTTTATTTATAAAAAGCTATGACGTCACCACGACATTAGAAAAGTAGCCGAAACTAGGTACCGAGAACATAACGAAGTGGTACCTATATGTTACCTATATGAAAATAGATCTTAAGTGTACACTGTATATTTAAAATTAAATAAAATTGTTTTAAAGAAATGTGTACTACTTTTTGCTTACACCAATTTTTTAAATCGAGTTGGCCTAAGGTTAAATTAATGGTAGATTCAGACTTCCAACAAAAATTAAATCGGTATTACCACACACAATTAGAAACTGTTTATAAATAAAAAAAATATATAATTGGGGTTGTAACTCGATAAGGGTTGATGTTGAGATAAAAATTAAATACAAAGGTCGTCGTGTGGTGCCAATAGACACCGAGAGGTATCTCAAAAATTTTAGGGGTTAGCTAACCGATTTTTTAGGGAAGGGATGGTGGGGGTATCCGAGCAAGAAGGGGAGCAAGGTGGGAGCAAGGAGGAAATCCCTCCCCACAAGGAGGAAATTCTTTTAAAATAAGACTTAGCAGATCTTCCGTATGGGAATTTACATGTAAAAACCTAGGTTAGATATGAATTGGGAGGATCGGTGGCTAGGGAGGATCGGTGGCTCTGTCCAGGATCGGCCTATTCCTCTACTTCCAGCCATTGTGTGCGTTAGAAAAATCTAACCATTTTACAAACATTTTATTTCCCTTCTTATTTAAGACTTTGTTTAGTTTTGTGACAACCTTTAGGGAAGGTTTACTCAAACGGATCAAGTTAACAAAACTTCTATATTAGAAATTCGTACACAAAGGTGAACCCACGTTTGTTTGATTGAAATTCAAATCATTGGAACTAAAAATCATTGCATTCACGTTCCGACATTGTTTTCGTTAAACCAGTGCGTTAGAAAATTCTAACCATTTTACAAAGGCTTTTTCATCTCCTACGCAGGAATTTCTTTAATTTTGTGGCAGCCCTTGACGAAAGTTTGCTTGAAGGAAATATGTTAACAAACCTCTGAATCAGAAAGTCGTACACAAAGGTGAAGTGATGTTTGTGTGATTAAAATGCAAATCATTAGTTTTGTTTTTAATCCTCTGCCTAGAGGTGGGAGGCACCATTCATTAGATGTTTAAACTTTGCCTAAAATAGCGGAAGAAATCATGACCTGCCCTATCAAATTCCTATACAAATCCACACAACATATGCTTGAACTACGTCAAACGCTTAATCACTAAAACCGAAATTGACGTTCATAAATAAAGCTCCGCCATTCAGTAAACCTGAACTTTTCACCTAATAAGAAAACATGAAACCCTACACGTCCCACACAAAGCCAACCCCCGTGAGCTAATAAAAACAAAACTAACCCCTAATTTATACGCTTTAATCAATTTGATTAACTTGTCTAAACAAGCTAATGTCTGTAATATACAATAACACGCGTTTGCTGATTTGAAAGCAAGCAAAAGGAAACGATTAGCGAATTGATGGCCAATGTCACACGCTATTGACTGTAAACTCGTGGCAAGGTTACGGTGTTGCGTCGGGACGCTTTGCGTCATGCTGACATCACAGGGTGGAAACGGTTTCCAGGACTACTTTGACTGACGTCGCTGGGTTAAACTTGAACTTCAAACTATGTTGTGGTTCGCCGCCAATGGCGCGATAAAGTTTTACGTCCATTTGCAACTTTGAATTGTTTAAATATTTATGTATAACTTCACCCTTGTGTCACGGACGAGTTTTGTAATTTTTCCCTGACCTCCTTGGAACAATGCTAATGTTTTGCGTTTAAATGGAACATAAACCTTTTACTACTACTTAATCGATAGTAAAATTAATCAACCGATATTGTGTTTAAATAGGCCATGGCTTTTTCGCCATAAAACTCTGGATGAACTCAACCACACGCATAATTTAATCTAGGAGACTGACATTGAGGAGATTATAAATACCGCAGTTAGAAAAAACTACTGCATACTTTTTAAATACGTATGAAGCACATACAAAGCATCTAAGCAAGGTTTTTGTGTTGAAATATGTAAGCAACACGTAAATCTATCACTGACAGGCAAAAGAAAAGCACTGGCGGTGAAATGAGTGGGCTTTAAGCTTATGAAAAACTACTTTGTATCCATTGCTACAAGGTTGTAAAATTTTACGAGATTTTGCCCTCGAATACCTAGATTTAAAATAAAATGTTCTTATATTTATCCACAATGGAAAAATCAAAATTATTTGCATACTTTCTTTGAGTCTGTACGATAATGAAATGCTGTTTGTAGTAAAAGTCAGCAGGAAAAAGAAATTTTGAAAATTGTCCGGTTAATTACACAAAGTATTCCAAACGTAAGAGATGCAAATTTTGGCTAATTGAGTGTCATGAGTTGGGGTTTATCATTTTGTAACGAAAAGTCTATTTGCAATAACACCAGTTATACAAGCCTTTTTCACCAACTTGTGGTGCTAAAAATTTCTAAAACCTCACAACGATTTACTTTCAGAGCTTTAACTAACAGTACAAGTATAATTCTATCTTCTTAATTAACTTAAACTCGTAGCACTACAATTAATTTATGTACGAAGCACTAATTACTATAATTAATTCATATCGAATAGAGCGATTTATGTCAACAGTAGAGTAATTTATGTCACACAGTGTAAAGCTTTAAACTAAAGCATATCGTAATAGAAGATTTAGAATTTAGAACTTACCTTTACATAGAACTAACATCGTGATTTATTACAATCGAAGCTGCAATTAGAACTGAAGTTGCAGAACTTCTTAACGATTTTTCTCGATGAATCTACAATAACCTAGAATATGCAAATGATCTTCTGAAGATCTTTTACTAAAACTCTAAAGAATATCTAAAATGTACTTGTAGTGGTGTTTAAATGCAAAGCCTTGTACCTGTCAATCAAGATTTATATGAATCGTGTACCGCTGTGGGTGGCCGTTGATCATCTTTTGTATTCATACGCTTCGTTACGTTCTAATACAATCACAGGTATAGCGGGCGGCACCAAAATGCTCTCTCTTAAAGTACTCTAGCACAATCAGTGACCAGGACGTTGAAAGTCCCTGCGGCGCCAATGACAGTCGAAACCATTTCTGCAGTTCCTACGTTGATAGAAGTAGTAATCAACACTTTTGATAGTGAACGCCGTACCATTTGAATTGTAAGCAAACGCCAAAATCTGGATCCAGGTAATCTGGAACAGTACTTTTAGTATATTTCGTGCCATCTTTCAGTCATCTTTACAACTGTCGTACCATGTGCAAGTTGATCTTCGTAAATTTACACTATTCAGCGCGCGGGTTTTTACATTGTAAAATCATACTTAAAGTGTGCCTGACCAAAATAAATTCTTCAGCTAGGAAGGGGTGTTACCAGACATCAACCCTCAAACAAACTTAATTCCTTGTATCTCGATCACGATAACCACGCCTACAATGAAGAGTGGAAAACGTATGTATATAAGCATCTCCAAATCGATCCCAAATTTGATCCTTATCGCTTGTTATCCAAAGACCAGTAATTATTAACACTCTTCTAATTGTTATCCAATAGTCGTCTAGTCTTATGCTTTGCACAATCTATGCTTACTTAAACCATCATTACATGGTCGGTGATTGTTATCCTGACCAACATTGCACAGCTAGTGATTGTTATCCTAACTAACATCTACTACTTGCTTACACCTGAACATACCAGTGCACCACCTCCACAATGCCGTCAACTCTAACCAGGTATACCAACGAATCCACGTCGTACTATCATATATATCATGAACTGTGGAAGCGCTAGCTCTGGCACTGCCATCTAAGTGTTTGTAGCTTCTTTTTCTAGAATTAATAAAAATTATTTATTAGTTTTAACAACATTTTTATTAGATTAAGTTTGTACAAATATACTTATTCCTAAATAGATTTGAGCATCAATTTCCTGTTTGTTCTTATTAACACGCACTCGTGTTAATCCTAAAAATATATTAGGCATCAACGACCTAATGTGCTTGTTATATGAATATGTATATATATATATATATATGTGTGTGTGTATATATATTGCTGTGTTAATCGTGCCCCTACGATTGGGTCGTGCATAAAATGCTGTGTTATTCTCATTATATTAATGAAGCACTTGTAAAAATGTTAATTTATAAATCTCTTTGCCTCGACTAGCTGATTCAATTAAATAAAGCAGTTCTACAATATACAGTATAATGATTAAATATTTACAACCTTTTTAAATATCTTCCCCTTTTTAAATTATTTACATCTGTCAGATTTTGAGAAAATGAAGCCAGCAATACGAGCTTTTTATTGTTACATTTAGAAACCTTTTGAAACGTTTCAAGATGCCTATTGTCTTTCATAAATTTATCTAAGAAACCCCTGTTTTGTCGGCTCTTACATTTTTGAATTATTATTGAAATAAAACAGTTTATAGAAATAAATCATATCAAAATATCTACCCTGGAGTGGTTCAGTAGCTTCTCTGTATTCCCAAGAGTTTTCGTGTCCAGTCTGAATGTTTTGAGTCGAATTTGAAAGTCGACATCCAACCAAAATACTATCCAAATCGTTATTAATGAGGTTATTCCAATAAAAGATTTTCATCTCCGTGATTAACGAAACAGTAATGGAATATTTACCATTGTCAGAGATTGCCAAATTAAATTAACAGGCAGTAATCTCCAGAGTCTTCCTGACTCGTATCCAAGAATCGTACCCAAGACCTTATTTAAGAGCCCTGTTTTATTTATTTTTAGAAATTGTATAATTTTATTAAATCTGGTTTACTTACGTCTGTAGCAGTACGGCTCGTTTACACAATTTTTACACTCTTATAAAAATGATTTCACTTTACTTTTAATTAACTATTTGCGTGAATATCTTAGCACTTTTGAGTATAGTGACTGCCCAGTTTCAAATGTATACTAACTCGTTGTTCAATTGTTATCATATTTATAGCCTGGCCCCTTTTGTTTGCGATTGGTAGATTTCACGTGCTGGGCGACACCAATTGTGTTATCTCTTGTGTTATTTTGGAAACTTTACCAATTGTGTTGTTTAGTTGCATGGAAGCACGCTCAATTTGTTACGTAGTTCATTCACATACATCACATTTAATTCAGAAATCCCAGGAACCTTCGTTCATCAAATCACGTCTTATTGTTGTTTGCTTTATTGTAATCTAAATAAAATTAAATTTGGTGTTTATATATTTTCTAGTTAAATTGGATTTTTGAACAAATGTAATACTTTTCTATCACGTACGCTTTTCAAATAATGCATAATTTCTGCCTGCGTATTTGATGATATATAAACGCACTTGTTGAATATTTATCTAGCCAATTCATACAGGTTTTCTATTGATTTAATTTCGATGCATTTCGTTACATTTTTAAATTCTTATCTTTGCTCGTAGCTACTCTTGGATATGCGTTTAATTGCTTGTACTGTTATATACAGTGTGCTCTCTACTAACAATATTTATAATGACCTATTTACTCTTCTAATATCTGTAATTATGTGCTTTGGTTATTTGGGAGTTTCTTTTGTTTATTCTAAAGCCCCTATGACTTAACCTACCCCTATAATTACAGCATAATATATATATATATATATATATATATATATATATATATTCGCGTGATAAGGGGCGTCGAGAAGTCATTGGAACCCTAATTCTAAAAATAAGTCCCACGAGAATATAATAGAATCTGGAAAAAATGGAATTTTCCGTAAATTCATGGTTACGCCCTGTATAATACAAGCGTACCTTTATTCATTGATGTACAATGCAAAAACGCATATTGCGAGTGTATAAATAATCACCCTGTGTAATATAAGCATATTGTAAATAAATAGCACGTAACGCAAATTGGATATGTAAATTGTAAAATACCGCAAACGCATTTCCATGCGAATGCAAATCTATACATTTTTGATCAAATTTGCTGTATATAGCTTTACGCATTTAGCATAAATATAAATAACTTTGTGCATTTACTATAAAACGCAAACCCTTTTATATTAAAAAGCAATCAAAGTTTATATTAATTAACCCGTGGATTGCAGCAATTGATTCTAAATAAAGAACTTTCTAGAATACGAGTCATCGGTATTTAAAACTACGTATAAACTCATTAAATAAACATTTTTATTCCAAGAAGCAGCTTGAATATCGAAAAAACCTGCAAAATCCCTGGAATAATCGAATATCTTTTGCAGTAGTATGCGACGCCGCAATAATAGTAATGAGGAACAAGAACAAAGAACGCGTTACGGATACCTAGAACAGATAAGAAGGTAATAAAATGTCGAAATTTTACACGCTAATTGGGTATTCCAAAAACCTTACATAATAATGTTCGAGATTATATTTGTGAAATTCTGGAGAAAAAGCAATTTGTATATAAAAGAGCACATAGTTTTGAAGAGAATTTATTCATTAGATTCGATCCGAAACAGAGCGACGCTTAAAGTAGATCAAGAAATGTTATTTTAAAACGCTAGCCGTTGCGTTATAGAAATATGCAGTAAAAAGTAGTTGCAAGGTTGCTACGAATATTGAAGTGATGTTATTAAACCCAAATTGCATACAAAAATAGAATTATTAATTACGAAAAAAAGGCAAAATTCTTCAATATAAATTTTTTTTTATAGATATATTAAATAATTGAAAAGAAGATTTAACCCAAAAATGTACTTTGAATTTTAATTTGGAAAAACTTGTAAGTCGATTTGGAAATCAATTTAAAATAAGATTTTTAATTACGAGAAGCGTTTTGTGAATTCTGCAAATATCGTTGTTAGATTTATTTTTAACTGATATTAAAGTATTTAGATCTAGTTTTAGATAATCCTAATAATTTTTTTTCTTGTGTGAGGATTTTTTTTTACCAGGAGTAAGTGTTCAGAGTTCGAACGATTCTGACCTTTAATAGATTATATGTCAAAGATTTTTTCTGGCCAAAACAAATCTTACCATCGTGGAAATAATTTATAACCGGGTAGAAAAACCTCAAAAGAATAAGTTTAATTCTGTAAATGTAAAATAAGGTAAACAACAATATTTATGTAACAAAGACTTCTTAGAAATTATTTTATGTTTGAAAGAAACGATGTGTAAATGCTTTTATATGAAAGAAGATATTTCATATTGTATAAATGCTTTGTGAAATTGCTGCGTTTTATTTCATTTTGAAAACTCCGTAAATTTCGTTGAGCTAGCCAGGTAAAGTAAAAAACGAAAGTAAGTGAACAAGTTCAAGTTTACAAACCAGAAGTATCTTGTCACAGCACTCTTTCAGCGACGCTCTCAACGCAAGACCATTAGTGTTGTAAATATACATTGTTGCTTGTATATACTAATTTATGTGTTGCAGTAGTGTGTTTTGAAAGTTACATGTAGTGCCTCGGTACCAATTTAAGCCTAACGTGGCGCCTGTGAAAAAATTTCATACAAGTGAACAAGAATGGTTCGGGACCAAACACACCATGCCGAGGAGAATGATACAATCATCCTCCATTAAACTGGATGAACAACAACTATTGAGCATAGTAGTTTCTGGACTTAAGTCGGGACTAAACGGCATCCAACTCTACCCAAAACGATTACCATGACCACTGAGGACTAACAAAATCTCATCCATTACAAGGAACCAGAGCAACTCACATTCTTAGGAGAACCAATAGAAGATTAGGAGCAATTCCTCATGCTGTGTCCGCGTTAAGTTTGCCACAACTTTGTGGGGAAGCAGCAACTTTGTGACAATTCTTCATTTCCTTAAAACTGAAGAAGGCCGTCTTCAAAACTTAATTCCTGGAGCTATACAATAACCCTGTGACGCTTACAAGTGCAACCGCAGCACCTAGGTGAGAAATAGTCGTCAGGAAAAACCATTACCAATTTTCTACAAAGGAAAGTACAAGACGCTGTGCGTCTAAACCTAAACATTGAAGATAGTCTTCGATTAATTATTAGCTTCCTATTTCCTACAACAAAACTGCACATGAAGTCCTACGCACCCAGCCGCGTGATGGAGCACATGGTTAAAGCGTTTAAAGTCGAACAAGACTTAGAAAGGCCGTTAAGAAGAAAGCTGCAACTCAGAAGCTGTCACAAGATAAAGGTAGACACACAGATCTGCCAAAGCGCACTTCTGCATCGAGAGCTATTTTCATCGCGATTACCCCGTTGCCCATAACCAGGAAACGAGCAACTAACCGGACCACGCTAAAATCCAGTTCGGTCGGGAGAAAATTAGCGATACCACATATAAACATCACACAGAGATCTAGTTTTACCTTGTGTCACGGCAAACCTGGATAGAAGTGCACACACATATCTGCTGGACATAAGAGCTTCCTGCTCTCTATTCAAAGAAAAATTGCTTCCCAGCAAGGCCATAATCGGACCAAAGCACTCCTTAAAAGTAACTTCTCATTAGCAAATATAAATAAAAAGTAATAGTAAACAACAGCGTAATAAATAAAAAAAAACATCGAAATGCATTTCGCAGCAGCGGTACGCTTTTCGGGGTCTCATCCTTCATGAAGTTGAAAGCTTGGGGTCATTCAACTTCTTAAACGCCGACTTCCTGTTTTCATTCTTTAAAAATTCTACGACACTCGAACTATTTTTAAAGAAATTCGGCCTAACAAACATCGCCGTTTCTCCCATATGGTCACTCAGATCCTACCATATGCTTTGAGATCATAATCAACGATGTGTAGTAGGACAGCTGGTGTTCCATGAAGTTGAATGCAAACAATAATAAATTTCAGAGTTTTATTGAATATACGCGTTTACGAAAACGAAACCTCTACAACGGTTACTAACTGAACGAACATTGCCCATTATCATTTTATCAAGCGAAACAACACCATATCGCATAACATGACTTCGAAACAACACTCATTTTTATATCTGTAACAGGAACGGAAAGCAATTATATTTCGTTCACGCAGGGGAAGCCTGCACAATAATTAATCCATTAAAATTGTAACTTTCCTCAAAAACATCCATGTGTAGATAATAAAATAAGATGAAAGGTCTTTTTCTCAAAACATTCATCTGTCTAGAAGAGAACCAGAAAACTAATTGCATCGCACTCGTCTTGGAAAGTCCTTCGGTAATCTCGTACATCTAAACTTATATTAGTTTAAGAAGTGAAACTGCGACCAAATAAAAGATACCCAGTTAACGCCGGTTGTAGCTATTTAAATTACAACGAATATACATCAACGTGTGTAGATACGAGATAAGAAATGTGTACAACCAACCACGTAGAAATTATGAAAGACGCATAGGATGAGTTGCTCAACTTCTCAAATTAAATTATAGAACCGTAACATAAACCAATTTATAATTTATATTAACTAAGGTGTAGAGATAAGCGAACCAAACATTTAATGAATCGGAGTTTGTAATAACTTTGTTATAATAATAAATAACTTTGATAAAATACGTACATAAACTCATTGTAATATTTACGAAAGCGAATGTTGCTGATAACAAAACATTACATTTGTAACGCTATATCAAAATAGGATACATTGAAGTATTTAAATTAATTTGAAGTAGTTAAATAGCAACCATTTAAATTGAAAAGGTAGTTGAAATCGATAATAAATAATCAAATGCAGGAACTGCACGTAACAAATTTAACATTGGATTTTGAAAAATTATTTTCAGCTAGCAATTTTTAAATAGTATTCTTATTGTTAATGTTTATTTTAGGTTGGTTTTAGCATTCGTGTACTCTATTATTTCTCATGTGAATTTTAGGTCAGCATCATTTTCCAGATTTCGGGTTTCGGTACCTCATGGTTATTTCTTGTAGGGCTTTTCCTAAAAATCCCCGAAGTTCGAGATTAGGTGGCGTCCAAGTTAATTCCCGAGTGACTGGTATTTCCCACATGATATCATTCCGGGAGCGTCCTCAGATACTTACACCTCCTTTCCCACTGAGTTAGTCGACAAGAATTCACGTCGAGGTTTTCGATACTTCATAGGAGTACAAAATTTTAGTAAGGTACTTCACGGAGTTTTTAGGTGGATTACCGTAGTCAATTCGGAATCGTGGTAATGTAATACCTATTTATTGAAGAAAAGCACTGAACTATACAAATTGAGGGAAATATTTAGAAATAATAAAGTGAATGTAACAAATTAATAAAAGAATTATTCCAATGAATGTTTTTCCTTAGTTCTTGTATACCTACAAAGTCTTTGTATACAAAATCTTCAGATTGAGCTGTATCTTTCAAAAACTCCTTTGATGAGATTCAAAGGATATTACTTGCGTTTGAGTACATCAGTGTCACTATCTCCCCAATCGATTCGATAATTTCAAAGACTATTGCGTAATCACAATTTACGTAACAAATCGACGCATGGCGTCCATAAAACCGCTAGAAATAAATCAAACAATAGCTTTACAATTGATTTGTCCTCGCTTTATTTCACGTTATCCAAGGTTAGGTTGATACTAAAGATGTTAGTTAAACATGAATATTCTCGTAACAGATCTAAAAATAAAAATCAAATAATTTTTATTAGTATTTAGAAAAGGAATACCGACAAGTTTCGTTTAAATGACGCTCGATATTATGAGGTAATTTAGGAAATCCTTCAGAGTGTTTGAATACGGACACGTGTTGTAGGTAGAAGGAAGGAACCTTCAAATTTATTTGCTTTATTGTTTAAGAAATTATTAAGTAATTTAGCGTTGTAGATTTAATGAAATTGATCGCCTTTCTAAGGTCTTCGTAATATAACTTGAAGGTATCCGTCTACTTACAGTCGAGCTTAAGACGCTTCAATATGAAAACTATAGCACTAGCGGCTATGAGAATGCGTTAAGAAAGAATCGTTAAAAAACGTCTGTCTTTAGATACAGTATGTACTTATGGTTGTTATAAGAACAGTACGTGATTATAAAATCAAATACAAAAAAAATAAAACAACACAAAACAAAATAAAACATAACGAAACGAAACGAAACGAAACGAAACGAAACGAAACGAGACGAGACGAGACGAGACGAGACGAGACGAGGCGAGGCGAGACGACGCGAGCCGAGACGCGACGCGACGAGACTAGACGGGACGAGACTATGCGAGACGGCACGAGACAGGCGGGGCGAGACGAGACGAGACACGACGAGACAATACGAGACGAGGCGAGATGAGACGAGACGCGGCGCGGCGAGACGGGACGAGACGGGCGCGACGGGATGAGACGAGCCGAGACGAGACGAGACGAGACGAGACGAGACGCGACGCGACGAGGCGAGACGAGACTATGTGAGACGGCACGAGACAGACGAGACAAAGCGAGACGAGACGAGGTGAGACGAGACGCGGCCCGACGAGACGATACGGGACGGAACGCGACGCGACGAGGCAAGACGAGACGATACGATACGAGGCGAGACGAGACGAGACGAGACAAGACGAGGCGAGACTAGACGAGACAAGATGAGACGAGACGAGACGGGATGAGACGAGACGAGACGAGACGAGATGAGGCGAGACGAGACGAGACAACACAAAACAACCAAATACCAGGCAAGACAATACACGACAATACAAGACAATACAAAACAATACAAGACAATACAAGACAATACAAGACAATACAAGACAATACAAGACAATACAAGACAATACAAGACAATACAAGACAATACGAGACGATACAAGACAATACGAGACAATACGAGAGACTACAAGACAATACAAGACAATACAAGACAATACAAGACAATACAAGTCAATACAAGACAATACAAGACAATACAAGACAATACAAGACAATACAAGACAATACAAGACAATACAAGACAATACAAGACAATACAAGACAATACAAAACAATACAAGACAATACAAGACAATACAAGACAATACAAGACAATACAAGACAATACAAGACAATACAAGACAATACAAGACAATACAAGACAATACAAGACAATACAAAACAATACAAGACAATACAAGGCAATATAAGACAATACAAGACAAAACAAGACAATACAAGACAATACAAGACAATGCAAAACAATACAAGACAATACAAGACAATACAAGACAATACAAGACAATACAAGACAATACAAGACAATACAAGACAATACAAGACAATACAAGACAATATAAGACAATACAAGACAATATAAGACAATATAAGACAATACAAGACAATACAAGACAATACAAGACAATACAAGACAATACAAGACAATACAAGACCATACAAGACAATACAAGACAATACAAGACAATACAAGACAATACAAGACAATATAAGACAATATAAGACAATACAAGACAATACAAGACAATACAAGACAATACAAGACAATACAAGACAATACAAGACAATACAAGACAATACAAGACAATACAAGACAATACAAGACAATACAAGACAATACAAGACAATACAAGACAATACAAGACAATACAAGACAATACAAGACAATACAAGACAATACAAGACAATACAAGACAATACAAGACAATACAAGACAATACAAGACAATACAAGACAATACAAGACAATACAAGACAATACAAGACAATACAAGACAATACAAGACAATACAAGACAAGACAAGACAAGACAAGACAAGACAAGACGAGACCAGACAACACAATACGAGACAAGGGAAAACAGTACGAGACCATACGAAAAAAACGAGACGAGATGAAACGAGACGAGACGAGACAAGATGGTGCGAGACGAGATGAAAGGAGACGAGACGAGGCGAGACGAGACGAGACGAGACGAGACGAGACGAGACGAGACGAGACGAGACGAGACGAGACGAGACGAGACGAGACGAGACGAGACGAGACGAGACGAGACGAGACGAGACGAGACGAGACGAGACGAGACGAGACGAGACGAGACGAGACGAGACGAGACGAGACGAGACTAGGCGAGACGAGACGAGACGAGACGAGACGAGACGAGGCGAGACGAGACGAGGTGAGACGAGACTAGACGAGACGAGACGAGACGAGACGAGACGATACGAGACGAGACGAGACGAGACGAGACGAGACGAGACGAGACGAGACGAGACGAGACGAAACTAGACGAGACGAGACGAGACGAGACAAGATGAGACAAGACAACACAAGACAACCAAAGACAAGACAAGACAATACAAGACAATACAAGACGATACAAGACAATACAAGACAATACAAAACAATACAAGACAATACAAGACAATACACGACAAAACAAGACAATACAAGACAATACAAAACGATACAAGACAATACAAGCAAATAGAAGACAATACAAGACAATACAAGACAAGACAAGACGAGACAAGACGACACAAAACAAGACAATACGAGACAAGAGAAAACAGTACGAGACCATACGAATAAAACGAGACAGCTGAAACGCGACGAGACGAGACAAGATTGGTTCGAGACGCGACGGGAGGAAACGAGACGAAACAAAACAAAACTGAACGTAGGCGAGGTGGCGCGAGACCGCCTGGGCGTGGCAGGATGGGATGGGGCGGGATGGGACGGAAACGGAATGAGACAGCACGAAACGACACGAGACGAGATAGAACGGACCAAGATCAGACGAGACGATACGACACAGTATGTTATAGGCAAGAACCGCTATACTTACGGCCACGTCACCAATGCTCCGTTCGAAGGGACTACATTGGGTTTAAACGTATTTCAAATAAATCTTCAAAATTAATCGATCATAAATAAAATATTAAAACTAAATTTGGGGTTTAAATAATGGTAGCCCTAGCTTTGGCTTTGGCTTTGGAGTGTGTCTGATCAACAAAAACCGACAAAAAGTAGAAGGGGATGCATCTGTAATACTGGATAGCAACCGCCAGCTCTGCTTACTGGTGCGACCTGAAGGGTCCAAATCTAACGAACTAGTACTAACCAATGGATTCAAATTTCTATGCATACGCCAAATTTATTAATAGCGTATCCTGCTATTTGTTTCTACTCTATAAATTTACAATCTCGTTCTCGCTGGTCTAAGTATGTATTTCGTTCCATGTTCATCCTAAATTCGTCCCTAACGTTCCCAAACTGACTTATTTTTCTAATTCCAATCATCCTTCCTATAGAACTACGACCAAAGATAAGCGGCAAAACGCCTAACAAAACAAACCAAGCCACAAAACAATAAAATATAATGTATAAATAAATATATAAATAAGCATTAAGAATGTAAAAGTGCATAAAATAGCAAAAAAGCATCACTCAAATTATCAGGTGCACTCGCATAAGCATTATGTGGGCTAATGCCATCACACTAAAAACACACTCGTTCAAAATTGTTGCAAAATCTACTTATTAATACAAATCAATGCTTATGCGACTGCAGCCGCCACCATTTTTATACATACCTTAAATATACATTTTTCTAGTATCCGAAGATCTGCTCGTCTGCCTACATCTAATTATGTCTTACTGCTAAGGGGAGGTGGGTATGCACTGCTAATGTCCTAGTGGATATGCATTAAAGTTCCTGGGGGCCACAATCATTATCACTTTAGGTGGGGGTATGCAGTTTCTTGTTTAATTGATTGATTAAATTTAATTAGGGTTTCTGATTTAGCTTGTTATTTATTTGCATGATGTTTAAAGTTTTGATTTAATACCCGATATTCTGCGCGTTTTAGGTAAGACAGCGATTGATTTAGTGGCATATATAGACATTTGGATATTACGTTTTGGTTTTTGTTTTTGATTTTTTTTAAGTTGTATCATACCAAGTCAAACTACCTCCTTCTAAAACCTTCCAAACCTCCCCTCATCCCTCTCACGCGGTTATCGCCGACCAATTTGTCGACCCCTCCTGCAAATTCCTTAAGAGCTGCCCAGAACTCTTTCTGCTTAGCCACTCATCGCTCTTCTTCTAGGTTCTTTGGCCATGCCAGTCTTTCAACAGCGAGTTTTCTATCTGCTAACCATCTGTTTGCCATCTCGAAGGGCAGTCAAATAGCACTTGATCATTGCTTTCTGCGCTCTCACCGCAATCGCGGCGGTCGTTTTCGGTCAATCCGAGTCTTTCCAGGTAGGCTTTCAGAGCGCCGTGTCCTGGTATTAGCTGCACCATCTTATGATCGAGTTTTCCCTCCACCTTATCTCTGGCTTCTATGCTGGGTATAAATTTGTGTGTCAACCTGCCCGTCGCAGCGTTGCTCCACCTCTCCTGCCACTGTCGGATTGACCTTTCTTGCAGCTTTCTTTTAATCAGAGGCCTTGGTATCGACGAGTGTGGTATCCCTGTCGCGGCCTCTTTGGCCAATTCATCTGCTTCATCGTTTTCTTTGTTGCCATCATGCGACCTAACCCAACAGAACTTCAAATGTCAAATTTCGAGTGTCGTATGTGCTATCCTTCAGACGTCCGTTTGTAAGTCTGGCAAAGTGTTTATCTTTGCTAGGGCTGTCAGTGCTGATTTACTGGCGCTGATGATGTAATACACGTTTTTGCCCGAGTGGTTTATTATATAATCGATAGTCTCTTGTATGGCAATCAACTCGCACTGGAAGATATTACTCCAGTTTGCGAATTTGATCTGAAACCGCAACACTTGCTTGCCCATAGTCCACACGTGAACCGTACGTGTAAATCCTGATTCCTGCTCCGTCCTCATCACCTTCGACAAACTCGATTTTTCTAGCACTGGCCGGGTCTCCTACCTCTGACACAATGATTTTCCTCGCTATCTCCCTATTGCCAAAATTGATAACTTGGATAATTTCCCGCTCTTTCCCTGTACCGACTAGTTTCCTATCTCTAATCTCCCTGACAACATATTCGATAGGGATAGTCTTACTGATCACCAGGACCGCCTCCTTGGAGACGGTCCTGTACGCCGTCGCCGCTTTTACCACGGTTATGCGTTGTACACTCGTCAACAACACTGCTCTGGCATAGAATGTCCTCAGCAATTCGCCATGATTTTATTTGATATTTCGCTTCCTTTACTTTTGGTATACTGCAAGTGTGCTTTCCAATTTATCGTCTATTTCGACACCGAGGTATGTGATGGCTTCCTTGAACGGTATTCTCTCACCTCCTAGATCTAGCTGAGAGGGACGCTGTTACGGTGTCGTTTCAAAATAAAGCGCCTCTGACTTCCACGGGTTGAATTTAGCTTTACCTTCTGCGACCATTCATGCGTTCCAAATTGCAAACGTTAAATGGCCACCAGCCAGCGTGAAATGATCCTGCAATGTCCAAAGCCACAACGACACCGTACTCCTTTTCATCTCTGGCCTGCTTTATTTCTCCGACAACGAATTCTAAGGCGTCGATAATCGACTTACCATCCATGGAACGTAACTGTCGATTATTAAAACCGCTACTGCCTCGCACCAAGTGCTCTACTCTCGTGGTCGTTACTCGATCCAAAGCTTTCCCAGTACCGGTAGCAAGCTAATTGGACGATATCTGTCTGAGTCTGATACATCCGCCTTTTTGGGTTTAAGAATAAATTTCACGTTCTGGACCGACGGAGCTAACAGGCACGCTGCGTCCGAAGTGATTCCCTCATGCCCCGAAGCCTTCTTTGGGTTCATCCTTCTAAGAGCCCTTACGACCTCGTGATCTAGGATTCAACTGCTAACTAGAAAGTGATGATGTGAGACAGCACGATACGAGACGGAACGAAACAGGATAGGATGATACGAAACGAGACTAGGCGGAACTAGACGGGACAGGACGCAACCGGACGAGACGGGATGTTAGAACACGAAACAAGACTCGACGATACAAGACCGGGCGTGACGAGACGAGACGAAACTGAGCAGGACAGACGAAGGGTGGCGAAACGAGAAGAGGCGAAACGGGGCGATGCAAGACAAGACAAAACAAAATACAAAAATCTAGGAACAATATTATTTTCAAAAAAAATAGAACCTCCATGTAACTGATTTCATTCATTTGTTGCCAAAGTTGAATTTTTATTCCCATTGAATTAATAAAGGGTTAAGTACTGGACAAGCTTTTTAAAATTTTGACAAATGTAGGTACTGCTGTTAAAAGATAATATCAATGTCGGATTTTGTTTAAAATACTTGAATTCTCGTTCTTAATTCTACATTCCAAACAATTATAACATTGCCATCGAAACACTAACCATACGGTTAAATGTGGCAAACATATTTAGCATAATAAATTGTGTGAATATTAACATTTGGTCGATGGGGTCGGTGGTGTTGGAATCTCTATAAGAAATAAAACCTTATCTAATTGGTCATAAAGTTTGCAGGTATGTGCGTTATCGCAACTTTTCAATGTAAACTTTCCATTCTAAAGTGAATTTTCTAATAATAAACGTTAATATAAAACTGCTAGTCTTAAAGCTGAATAGTGAAAAGTGTTATCAGTCCCTTATAAAAGATGAAGGTCGCACAGCCCTTGGGTTCTGGTAGGCGAATCAACTGTCCTAATCTACAGGAAACAAAACCTTTCATATTGTAATGTTTCATTTAATTAAATTCAAAAAAAATGGCTAGATTAATGTCTTTTAAAATACATATTTGCCAATTTACTGACGTCCTAAAGATAGGCCTCTTCAGACTATAGAGTTTGAAATAGTTAACCTTTATCTTAAGACGTAGCACATAGACCACTCAATATTCTACGCTTTGTTGTTGGATTTCAAGTCCAATAACCGTTAAAATCCGCACTCCAAGCTCTAGTCAAGAGAACAGAGACCAATTTTAAGTCCTTGTGGCATTGTTGTGACTAGAGTTGTGTTTGCTACCAGTATTTCTTAATACTAAAAGAGACTGTTAATGAAAAGAAGTAAATTATCTTTTAATCTTTTAATCTTTTAATCTTTGTTATTATTATTATAACTATTTACAGGCCAAAGGCCCAACCCAGTTGTACAATCAAAATTAATGAAATACATTTACAAAATTAATAAATTTTATAAAATTTTTTGGATGGAATGCGGTTGCTGGGGTTGGGGCTTCGTGCCCTTACTCTTGTCGTCGCTGCGTTAATGTTGTTGTGTATGTAGGGTGTTGAGAGTTCAGATTCTATGTGCAAGTATGGGTGAAGTTTAAATTTAGAGTGTGTGTGTGTGCGTGTGATGTTTTCAGTAAGAGTAAGAGTTAATGCTCCGGGTTTAGGATAGGAAGTTGGTTGGTCAAGATTTCAGTAAGGAATTGGTTTAGTTCGTGTGGATGGTGTGAAGCTGGGAAGTTTAAATTTGGTAGCAGAGTGTACGGATCGAGATTGAGTGTAATTTTAAAGTTGGATTGTATAGTGGTGGTGAGTGGGCAGGAGATATAAGATGGATAGGAGTATCCAATGAATGATTATTGCAGGGACAGTGTGGTGATGGGGTTAAGTGTAATTCATAAAGTTTGTTACGAAAGGGCCCGGCAAGGAATTGAATGATAGATGGGTTAGAGAGGAGAATGTGTAGAGGATCTCTGTGATATTTGGGAAGATGTAGGTATGTCTACCAGTTTGGGGAGGGACCATAACTCTTGCCAGGAATGGATCAAGGAGCGATGTATAAGGGATTTAATTTCAGTCTTGGAGAGGGTATGGTATTCGTCAGGGAACAAAGTTCTGTCGTGCAGGGAAATGGACTGGTTCTTCTTAAGGTTACGAATGTGAATGCAGTTCAATGGAGGAGAATTTGTGGTAGGGTGTAAAGTGCAGAGGTAGAAACGGCTCTGTAGGCTCGTGAGTAGTAGAAAAGGAAAGGTCTAACGATCCTAAGTTTTTGTCTTGCAGAGGAAGGAGTTAGAGGGAACCAGAAGTATACGGCGTATCAAAGTATGGGGATTATAATTTGATTGAGGATACGTCTACATGTGGATGATCTTTGTTTTGGTACGGAGCTTAATTAGGCGTGTGTTGGCTTTAAGACGGGTGTGAACATGGAAGCCTAAATATGGTGCTGACGGGGAGAAGGTGATGGGAGTATTTAGGATGTGGACTTTGGGGCTACGCCAAATATCTAGGAATGCTTTGAGGAAGAGCATCTTGTTTTTGGTTGGGTAAAGAGGTTGTTTGTTTAGGGAAGACCAGGATTCTACAGAGTTCACTAAGTGAGCATTTATGGATTCTAAGGATGCGCGGGAGTTACCATGGATTAGAAAGCAATGTCATGGCGTATGCAAAGGTGGATGTAATAGTGATGTTTAGGTCTAGGAGTGGGTTGATTGACAGGTTCCGGAGGGTGGGTGATAGGTGGGATTCTTGGGGATATCCTTGGGTTAAAAATTTGATAGAATAAGACTTGAAGATAGTGTGGCTGTTCTAGACGTGAGGTAGGACTTTATTATGAGGTAGAGGTTAATAGGGAATTTTGCAAGTTGTAGTTGGTTTAGGAGGTTAGGCCACCACAGGACGTCGAATGCTGAGCCAAAGTTTAGGAATAAGGCTATAACATATTTGTGGCGGGAGGATTGAGCAGTAACAATGAGGGAATGAATTGTGTGTTCGGCCCCCATGTCTTGGGCAGAAACTGTGTTGATTAGAAGATAGTAGGGAATGCTGGTCAATGTTCCAATAGTTTACCAAGGGAAGGTAGGAAGGCAATTGGTCTATATGATTTGGGATCATCGGATCATTTGTGGATTTGAAAGAGTTGGGGAATGTACCTAAGGAAAGGTATTTTTGGAACAGGAGATGAGTGGTTTCACTGATAAGGGGTCATGATTATTGTATGATGAGGTGGGTTATATGATCAGGACCTGAAGCTTTATTGGGATTTAGGTTTGACACTAAGAAGTCTAAGAACGTGATGTCGAGGTTGATGTCTGGAAGGGATTCTGGAGGGATTTGTGAATTTGTGATTAAAGATTGTTGGGATTCTGTTGGGACGGCAGTAGTTGCAGATGGGATGCAGTATCTAAAAGTGTTTTCATTATGTTGTCAAAAGTGGAAAGGTTTAAATGGTTGGGAACTGTTAGAATTTAAGAATTTGTGGTATTGTGGGTTTAACTAGCTTTCGGTAGGTTGTCCAGGGGTCAGTCTGTTGTTCATGGATGATAGCGTTATTGTGACGTTTCTTGGAGGTAATAATTAAATGTTTATATTGTCTCCTGTCTGTGGTGTAGGTAAGCGATAGAGTGTTTATAAGTGCCTGATCTAAGTTGCTTCGTCTTGCTCTCTGGAGTCTCTGGCGTGTATTGTTGAGAGCATGTCTGGTGATTGTAAGTTCGTGTGTCCACCATGGAGAGGGACGTAGAGAGTGTAATCTCCTGGGGATGCTATTTGAGGCGTATGAGTAAATTTATTGGGTTATTAGACTAGCAAGAGTGTGTGGGCTAGTACCAGCGAAGCTTATTGAAGGAAATGTAGGAATTTGTTTGGCCAAGGAATCAAGCGATAAGGTCCAGTCTGCTTTGCGTGTTTTGTAGAATGGGGTTTTTTCGGTGCATTTTGTACGGTAGTTTATGCAGGATTTCAAAGGTGATAGGGTTGTGGTCGCTGAACTGGAGGATACGGGAGACTGACGATGAATTTAGCAGATCTATATGTCTATATTTAACTTATTGTTTACGGATTCCCACGTAGGAATTACATAGGGAGAGTTGTAAATGGATTAGTGATGTTGGTAGATGAAGTCTTCTAGTGCGTTGCCATTGTCGTCTGAGTTGTCACTAAACCAGAGAGTATCAAAATATACATTTTGCTATACTGACGCTTGTCAATGTTCTCCTAAAGATTGGACGCATGTCGCTACTGGGCTTTTATTTTAAAATGAAACAATAAATCCTTCGATAATGTACACTTGGTTACTGGAATTACATATGTTATTCCACTCAAGTCCAGAAATTATTGTAGTTGGGCACATTACGTTTTCGTCAATATGCTGTTTCTTGGAAGTTGATAAGGTTTCTTAGCACGCCACAGAACTTCACTTCGTAAGAACCAAATAAACTACAGTTGTTCTTAGCGCAATCGCGGAAACTACAAATGTTCTTAACTTGATCGCGGTTAATTCTATCTCGAATTCTCGATGAATGCTTTTCTTTTTCTTGCTCTCTCCCCCTTAGACCCTCTCTCACATCTTGCTACGTACATCGACGTAGCCTACAAAAAAAAACAAAGCAAAAGAAAGAGTATGACCGGGCTCAATCGGTGAGTCAAGCAAAGCAATGCAAAGCAAAGCAAAGCAAAGCAAA